>CM033713.1:36572649-36906899 GCA_019671005.1 Hibiscus mutabilis | reverse complement strand
CTTGTTCAAATGCTTATGTATATTATGGTGCATGTTATTGTGTTGAACCTCTCTTTATATATGTGCTTCGTACTAATAATCAAGTATACTTGTGTATGCGTTGTTTGCAAACCATATGGCTATAGTTATACATGCCTGATTTGAATACATGTATTAGAATAAAGTTTGTTTGGCGAGACCTATCCTGAAATAGCTACTCTAAGTAAAGGAATTATGACTAAGACCTGTTTAATATCAAATATATCTTTGAATATTGAGAGCCTTTGGGAAAAATAGATACATTTTGATAGTATATCTATACACTTGGGAATGATTTGAACATTCAATGGTTAAAACTTATATATATAATTATAATCCTGATTGTTTGGAATTCTAAATAGTTAAGACTTGTTTAAATACTTGTTTGATAAGTGATCTGCAATTGAATCTGGTATACTTTAAGTTAAAGGCTCATTAGATTTGGAACATTTTAACTATGAGGTGCTTTATTTGATAATCTAAGTATAGCACATATGTTTAGAAATGTGAGGTTTGACAGTTTATTTGATAAGTAAATTACGTTTGTACAAAACTTCAATTTGGTGGACTGTTTTGGTATAGATTCAAGTATCTTGGGACTGTTTTGATTGTCTAAATGTATACATCAATTTGGTGGACTGTTTTGCATAGATTCAAGTATCTTTGGACTATTTTGATTGTCTATGCATACATGAATTTGCAGACTGTTTTGCATAGATTCAAGTATATTTGGACTGTTTTGATTGTCTAAATGTATACATCAATTTGTGGACTGTTTTGCGTGAGATTCAAGTATCTTTGGACTGTTTTGATTGTCTATGCATACATGAATTTGGTGGACTGTTTTGCATAGATTCAAGTATCTTTGACTGTTTTGATTGTCTAAATGTATACATCAATTTGGTGGACTGTTTTGCATAGATTCAAGTATCTTTGGACTGTTTTGATTGTCTAAATGTATACATCAATTTCCAGGACTGTTTGCATAGATTCAAGTATCTTTGAACTGTTTTGATTGTCTAAATGTATACATCAAATTGGTGGACTGTTTTGGTATAGATTCAAGTATCTTTGACTGTTTTGATTGTCTAAATGTATACATCAATTTGGTGGACTGTTTTGCATAGATTCAAGTATCTTTGGACTGTTTTGATTTCTCTAAATGTACACATCAATTTGGTGATTGTTTTGCATCGATTCAAGTATCTTTGGACTGTTTTGATTGTCTAAAATGTACACATCAATTTGGTGGATTGTTTTGAATCGATTCAAGTATCTTTGGACTGTTTTTGATTGTCTAAATGTATACATCAATTTGTGACTATTTTGCATGGATTCAAGTATCTTTGGACTATTTTGATTGTTCAATTGTATACATCCACTTGATGGACTGTTTTGGATAAACTCGGCAAGTACAAGATACGTTTATTTTAGCAAGACAGCGCATGCAGAAATTCCTATACGGGATTAATACGGGATTTTGGATAATTACGAATTTTCAAGATTTTATTTGATTATTTGTAATTTAAATCAATATAGGATTATGTAATATCTATTAGATCAGATTTATTTAATTAGATTTTATTTTTAGCATTTATTTATTATTAGAAGTTACTTATCTAATTAGGAGATTAGATTTTAACATTTATTTATTGTATTTAATTCCTAAGTTTAGTAGGATTAAAACTTCTCCATGGCCTATATAAAGGAGGCTTCACCTACATTGTAATTCAGATTTTAATGATTAAATAAAATTTCTCTTGAGTTCCAACTTTGAGTTTGCATTATCTTGTAAACTTTTAGAAGCCATCTTCAACATAAGATCTTCGGGATTTGTTGTTGAGGATCTTCACACTCTGCTTGCCTAGGGTAATTGTTTGGGAGGGTGGGTTAGGAGCCGCTTGAGGTTGCTTGCTTAGATAATTGCGCCTAAGAGGGTGCTGAGACAAAACAACAACTATCAATTCATCACGCCATCTCCACATATTCAAGCTTCTCCATTGACGCCACCACCATAAGCAAATCTGAATTTTTAGATTTGTTCTTTATTTTGGTTTGTTTTGTTTTCTCTTTATTCGAATTTGCTACTCTATCATTTGGTATCGGATTCAGTGTCCTTTTTGAGGATGTCATTGAGCAACGTATTGATTTTACCTTTTGGGGACTTGATGTCATTATTGTTGTCGAATAGATCATTCAGGATATGATTGTCCAGATAAATTTTATTTTCAAGAAAAATTTTTTGAGAGATATGTTGTCTAAATTCATGTCTTCTAATGATAAAACTGTGATCCGAGCATGATCAAGAAATTTGTTCTTCTAAAGAACATGAGAAAGACGATACCATCGAGAGTTTAACCTTGCCTATTGATGAGGAAGAAATTATAAGTAGTGTGTTTGTTTCCAGACGAACTTACTATTACGATTCAAGATGATCATCAAACGACAAACACCGACGAAAGGTACCTTACAATCAAAAGGTATCATTGAATGTTTTCAGAATTCTATTTATGTTTATTCCTATTTTAGCATTAATAACAATTTTGAAGATGAGAATGAGTTACTTTAAACCAAAAGAACAATCGTGATGATCCCAATGAGAAGGAACTTGTAAATTACATTGCAAAAAGAGACTGCAAAAGGATCCTTCAAGACATCTTCTCTTCTATGGTACTTTGATGAACTTCCTCCATTAAATTTAGGAGTCCTTTCATGAAATTGACTATGCGGAAATGAAATTCAATACAATAACAGTAAACTTGTAAATTTTCATGTCATTCTGATATCATTTACCCTTCCAATTAAGCCTAACATTATTCAGTGACCATTTTGTAAACAATGCAGAACTATAATCTGTCTTTTAACAGAATTAACTGCCACCGTATCGAAACACCTTGGTGTCGTATCGATAAGGATGCACATGAATAAGAATTTCATTTGAAATTGCCAAACCCCGTATCAATACGGCTAAGCCTGTATCGGTATGGGTTTACCCGTTTCGGTACACCCTAAGGCTGTACTGATACAATTTATTTCCCAAACTTTACTTTCAAATTTTGTATCGATACACTTTAGACCCGTATCGGTACGCCCTACACTATAATAATAGATTTTATCTGGTGTTTAGCCAATTTAACCCGTTGAACGATGGCCAAATCCAATGAAAATTTACTAGCAAGATTTAATCACTATAATCTACTATCATGCCAAATTTTAGAGCCATATGAATCCATTTACTAGGTTTTCGCCTTTTCGTTCCCAATATGCCATTTCAACCATATTTAAGCCAAACCAAAAAGCCACAACAATCCTTAAACATTATTACAATGCAAGCATGACTTAAACACACCAAAAAGGCCATATATGACTAGTCTAGCTACTTTGCCACCATCCTAGGAGTTCATAGAGACAAAATACATTACTTTGGCCTTGATTGTGACTTGTCAAACTCTTCAGCTACTCTGATCTTCAACTGCGAATCTCTAAACCTGAAATGTATGACATGGAATGCATTAGACTTACATAGTCTAAGTGAGGTAGCCATAAACAATGAATGTACATGACATATAATCCAACATGCTTCAATGACGATTCTAACCATGAAAGCAGAGGCATGGGATTCAATGACATAACTATCATACTCAACACATGACATGGCTTCAATGATCAATATATCAACAATAATTAAGGGCAATGCTCCACATTAATAGTCAATAGCAATATTCAATAAATTCCTTGGATCGATGTACGGTATTTGGATACACGAATTCTACCTCCGCACCAAAATCAATAATGGTCTACTCATATTCCCTCCTCTGTACCAATTTGACCAAATCACACAACATCCCTCCGTCGCACCACAATAAAGGCTGTAGCCCCAAACCCGTACCAATGAGCTCGTGAATTCTATAGCATGCCAATTGTATCCAATACTCTCGAATCCAAGGTTCAATAATCAATAGTTCGATATCGGTGTTTCATTAGCAATAGTTCATATCAATAGATCAATAGCAATGATTCGATAACAATGTTCCAATATGGTAATTCAATAGCAATAAACATATATCCATGTTTCAATGGCAATATGAAATATTCAATGGGACTCCATGTAACAATGATTCAATGATTTCGATGGTGATCACAATGATGTTTCGGACATAAATTCAATGCAATACTTACCCATACTTACCTATATAGCCTTTGTTGGAGTTGATGGGTTAGCTTCCTCCAATTCTTGAGCTAGGTGAAATCAATAGGAGATTGTTACAATCAATATAACAATGTCGATATTCACTTCTAAGCTTAAAATAGCCATTAGCTATTAGATAGATTCATAAATCGAAACTTGAGAGACAAGAGTTTCCACTTACCCAATCAATAGCTATGCAATGGGACTATTGAATCAAGGAAAACCTGAGTTTAAAGATAAGAGATGTGTATGCTTAAGTTTGGTGGAGAGGATAACAATGGAGGTGTATGCTTAATCAAAAAAAGATGAAACAATTGAAGAAGATGGTGAATTCGGTAAGCTTTGCAAAAAGGGCTTTAGCAATTTTTTAACATTCCAAGGCATTATCATTGTCAACCTTAATCGTCCACCACCTCTCCTTAAGCCAATAGGAAGGTTTCCTTCCAAGGGAGGAAACTTGTTTCTAAATTCTAATTTCTTAATTCCCCAATTTAAGATCACCACCAAATTGTCATCTTTTTAGGACAAAAGATGACCAACATCATGTGGGGGTGGGTGGCAAGTAGGAAGGTGACTCATCCCCAACTTTTAATCTTCTCAATTTAGTCCTTAAAACAATTTTAAGCAAGCACCCGTATCGATATGGCTAGCTCAATTTCGGTAAGTTAGTTAAAAATGATTGGGCCATACCGATACAGGGAATACTGTTCGATACGCCTAGCTCAGTTTTAATATTCAAACATTGCAATAAGGTCCCTAATTGGTCTTTGGACTCATGTAAGGTCCATTTTCAATGAAATTAACCCACATAGTCAATAATAAGGCAATCATTTGGACTTTTCGGTGTAGGGTTTGAGATCGCTAGAACCCAATTTACTAGAGACAGTGTTTGGGTTTTTACACCTAAAGTCCACGAATTTAACAATTAATAAAAACTAAATGTGTTTATTGTCTAACAAATATACTACATGCCAATTTTAGAATCATGCATCAAACATATAACTTACAATAATTAAATTAAGTTAAACCAATTAAAATAAGAGACTAAATTGAAAGAATTAAAAATTTAATTCTGATTTATTGAAATTCATTTGAATTGAGAGACATTAAAAACATTAGTGACTAAAGCCTGAATTGAAATCATCAAAAACACCTTTTATGACATTCAAGTCATATTAATCAGCTTGGAGATGAAGAGTTGCAAAAAACTCAGCAAGGATGTCTACATTCATCCTTGTCCAGGTCAAACCCTTTAACTTCATGCCATAGCAAAACATTTTGAGCCCCTATAAAGCTCCAAAATTTGGACGGTCATAACTAAATCCCCACTCTCAATCTTGTCTCAACTAATCACCTCTCTCAAGATCTCTCTCTGAAACAAACACTTTATGCATTCATAATAGTATAAAATGGATTGAAATCCATTATCTTTGGGTTGGTGTTCATCATCTATAATTGAACACAATGAGTCCTATAAATAGGCATCTTTAGGATCATTGTACACACACTTTGAATATCCTCAACAACTTTGAAAGATTGCTTTCATTCTGTTCACTTGTGGAACTGTATCGCAAACGTTAGTCTTGTAGTCTTCATCCATTTCCCTTTGTCTATAGATCTGATCACCCCATACCTCATCTATAGCTAGTGGGTCACGCGAACCATATCCTACCACTTTTTTTCCACTTTATTAAAACCCTTTAGAAAAATTCCCTTTTTGAATCCTAACTCTTTTCCTGCTCAATAGAGCCACCCAACTCCATCCTTTGAATTTCTTCATCTTAACTGCCAACACCCCATCATCTTCACCTTCATTTTCATCTTTTATTTAAACTCACCTTCCATAACCATTCTCCAATCATTTTTCTCCACCCCTTCTATTTTGTTTTTTTAAAGAAAAGAACTAATATTTGTTTTTACTCTTTTTGCATGAATTAAAGTTTAAGGAAGATTTGTTTACCTTCAAAGGCGATGAAATGGCTTACTCAAACACGATGTTGCTATAGCTCATATACGATTGATTTCTCATAGACAATATTTCAGTTGCTCTGATGACTCTCCAGCTTCTAAGGATGGTTCGGCTATTAAGGTTCTCTCTATCCTTTTACCAATTATCATTATTATTATTATTTAATAACTATCATTAATGGCCAATTATTGCATCTGACATTTCTTTAATATCCCAAAATATGGTCTAGAGTATTTCAATAATTTGAATGTTTTAAATTGGTTTAAGAATTCTTAGTAATTGGTTTTTTTGAAATCTTTATCCTAGATAATTAAATGAGATAAGGACCATTTTAGAATACTTGATAAAATGGATAATTGCATGTAAAACTTGAGAAAATTTAAGACCTTGAACACATGTCAACCTTGAAGGGAGACATGTGAGAGGTGTGCTTAGGGGGAAGTAAATCACCTAATTACTATTTCCCTCCTCACATAGCCGAAGGAAATCAAACAAAGAAAAAATGGAAAGGGAGGGAGTGTTGGCTATGGTCTTGAAGGAAGGGAGTTTGAATCGGTGCATGTGTAAGCTTAGGATTTGAAAGATAGAGAAGGAGGTGAGACACTCTCCTTTCTTTTTTTTATACAAGTTTTTAGAGACTTTGATTCCATTATAATTTAACTACGTTGTTCTTAGAATCTTTGAAATTTATTAACGTTAAGAGTACTCTTAGTTTATTTAAGCAATTCATGAATAAAGTTTATCATGCTTTGTGAAATCTGTGTGTTTAAGGGAACTATACATTCGAACCGTAACATGTTAATGGAGAGATCATGTTTGAAATAGAATAACAATTTAATAGATTGATGGGAGAAATTGAATAACCTTATAGCTTGTAGAAAGAAACTGTTTTTAGACCTTTTTAAGTTCTAGTGGACTGTTTCGTATAGGTGCTTGAAGACATATGATATGAACGTCAATGGCAAAGACCCAGAGAAGTACCCAGGTGGCCCCATTACTCGAGCAAGGGTCAAGGAGTTCCAAGCAGCCATGGAAAATATGTTTACATCAAGCTTGGGACGTGAGAAAGAAGAAATAATAAGGGAGGAACACTTTACTTTGCTTATGCATGAATTTGCATGAGTATTTAAAGTTTGCATAACATTCATTGCATTCAATAAACATGTTGTTCATTAAAGCATGCGTTGCATTTAAACATGTAGTTCATTTAGTTATACACTTCATTTAACTAAGTAGTTCATTGATTAAACTAGTTCATTCAAGATTATTAGTTCATTGAATAAAGTTAGTTCATTAATTAAACTAGTTCATTCATCAAACTAGCTCATTTATTAAACTAACTCTTAATTGTTTACATGCATGTTTTCAATTAAAGATTGAATAAAGTTTACCTTTGTGTCTAGGTGCATGAGGGAAGATGAACGGTTTTACCAGATGCAAGAATATCAGCAGAATGTCTTCCAATTCTGGATGCGATACAGACGTGTTTGGATCCAGAAATCAATTGGACGTTATTCCTCCATCTCTTAGCTTTCCAATGCCTTTTGAATCACCTCAATCCGATATCGGGAGCTTGAGATACTGAATAATTTACTGAAGACAGTGCAGGCTGAAATTTTTATTACGGGAATTTTATGCATGGATGATTTGAATGAATTTGAGCCAAGGAAGAGTTCTTTCATCTTCTACCAAGAGACAAGCAATTGATGGCCATCTTAATTCAGCAAATTCAAGGCATTCAAGGTTGATGTTATCACCATTCAAGTGGGGTTTCAAAATTCATTGAGGAGACATGAAATGAAGGCTGGATGAAACTCACCTTTTATGACATTCAAGTCATATTAATCAGCTTGGGAGATGAAGAGTTGCACTTAAACTGGACAGCAAGGATGTCTACATTCATCCTTGTCCACATTCATCCCCTTTCTCTTCATATGATAGCAAAACAAGGCAGCCCAAGAGTCCTTAATTTGGACGAAAATATGACTAAATTCAACCTCAATTTGTCTAAACTAATCAGCTTTGAAGATGAGAAGAAAGGACAAAGCATTCATGTGTATTCAAGTGCATTAAGATGAGCATTCATCTTTCTTGTAACACCTTTTCATATTCTGCCTACTTCTACTATAAATAGGCATCTTTAGGATCATTGTAAGACACACTTTGAATATATAAAACATCTTTGAAAGATTGCTTTCATTCTTGTTCTCTTGTGGAACTTTTATCGGCTTCAAGTTAGTCTTGTAGTCTTCATCCATTTCCCTTTTGTATAGCGTTGGTTCCTAGCTCATCTATAGCTAGTGGGTCACGTTCCATATCCTACCACTTCATTTCCACTTTATTATATTGCTGGTTCCTAACTCTTTATAGTTAGGGGTCACAATCCATCCTTTGAATTTCTTCATCTTAACGCCAACACCCCATCATCTTCACCTACATTTTCATCTTTTATTTTTTTTTTTCTTCCATAATCACAACTATCACTCTTCCTACACCCCTTCTACATATCTTTCATCCCATTATTTCTATTTCTTATTTATCTATTTCTACTTACATTATTGTTTTTGAGTAATTTCAGAATACATTCAAAGCATTGCAGAGTTCTTACTAGAATCACGATCGGGCATTCACATATATGATTCAAAACTCATAGTCGAGATCATATCATTTGGTATCAGAGCCTAGACGATTCAGTAAGCGTTATTTTTTTCTCTCTCCCTAGTAAAAAAATAAAAAAAAATCAAAAAAAATCTTAAAGAGGGAGGGAGCAATCTATTCTTGTTTAAAAAAATTACAATACATCATTTCTTATTGCTGAATTACAAATTCCTTTACCTATTCTTAGTAATTCTTTCTTTTTTTGAAGCCATTATCCTTTTATTATTCATCATTCTCCTACCAAGCTAGAATTGTTTCAGCCAAGTCCACGAGACACTTGTAAGCCTTGAGGAAGTTCCCAAAAGGACTTGAAAATAAAGCACGAGTGGTAAAAGGCATGAGTGTGCATTAAGGGGAAAAGCCTAACCCGAGTGAAACACGAGTGTGAGTGCATTTTCTTTGGAGTGGAAAGGTGAGATTTTGTGTTAGTAAGGTTTAATTTCTTTTGTTTCTTTATCTAGCATGTCACAAAGATCTGGTCATAGTGGTGAAGGAGTTCCCAATTTGCAAAATCAGGCTATGCTTCAAGCAATGGCCAAAATGATCCAAGAGCAATTGGAGCCCCTAATTGAACGAATAGACCAGCTTGAAATTTCACAAGCTAATCAGTGTAATGAGGAGTATCCTGAAGAAGTTGAAGTAGATGATGTGCAAGATCAAGTATCCCAACATAGCATGGTACAACAAGGCCAGAGAGCTCGACCACGAGTAGACGATAATCTCAGCAACATCAAGATTACCATTCCTCCTTTTCAAGGAAGAACGGATCCTGAAACCTATCTTGCATGGGAAAAGAAGGTTGAGCACATTTTTGAGTGCCATAACTATTCAGAACTTAAAAAGGTAAAACTCGCTGCCATTGAGTTTACGGATTATGCACTAATATGGTGGGATCAATTGACATCAAGTAGGAGACGCAATGGAGAACATCCTATCACTACATGGGATGAAATGAAAGCGGTGATGCGAAGGCGATTCATTCCAACCCACTACCATCGAGAGTTATTCAACCGTCTTCAAAATCTTTCACAAGGTAACCAAAGTGTTGAAGATTACTACAAAGAGATGGAGGTGTCCATGATTCGAGCCAACATCGACGAGGATCGAGAAGCCACAATGGCAAGATTCCTAGCGGGACTAAATCCGGACATTGCGAACGTGGTCGAGTTGCAACATTATGTGGAGATGGAAGACATGGTGCATATGGCCATGAAAGTGGAAAAACAGCTCAAAAGAAAGGGTGCCACACGATCTTATGGGAGTTCAACATCAAAATGGGGCAAAGTTCATAAAGAAGACTCCTCCAATACCGTCCCACGAAAAAAGGAGGACCACCGAAAGGAAGTAAGCCCATTGCCGAAACCAGCAAGGGTAAGACTACCGCTACTCCAAATCGTTCACGTGACATACAATGTTTTAAGTGTTTGGGGCGTGGACACATTGCAAGCCAATGTCCGAACCGCAACACCATGCTTCTTCGAGATGATGGAGAAGTTGAATCGGAACAAGAAGAGGATGAGAATGAAGATGTTGCCATCGAAGAAGAAGAATTAGAGTATGGCGTGGAAGGAGAGGTTCTTGTTGTCAAAAGAAGCCTAAACGTACAATCCGTTGGAGGAAATGAACAACGAGAAAATATCTTCCATACTCGTTGCCATGTTGGAGGAAAGGTATGCTTTGTTATTATTGATGGTGGTAGTTGCACTAATGTTGCTAGTACCTTAATGGTAGATACACTTGGCTTGGCAACAACAAAGCATCCACAACCTTATAAGCTACAATGGCTCAACGATGGAGGAGAACTCAAGGTGACCAAACAAGTTCGAATTGTTTTCTCTATTGGGAAGTACAAAGACGAGGTATTATGCGATGTCGTTCCAATGCACGCAAGCCATTTATTACTTGGAAGGCCTTGGCAATTTGATAGGCGAGTGATCCATGACGGGCATACCAACCGGTATACGTTCACCCATGAAGCAAAGAAGATCACTTTAGCCCCACTTTCTCCAAAACAAATACATGAAGACCAAATTTTATTGAGAGGAAAAATTGAAAAAGCCAAAGAGAGAGAGACCAAAATGGAGGTAAAAGCAAAGGAGTGTGATCAAAATGAGGGAAGGAAAATCAGCATTCTTTCTAAAGAGAGAGAGTTGAAAAAGAGTTTAATGACAGCAAAGGAAGCACTTGTGCTCATGTACAAGGAAAATTTCTTGAATACTAACTACCTTGATCAAAATTTGCCTGCTTTTGTTGTGTCTTTATTGCAGGAGTTTGATGACCTATTTCCAGAGGAAATACCAAGGGCTGCCACCTATTCGTG
Source organism: Hibiscus mutabilis (assembly GCA_019671005.1). Taxonomy (NCBI): domain Eukaryota; kingdom Viridiplantae; phylum Streptophyta; class Magnoliopsida; order Malvales; family Malvaceae; genus Hibiscus; species Hibiscus mutabilis. The sequence continues at coordinate 36,895,745 of CM033713.1, read as the reverse complement.
GCATAGAACATCAAATAGACTTTGTTCCCGGAGCCGTCATTCCAAACCGACCAGCGTGCATCAAGCAACCCCAAGAAACTAAGGAGTTGCAAAGGCAAGTATCTGAGTTGATGTCAAAAGGCTACGTGAGGGAAAGCCTTAGCCCATGTGCCGTGCGGTTCTACTTGTGCCAAAGAAGGATGGAACTTGGCGCATGTGTGTGGACTGCCGAGCGGTAAACAAAATTACGATAAAGTATCGTCACCCTATTCCTCGCTTAGATGACATGTTAGATGAGCTTAGTGGTTCTAACCTCTTTTCCAAGATTGATCTTAAAAGTGGTTACCACCAAATACGAATGCGGGAAGGTGATGAGTGGAAAACAGCATTCAAAACTAAGCAAGGCCTTTATGAGTGGTTGGTTATGCCTTTTGGCTTAACTAATGCTCCAAGCACGTTTATGAGGTTAATGAATCATGTTCTTAGGCCATTCTTGGGTAAGTTTTGTGTGGTTTACTTTGATGACATTCTAATCTATAGTAAAACCATGGAAGAACATGTTCAACATTTAAGGTCAGTTTTGCTAGTTTTGAGGAAGGAAAAACTGTTTGCTAACTTACAAAAATGTACATTTTGTACTGACAGGGTTGTTTTCCTAGGTTTCGTTGTGAGTTCTGAAGGCTTGGAGGTGGACAAAGAGAAGGTTAAAGCCATTGAAGAGTGGCCACGACCAGCAAGCATTTCTCAAGTTAGGAGCTTCCATGGACTTGCAAGTTTTTATCGAAGATTCGTCCCCAACTTCAGCACCATAGCCGCCCCACTAACAAGTGTTATTAAGAAGAATTCTAAATTCTTTTGGGGGGAAGATCAAGAGAAGTCCTTTAATAGCATTAAAGATTGTTTAATACATGCCCCTTTACTTGCTCTACCTGATTTTAATCTAACTTTTGAAATTGAATGTGATGCATCAGGTGTAGGAATTGGAGCAGTTTTGTCTCAAGGTGGACGTCCTATAGCCTATTTCAGTGAAAAAATTAAGTGGAGCTACGCTTAATTACCCTACCTATGACAAGGAGATGTATGCTCTTGTGAGGGCAATGGAAACATGGCAACATTACCTTTGGCCTAAGGAGTTCATCATTCACACTGATCATGAGGCATTGAAACATATCCGAGGGCAGCATAAACTCAACAAGCAGCCATGGAAAATATGTTTACATCAAGCTTGGGACGTGAGAAAGAAGAAATAATAAGGGAGGAACACTTTACTTTGCTTATGCATGAATTTGCATGAGTATTTAAAGTTTGCATAACAGTCATTGCATTCAATAAACATGTTGTTCATTAAAGCATGCGTTGCATTTAAACATGTAGTTCATTTAGTTATACACTTCATTTAACTAAGTAGTTCATTGATTAAACTAGTTCATTCAAGATTATTAGTTCATTGAATAAAGTTAGTTCATTAATTAAACTAGTTCATTCATCAAACTAGCTCATTTATTAAACTAACTCTTAATTGTTTACATGCATGTTTTCAATTAAAGATTGAATAAAGTTTACCTTTGTGTCTAGGTGCATGAGGAAGATGAACGGTTTTACCAGATGCAAGAATATCAGCAGAATGTCTTCCAATTCTGGATGCGATACAGACGTGTTTGGATCCAGAAATCAATTGGACGTTATTCCTCCCCATCTCTTAGCTTTCCAATGCCTTTTGAATCACCTCAATCCGATATCGGGAGCTTGAGATACGAATGATTTACTGAAGACAGTGCAGGCTGAAATTTTTATTACGGGAATTTTATGCATGGATGATTTGAATGAATTTGAGCCAAGGAAGAGTTCTTTCATCTTCTACCAAGAGACAAGCAATTGATGGCCATCTTAATTCAGCAAATTCAAGGCATTCAAGGTTGATGTTATCACCATTCAAGTGGGGTTTCAAAATTCATTGAGGAGACATGAAATGAAGGCTGGATGAAACTCACCTTTTATGACATTCAAGTCATATTAATCAGCTTGGAAGATGAAGAGTTGCACTTAAACTGGACAGCAAGGATGTCTACATTCATCCTTGTCCACATTCATCCCCTTTCTCTTCATATGATAGCAAAACAAGGCAGCCCAAGAGTCCTTCTTAATTTGGACGAAAATATGACTAAATTCAACCTCAATTTGTCTAAACTAATCAGCTTTGAAGATGAGAAGAAAGGACAAAGCATTCATGTGTATTCAAGTGCATTAAGATGAGCATTCATCTTTCTTGTAACACCTTTTCATATTCTGCCTACTTCTACTATAAATAGGCATCTTTAGGATCATTGTAAGACACACTTTGAATATATAAAACATCTTTGAAAGATTGCTTTCATTCTTGTTCTCTTGTGGAACTTTATCGGCTTCAAGTTAGTCTTGTAGTCTTCATCCATTTCCCTTTTGTTATAGCGTTGGTTCCTAGCTCATCTATAGCTAGTGGGTCACGTTCCATATCCTACCACTTCATTTCCACTTTATTATATTGCTGGTTCCTAACTCTTTATAGTTAGGGGGTCACAATCCATCCTTTGAATTTCTTCATCTTAACGCCAACACCCCATCATCTTCACCTACATTTTCATCTTTTATTTTTTTTTCTTCCATAATCACAACTATCACTCTTCCTACACCCCTTCTACATATCTTTCATCCCATTATTTCTATTTCTTATTTATCTATTTCTACTTACATTATTGTTTGAGTAATTTCAGAATACATTCAAAGCACTGCAGAGTTCTTACTAGAATCACGATCGGGCATTCACATATATGATTCAAAACTCATAGTCGAGATCATATCATTTGGTATCAGAGCCTAGACGATTCAGTAAGCGTATTATTTTTCTCTCTCCCGGGTTAGTAAAAAAATCAAAAAAAAAATCAAAAAAAAATCTTAAAGAGGGAGGGAGCAGTCTATTCTTGTTTTTAAAAAAATTACAATACATCATTTCTTATTGCTGAATTACAAATTCCTTTACCTATTCTTAGTAATTCTTTCTTTTTGAAGCCATTATCCTTTTATTATTCATCATTCTCCTACCAAGCTAGAATTGTTTCAGCCAAGTCCACGAGACACTTGTAAGCCTTGAGGAAGTTCCCAAAAGGACTTGAAAATAAAGCACGAGTGGTAAAAGGCATGAGTGTGCATTAAGGGGAAAAGCCTAACCCGAGTGAAACACGAGTGTGAGTGCATTTTCTTTGGAGTGGAAAGGTGAGATTTTGTGTTAGTAAGGTTTAATTTCTTTTGTTTCTTTATCTAACATGTCACAAAGATCTGGTCATAGTGGTGAAGGAGTTCCCAATTTGCAAAATCAGGCTATGCTTCAAGCAATGGCCAAAATGATCCAAGAGCAATTGGAGCCCCTAATTGAACGAATAGACCAGCTTGAAATTTCACAAGCTAATCAGGGTAATGAGGAGTATCCTGAAGAAGTTGAAGTAGATGATGTGCAAGATCAAGTATCCCAACATAGCATGGTACAACAAGGCCAGAGAGAGCTCGACCACGAGTAGACGATAATCTCAGCAACATCAAGATTACCATTCCTCCTTTTCAAGGAAGAACGGATCCTGAAACCTATCTTGCATGGGAAAAGAAGGTTGAGCACATTTTTGAGTGCCATAACTATTCAGAGCTTAAAAGGTAAAACTCGCTGCCATTGAGTTTACGGATTATGCACTAATATGGTGGGATCAATTGACATCAAGTAGGAGACGCAATGGAGAACATCCTTGATATGAACGTCAATGGCAAAGACCCAGAGAAGTACCCAGGTGGCCCCATTACTCGAGCAAGGGCCAAGGAGTTCCAAGCAGCCATGGAAAATATGTTTACATCAAGCTTGGGACGTGAGAAAGAAGAAATAATAAGGGAGGAACACTTTACTTTGTTTATGCATGAATTTGCATGAGTATTTAAAGTTTGCATAACATTCATTGCATTCAATAAACATGTTGTTCATTAAAGCATGCGTTGCATTTAAACATGTAGTTCATTTAGTTATACACTTCATTTAACTAAGTAGTTCATTGATTAAACTAGTTCATTCAAGATTATTAGTTCATTGAATAAAGTTAGTTCATTAATTAAACTAGTTCATTCATCAAACTAGCTCATTTATTAAACTAACTCTTAATTGTTTACATGCATGTTTTCAATTAAAGATTGAATAAAGTTTACCTTTGTGTCTAGGTGCATGAGGGAAGATGAACGGTTTTACCAGATGCAAGAATATCAGCAGAATGTCTTCCAATTCTGGATGCGATACAGACGTGTTTGGATCCAGAAATCAATTGGACGTTATTCCTCCATCTCTTAGCTTTCCAATGCCTTTTGAATCACCTCAATCCGATATCGGGAGCTTGAGATACGAATGATTTACTGAAGACAGTGCAGGCTGAAATTTTTATTACGGGAATTTTATGCATGGATGATTTGAATGAATTTGAGCCAAGGAAGAGTTCTTTCATCTTCTACCAAGAGACAAGCAATTGATGGCCATCTTAATTCAGCAAATTCAAGGCATTCAAGGTTGATGTTATCACCATTCAAGTGGGGTTTCAAAATTCATTGAGGAGACATGAAATGAAGGCTGGATGAAACTCACCTTTTTATGACATTCAAGTCATATTAATCAGCTTGGAAGATGAAGAGTTGCACTTAAACTGGACAGCAAGGATGTCTACATTCATCCTTGTCCACATTCATCCCCTTTCTCTTCATATGATAGCAAAACAAGGCAGCCCAAGAGTCCTTCTTAATTTGGACGAAAATATGACTAAATTCAACCTCAATTTGTCTAAACTAATCAGCTTTGAAGATGAGAAGAAAGGACAAAGCATTCATGTGTATTCAAGTGCATTAAGATGAGCATTCATCTTTCTTGTAACACCTTTTCATATTCTGCCTACTTCTACTATAAATAGGCATCTTTAGGATCATTGTAAGACACACTTTGAATATATAAAACATCTTTGAAAGATTGCTTTCATTCTTGTTCTCTTGTGGAACTTTATCGGCTTCAAGTTAGTCTTGTAGTCTTCATCCATTTCCCTTTTGTTATAGCGTTGGTTCCTAGCTCATCTATAGCTAGTGGGTCACGTTCCATATCCTACCACTTCATTTCCACTTTATTATATTGCTGGTTCCTAACTCTTTATTAGTTAGGGGTCACAATCCATCCTTTGAATTTCTTCATCTTAACGCCAACACCCCATCATCTTCACCTACATTTTCATCTTTTATTTTTTTTTTTCCATAATCACAACTATCACTCTTCCTACACCCCTTCTACATATCTTTCATCCCATTATTTCTATTTCTTATTTATCTATTTCTACTTACATTGTTGTTTGAGTAATTTCAGAATACATTCAAAGCACTGCAGAGTTCTTACTAGAATCACGATCGGGCATTCACATATATGATTCAAAACTCATAGTCGAGATCATATCAAAAAGGCATGCCAAATGGGTGGAGTTTCTTGAAACTTTCCCATATGTTATCAAGTACAAGAAAGGTAAGGAGAATATAGTTGCCGATGCATTGTCACGGAGGTATATTCTTTTAAACACTTTGGAATCTAAGTTATTGGGTTTTGTTTTTTTAAAGACTTATATGTCTCTGACTCTGATTTTGGAGAGATTTACAAAGCTTGTGAGAAAGGTCAATTGAAAAATACTATAAGCATGATGGTTTCCTATTTAAGGAAGGAAGACTATGCATCCCTCAAGGTTCCATGCGTGAATTGCTAACTAAGGAAGCTCATGGAGGAGGATTAATGGGACATTTTGGGATAGCAAAGACTTTGGCTATACTTCAAGAGCACCTATATTGGCCTAAAATGAAACGAGATGTGGAGAGGTTGTGTGAGCGATGCATCACTTGCAGGAAGGCCAAATCTAAAGTCATGCCACATGGACTTTACACACCACTACCCATACCGGAAGCACCATGGATGGATATTTCAATGGATTTTGTGCTAGGGCTTCCACGTACCAAGAATAACAAAGATTCCATCTTTGTAGTTGTGATAGATTCTCCAAAATGGCTCATTTCATTCCCTGTAACAAAACTAATGATGCCTCACATATTGCTACTTTGTTTTTCAGGGAAATCTTAAGGTTACATGGCATACCAAGAACTATTGTGTCTGATCGGGATGTGAAGTTCTTAAGTCACTTTTGGAGAGCCCTATGGAGTAAGATTGGTACTAAGTTACTATTCTCCACCACTTGCCACCCTCAAACGGATGGCCAAACTGAAGTGGTGAACCGAGTACTTTCTATGTTACTTGATCCATCATTAGGAAGAATTTGAAAACATGGGAGGAGAGTTTACCACATGTGGAGTTTGCATACAACCGTTCGATCCATAGTACTACAGGGCGCACGCCTTTTTGAAGTGGTGTATGGATTCAATCCATTAACACCGATAGACTTGTTACCATTACCCGCTGATCAAATTGTGAATAAAGATGGACTTAATAAAGCTGAATTTGTTAAGAAGCTTCATCAACAAGTGCGGAGAACATTGAAAAACGAACCAAGCAATATGAGCAGCAAGCAAATAAGGGTCGTAAGCGAATTTCCTTTGAGCCAGGGGATTGGGTGTGGCTGCACATGAGGAAAGAAAGGTTCCCGCTCAACGAAAGTCCAAATTAATGCCTCGGGGAGATGGACCATTCCAAATAGTCAAGAAGATCAATGACAATGCCTATCAATTAGATCTTCCAGGTGAGTTAAATGTTAGTGCAACCTTCAATGTTGCTGACCTATCTCCTTATGATGTAGATGACGATTTGGGGACAAATCGCCTTAAAGAGGGAGGGACTGATATGAACGTCAATGGCAAAGACCCAGAGAAGTACCCAGGTGGCCCCATTACTCGAGCAAGGGCCAAGGAGTTCCAAGCAGCCATGGAAAATATGTTTACATCAAGCTTGGGACGTGAGAAAGAAAAATAATAAGGGAGGAACACTTTACTTTGTTTATGCATGAATTTGCATGAGTATTTAAAGTTTGCATAACATTCATTGCATTCAATAAACATGTTGTTCATTAAAGCATGCGTTGCATTTAAACATGTAGTTCATTTAGTTATACACTTCATTTAACTAAGTAGTTCATTGATTAAACTAGTTCATTCAAGATTATTAGTTCATTGAATAAAGTTAGTTCATTAATTAAACTAGTTCATTCATCAAACTAGCTCATTTATTAAACTAACTCTTAATTGTTTACATGCATGTTTTCAATTAAAGATTGAATAAAGTTTACCTTTGTGTCTAGGTGCATGAGGGAAGATGAACGGTTTTACCAGATGCAAGAATATCAGCAGAATGTCTTCCAATTCTGGATGCGATACAGACGTGTTTGGATCCAGAAATCAATTGGACGTTATTCCTCCATCTCTTAGCTTTCCAATGCCTTTTGAATCACCTCAATCCGATATCGGGAGCTTGAGATACGAATGATTTACTGAAGACAGTGCAGGCTGAAATTTTTATTACGGGAATTTTATGCATGGATGATTTGAATGAATTTGAGCCAAGGAAGAGTTCTTTCATCTTCTACCAAGAGACAAGCAATTGATGGCCATCTTAATTCAGCAAATTCAAGGCATTCAAGGTTGATGTTATCACCATTCAAGTGGGGTTTCAAAATTCATTGAGGAGACATGAAATGAAGGCTGGATGAAACTCACCTTTTTATGACATTCAAGTCATATTAATCAGCTTGGAAGATGAAGAGTTGCACTTAAACTGGACAGCAAGGATGTCTACATTCATCCTTGTCCACATTCATCCCCTTTCTCTTCATATGATAGCAAAACAAGGCAGCCCAAGAGTCTTTCTTAATTTGGACGAAAATATGACTAAATTCAACCTCAATTTGTCTAAACTAATCAGCTTTGAAGATGAGAAGAAAGGACAAAGCATTCATGTGTATTCAAGTGCATTAAGATGAGCATTCATCTTTCTTGTAACACCTTTTCATATTCTGCCTACTTCTACTATAAATAGGCATCTTTAGGATCATTGTAAGACACACTTTGAATATATAAAACATCTTTGAAAGATTGCTTTCATTCTTGTTCTCTTGTGGAACTTTATCGGCTTCAAGTTAGTCTTGTAGTCTTCATCCATTTCCCTTTTGTTATAGCGTTGGTTCCTAGCTCATCTATAGCTAGTGGGTCACGTTCCATATCCTACCACTTCATTTCCACTTTATTATATTGCTGGTTCCTAACTCTTTATAGTTAGGGGTCACAATCCATCCTTTGAATTTCTTCATCTTAACGCCAACACCATCCATCATCTTCACCTACATTTTCATCTTTTATTTTTTTTTCTTCCATAATCACAACTATCACTCTTCCTACACCCCTTCTACATATCTTTCATCCCATTATTTCTATTTCTTATTTATCTATTTCTACTTACATTGTTGTTTGAGTAATTTCAGAATACATTCAAAGCACTGCAGAGTTCTTACTAGAATCACGATCGGGCATTCACATATATGATTCAAAACTCATAGTCGAGATCATATCAATCCTATCACTACATGGGATGAAATGAAAGCGGTGATGCAAGGCGATTCATTCCAACCCACTACCATCGAGAGTTATTCAACCGTCTTCAAAATCTTTCACAAGGTAACCAAGTGTTGAAGATTACTACAAAGAGATGGAGGTGTCCATGATTCGAGCCAACATCGACGAGGATCGAGAAGCCACAATGGCAAGATTCCTAGCGGGACTAAATCCGGACATTGCGAACGTGGTCGAGTTGCAACATTATGTGGAGATGGAAGACATGGTGCATATGGCCATGAAAGTGGAAAAACAGCTCAAAAGAAAGGGTGCCACACGATCTTATGGGAGTTCAACATCAAAATGGGGGCAAAGTTCATACAAGAAGACTCCTCCAATACCGTCCCACGAAAAAGGAGGACCACCGAAAGGAAGTAAGCCCATTGCCAAACCAGCAAGGGTAAGACTACCGCTACTCCAAATCGTTCCCGTGACATACAATGTTTTAAGTGTTTGGGCGTGGACACATTGCAAGCCAATGTCCGAACCGCAACACCATGCTTCTTCAAGATGATGGAGAAGTTGAATCGGAACAAGAAGAGGATGAGAATGAAGATGTTGCCATCGAAGAAGAAGAATTAGAGTATGGCGTGGAAGGAGAGGTTCTTGTTGTCAAAAGAAGCCTAAACGCATAATCCGTTGGAGGAAATGAACAACGAGAAAATATCTTCCATACTCGTTGCCATGTTGGAGGAAAGGTATGCTTTGTTATTATTGATGGTGGTAGTTGCACTAATGTTGCTAGTACCTTAATGGTAGATACACTTGGCTTGGCAACAACAAAGCATCCACAACCTTATAAGCTACAATGGCTCAACGATGGAGGAGAACTCAAGGTGACCAAACAAGTTCGAATTGTTTTCTCTATTGGGAAGTACAAAGACGAGGTATTATGCGATGTCGTTCCAATGCACGCAAAGCCATTTATTACTTGGAAGGCCTTGGCAATTTGATAGGCGAGTGATCCATGACGGGTATACCAACCGGTATACGTTCACCCATGAAGCAAAGAAGATCACTTTAGCCCCACTTTCTCCAAAACAAATACATGAAGACCAAATTTTATTGAGAGAGAAAAAATTGAAAAAGCCAAAGAGAGAGAGACCAAAATGGAGGTAAAAGCAAAGGAGTGTGATCAAAATGAGGAAGGAAAATCAGCATTCTTTCTAAAGAGAGAGAGTTGAAAAAGAGTTTAATGACAGCAAAGGAAGCACTTGTGCTCATGTACAAGGAAAATTTCTTGAATACTAACTACCTCGATCAAAATTTGCCTGCTTTTGTTGTGTCTTTATTGCAGGAGTTTGATGACCTATTTCCGGAGGAAATACCAAGTGGACTGCCACCTATTCGTGGCATAGAACATCAAATAGACTTTGTTCCCGGAGCCGTCATTCCAAACCGACCAGCGTGCAAAGAAGCAACCCCGAAGAAACTAAGGAGTTGCAAAGGCAAGTATCTGAGTTGATGTCAAAAGGCTACGTGAGGAAAAGCCTTAGCCCATGTGCCGTGCCGGTTCTACTTGTGCCAAAGAAGGATGGAACTTGGCACATGTGTGTGGACTGCCGAGCGATAAACAAAATTACGGTAAAGTATCGTCACCCTATTCCTCGCTTAGATGACATGTTAGATGAGCTTAGTGGTTCTAACCTCTTTTCCAAGATTGATCTTAAAAGTGGTTACCACCAAATACGAATGCGGGAAGGTGATGAGTGGAAAACAGCATTCAAAACTAAGCAAGGCCTTTATGAGTGGTTGGTTATGCCTTTTGGCTTAACTAATGCTCCAAGCACGTTTATGAGGTTAATGAATCATGTTCTTAGGCCATTCTTGGGTAAGTTTTGTGTGGTTTACTTTGATGACATTCTAATCTATAGTAAAACCATGGAAGAACATGTTCAACATTTAAGGTCAGTTTTGCTAGTTTTGAGGAAGGAAAAATTGTTTGCTAACTTACAAAAATGTACATTTTGTACTGACAGGGTTGTTTTCCTAGGTTTCGTTGAGTTCTGAAGAAGGCTTGGAGGTGGACAAAGAGAAGGTTAAAGCCATTGAAGAGTGGCCACGACCAGCAAGCGTTTCTCAAGTTAGGAGCTTCCATGGACTTGCAAGTTTTTATCAAGATTCGTCCCCAACTTCAGCACCATAGCCGCCCCACTAACAAGTGTTATTAAGAAGAATTCTAAATTCTTTTGGGGGGAAGATCAAGAGAAGTCCTTTAATAGCATTAAAGATTGTTTAATACATGCCCCTTTACTTGCTCTACCTGATTTTAATCTAACTTTTGAAATTGAATGTGATGCATCAGGTGTAGGAATTGGAGCAGTTTTGTCTCAAGGTGGACGTCCTATAGCCTATTTCAGTGAAAAATTAAGTGGAGCTACGCTTAATTACCCTACCTATGACAAGGAGATGTATGCTCTTGTGAGGGCAATGGAAACATGGCAACATTACCTTTGGCCTAAGGAGTTCATCATTCACACTGATCATGAGGCATTGAAACATATCCGGGGGCAGCATAAACTCAACAAAAGGCATGCCAAATGGGTGGAGTTTCTTGAAACTTTCCCATATGTTATCAAGTACAAGAAAGGTAAGGAGAATATAGTTGCCGATGCATTGTCACGGATGATATGATCTCGACTATGAGTTTTGAATCATATATGTGAATGCCCGATCGTGATTCTAGTAAGAACTCTGCAGTGCTTTGAATGTATTCTGAAATTACTCAAACAACAATGTAAGTAGAAATAGATAAATAAGAAATAGAAATAATGGGATGAAAGATATGTAGAAGGGGTGTAGGAAGAGTGATAGTTGTGATTATGGAAGAAAAAAAAAAAAATAAAAGATGAAAATGTAGGTGAAGATGATGGGGTGTTAATTCAAGATGAAGAAATTCAAAGGATGGATTGAACTAGTTTAACTATAAAGAGTTAGGAACCAGCAATATAATAAAGTGGAAATGAAGTGGTAGGATATGGAACGTGACCCACTAGCTATAGATGAGCTAGGAACCAACGCTATAACAAAAGGGAAATGGATGAAGACTACAAGACTAACTTGAATGCGATAAAGTTCCAAAGAGAACAAGAATGAAAGCAATCTTTCAAAGATGTTTTATATATTCAAAGTGTTCCTCCCTTATTATTTCTTCTTTCTCACGTCCCAAGCTTGATGTAAACATATTTTCCATGGCTGCTTGGAACTCCTTGGCCCTTGCTCGAGTAATGGGGCCACCTGGGTACTTCTCTGGGTCTTTGCCATTGACGTTCATATCAGTCCCTCCCTCTTTAAGGCGATTTGTCCCCAAATCGTCATCTACATCATAAGGAGATAGGTCAGCAACATTGAAGGTTGCACTAACATTAAACTCACCTGGAAGATCTAATTGATAGGCATTGTCATTGATCTTCTTGACTATTTGGAATGGTCCATCTCCCCGAGGCATTAATTTGGACTTTCGTTGAGCCGGGAACCTTTCTTTCCTCATGTGCAGCCACACCCAATCCCCTGGCTCAAAGGAAATTCGCTTACGACCCTTATTTGCTTGCTGCTCATATTGCTTGGTTCGTTTTTCAATGTTCTCCCGCACTTGTTGATGAAGCTTCTTAACAAATTCAGCTTTATTAAGTCCATCTTTATTCACAATTTGATCAGCGGGTAATGGTAACAAGTCTATCGGTGTTAATGGATTGAATCCATACACCACTTCAAAAGGCGTGCGCCCTGTAGTACTATGGATCGAACGGTTGTATGCAAACTCCACATGTGGTAAACTCTCCTCCCATGTTTTCAAATTCTTCCTAATGATGGATCGAAGTAACATAGAAAGTACTCGGTTCACCACTTCAGTTTGGCCATCCGTTTGAGGGTGGCAAGTGGTGGAGAATAGTAACTTAGTACCAATCTTACTCCATAGGGCTCTCCAAAAGTGACTTAAGAACTTCACATCCCGATCAGACACAATAGTTCTTGGTATGCCATGTAACCTTAAGATTTCCTTGAAAAACAAAGTAGCAATATGTGAGGCATCATTAGTTTTGTTACAGGGAATGAAATGAGCCATTTTGGAGAATCTATCACAACTACAAAGATGGAATCTTTGTTATTCTTGGTACGTGGAAGCCCTAGCACAAAATCCATTGAAATATCCATCCATGGTGCTTCCGGTATGGGTAGTGGTGTGTAAAGTCCATGTGGCATGACTTTAGATTTGGCCTTCCTGCAAGTGATGCATCGCTCACACAACCTCTCCACATCTCGTTTCATTTTAGGCCAATATAGGTGCTCTTGAAGTATAGCCAAAGTCTTTGCTATCCCAAAATGTCCCATTAATCCTCCTCCATGAGCTTCCTTAGTTAGCAATTCACGCATGGAACCTTGAGGGATGCATAGTCTTCCTTCCTTAAATAGGAAACCATCATGCTTATAGTATTTTTCAATTGACCTTTTCTCACAAGCTTTGTAAATCTCTCCAAAATCAGAGTCAGAGACATATAAGTCTTTAATAAAAACAAAACCCAATAACTTAGATTCCAAAGTGTTTAAAAGAATATACCTCCGTGACAATGCATCGGCAACTATATTCTCCTTACCTTTCTTGTACTTGATAACATATGGGAAAGTTTCAAGAAACTCCACCCATTTGGCATGCCTTTTGTTGAGTTTATGCTGCCCCGGATATGTTTCAATGCCTCATGATCAGTGTGAATGATGAACTCCTTAGGCCAAAGGTAATGTTGCCATGTTTCCATTGCCCTCACAAGAGCATACATCTCCTTGTCATAGGTAGGGTAATTAAGCGTAGCTCCACTTAATTTTTCACTGAAATAGGCTATAGGACGTCCACCTTGAGACAAAACTGCTCCAATTCCTACACCTGATGCATCACATTCAATTTCAAAAGTTAGATTAAAATCAGGTAGAGCAAGTAAAGGGGCATGTATTAAACAATCTTTAATGCTATTAAAGGACTTCTCTTGATCTTCCCCCCAAAAGAATTTAGAATTCTTCTTAATAACACTTGTTAGTGGGGCGGCTATGGTGCTGAAGTTGGGGACGAATCTTCGATAAAAACTTGCAAGTCCATGGAAGCTCCTAACTTGAGAAATGCTTGCTGGTCGTGGCCACTCTTCAATGGCTTTAACCTTCTCTTTGTCCACCTCCAAGCCTTCAGAACTCACAACGAAACCTAGGAAAACAACCCTGTCAGTACAAAATGTACATTTTTGTAAGTTAGCAAACAGTTTTTCCTTCCTCAAAACTAGCAAAACTGACCTTAAATGTTGAACATGTTCTTCCATGGTTTTACTATAGATTAGAATGTCATCAAAGTAAACCACACAAAACTTACCCAAGAATGGCCTAAGAACATGATTCATTAACCTCATAAACGTGCTTGGAGCATTAGTTAAGCCAAAAGGCATAACCAACCACTCATAAAGGCCTTGCTTAGTTTTGAATGCTGTTTTCCACTCATCACCTTCCCGCATTCGTATTTGGTGGTAACCACTTTTAAGATCAATCTTGGAAAAGAGGTTAGAACCACTAAGCTCATCTAACATGTCATCTAAGCGAGGAATAGGGTGACGATATACTTTACGTAATTTTGTTTACCGCTCGGCAGTCCACACACATGCGCCAAGTTCCATCCTTCTTTGGCACAAGTAGAACCGCACGGCACATGGGCTAAGGCTTTCCCTCACGTAGCCTTTGACATCAACTCAGATACTTGCCTTTGCAACTCCTTAGTTTCTTCGGGGTTGCTTCGCACGCTGGTCGGTTTGGAATGACGGCTCGGAACAAAGTCTATTTGATGTTCTATGCCACGAATAGGTGGCAGCCCACTTGGTATTTCCTCCGAAATAGGTCATCAAACTCCTGCAATAAAGACACAACAAAAAAAGCAGGCAAATTTTGATCAAGGTAGTTAGTATTCAAGAAATTTTCCTTGTACATGAGCACAAGTGCTTCCTTTGCTGTCATTAAACTCTTTTTCAACTCTCTCTTTTAGAAAGAATGCTGATTTTCCTTCCCTCATTTTGATCACACTCCTTTGCTTTTACCTCCATTTTGGTCTCTCTCTCTTTTGGCTTTTTCAATTTTTCCTCTCAATAAAATTTGGTCTTCATGTATTTGTTTTGGAGAAAGTGGGGCTAAAGTGATCTTCTTTGTTTCATGGGTGAACGTATACCGTTGGTATACCCGTCATGGATCACTCGCCTATCAAATTGCCAAGGCCTTCCAAGTAATAAATGGCTTATGTGCATTGGAACGACATCGCATAATACCTCGCCTTTGTACTTCCCAATAGAGAAAACAATTCGAACTTGTTTGGTCACCTTGAGTTCTCCTCCATCGTTGAGCCATTGTAGCTTATAAGGTTGTGGATGCTTTGTTGTTGCCAAGCCAAGTGTATCTACCATTAAGGTACTAGCAACATTAGTGCAACTACCACCATCAATAATAACAAAGCATACCTTTCCTCCAACATGGCAACGAGTATGGAAGATATTTTCTCGTTGTTCATTTCCTCCAACGGATTGTACGCTTAGGCTTCTTTTGACAACAAGAACCTCTCCTTCCACGCCATACTCTAATTCTTCTTCTTCGATGGCAACATCTTCATTCTCATCCTCTTCTTGTTCCGATTCAACTTCTCCATCATCTCGAAGAAGCATGGTGTTGCGGTTCGGACATTGGCTTGCAATGTGTCCACGCCCAAAACACTTAAAACATTGTATGTCACGGAACGATTTGGAGTAGCGGTAGTCTTACCCTTGCTGGTTTCGCAATGGGCTTACTTCCTTCGGTGGTCCTCCTTTTTCGTGGGACGGTATTGGAGGAGTCTTCTTGTATGAACTTTGCCCCCATTTTGATGTTGAACTCCCATAAGATCGTGTGGCACCCTTTCTTTTGAGCTGTTTTTCCACTTTCATGGCCATATGCACCATGTCTTCCATCTCCACATAATGTTGCAACTCGACCACGTTCGCAATGTCCGGATTTAGTCCCGCTTAGGAATCTTGCCATTGTGGCTTCTCGATCCTCGTCGATGTTGGCTCGAATCATGGACACCTCCATCTCTTTGTAGTAATCTTCAACACTTCGGTTACCTTGTGAAAGATTTTGAAGACGGTTGAATAACTCTCGATGGTAGTGGGTTGGAATGAATCGCCTTCGCATCACCGCTTTCATTTCATCCCATGTAGTGATAGGATGTTCTCCATTGCGTCTCCTACTTGATGTCAATTGATCCCACCATATTAGTGCATAATCCGTAAACTCAATGGCAGCGAGTTTTACCTTTTAAGCTCTGAATAGTTATGGCACTCAAAAATGTGCTCAACCTTCTTTTCCCATGCAAGATAGGTTTCAGGATCCGTTCTTCCTTGAAAAGGAGGAATGGTAATCTTGATGTTGCTGAGATTATCGCCTACTCGTGGTCGAGCTCTCTGGCCTTGTTGTACCATGCTATGTTGGGATACTTGATCTTGCACATCATCTACTTCAACTTCTTCAGATACTCCTCATTACCCTGATTAGCTTGTGAAATTTCAAGCTGGTCTATTCGTTCAATTAGGGCTCCAATTGCTCTTGGATCATTTTGGCCATTGCTTGAAGCATAGCCTGATTTTGCAAATTGGGAACTCCTTCACCACTATGACCAGATCTTTGTGACATGTTAGATAAAGAAACAAAAGAAATTAAACCTTACTAACACAAAATCTCACCTTTCCACTCCAAAGAAAATGCACTCACACTCGTGTTTCACTCAGGTTAGGCTTTTCCCTTAATGCACACTCATGCCTTTTACCACTGTGCTTTATTTTCAAGTCCTTTTGGGAACTTCCTCAAGGCTTACAAGTGTCTCGTGGACTTCGGCTGAAACAATTCTAGCTTGGTAGGAGAATGATGAATAATAAAAGGATAATGGCTTCAAAAAGAAAGAATTACTAAGAATAGGTAAAGGAATTTGTAATTCAGCAATAAGAAATGATGTATTGTAATTTTTTTTAAACAAGAATAGACTGCTCCTCCCTTTTTAAGATTTTTTTGATTTTTTTTTTTTTTTTTTTTTTTACTAACCCGGAGAGAGAAAAAAATACGCTTACTGAATCGTCTAGGCTCTGATACCAAATGATATGATCTCGACTATGAGTTTTGAATCATATATGTGAATGCCCGATCGTGATTCTAGTAAGAACTCTGCAGTGCTTTGAATGTATTCTGAAATTACTCAAACAACAATGTAAGTAGAAATAGATAAATAAGAAATAGAAATAATGGGATGAAAGATATGTAGAAGGGGTGTAGGAAGAGTGATAGTTGTGATTATGGAAGAAAAAAAAAAAAAAAAGATGAAAATGTAGGTGAAGATGATGGGGTGTTGGCGTTAAGATGAAGAAATTCAAAGGATGGATTGTGACCCCTAACTATAAAGAGTTAGGAACCAGCAATATAATAAAGTGGAAATGAAGTGGTAGGATATGGAACGTGACCCACTAGCTATAGATGAGCTAGGAACCAACGCTATAACAAAAGGGAAATGGATGAAGACTACAAGACTAACTTGAAGCCGATAAAGTTCCACAAGAGAACAAGAATGAAAGCAATCTTTCAAAGATGTTTTATATATTCAAAGTGTGTCTTACAATGATCCTAAAGATGCCTATTTATAGTAGAAGTAGGCAGAATATGAAAAGGTTTTACAAGAAAGATGAATGCTCATCTTAATGCACTTGAATACACATGAATGCTTTGTCCTTTCTTCTCATCTTCAAAGCTGATTAGTTTAGACAAATTGAGGTTGAATTTAGTCATATTTTCTTTCCAAATTAAGAAGGACTCTTGGGCTGCCTTGTTTTGCTATCATATGAAGAGAAAGGGGATGAATGTGGACAAGGATGAATGTAGACATCCTTGCTGTCCAGCTTAAGTGCAACTCTTCATCTTCCAAGCTGATTAATATGACTTGAATGTCATAAAAGGTGAGTTTCATCCAGCCTTCATTTCATGTCTCCTCAATGAATTTTGAAACCCCCACTTGAATGGTGATAACATCAACCTTGAATGCCTTGAATTTGCTGAATTAAGATGGCCATCAATTGCTTGTCTCTTGGTAGAAGATGAAAGAACTCTTCCTTGGCTCAAATTCATTCAAATCATCCATGCATAAAATTCCGTAATAAAAATTTCAGCCTGCACTGTCTTGTCTAAAATTCGAATCTCTCAAGCTCCCGATATCGGATTGAGGAGGTGATTCAAAAGGCATTGGAAAGCTAAGAGATGGAGGAATAACGTTGGATTGATTTCTGGAGGACACGGTATCGAATAAGAATTGGAAGACATTCTGATTTCTGGAAAACCAAACACGTTCTGTGCACGATCCAGAATTTATTCAAAGAATTGATGGATGGAAACAATTAAGATTAGTTTAATAAATGAGCTAGTCTTCCCTGAATGAACCTAGAATTAATGAAAACTTTATTCAATCTTTAATTGAAAATGAATAGTTTCTCCAAAATGAACTAGTTTAATAAATGAGCTAGTTTGAACTAATGAACTAGTGTTTAATTAATGAACTAACTTTTTTTGTTTAATGAAATCTTTAAAATCTTGAATGAACATACCAATCAACTATTGTGTTAAATGAATGTATAACTAAATGAACTCACTTTTAAATGCTACGAGTAAGATTGTCCCAAGTGAACAAACATATTTATTGATGGCAATTGAACCCTTGGCCAAACTTTAACGGATGGGGCCAATTCATGCACTGCAAAGTAAAGTGACGTTCATATCACTATTGTTATTTCTTGATACTCATCCATCATTGATGTAAACATATTTTCCAGAATGATTGGTGAAAACATGGGAGGAGGGCCAGACAGTTACCAAAACATGTTCTGGGAGTTTGCCATTGACCATCATCATATCAGATTTGTAGAGTTCTGAGGTTGATCAGAGAAATTTGCTTTTGAGTGGTGTATGTACAAAATAATTCAAGTGGTGTATGGAAATCCATTAACACCGATAGACTTGTTACAGCACATTACCCGCTGATCAAATTGTGAATAAAGATGGACTTAATAAAGCTGAATTTGTTAAGAAGCTTCATCAACAAATGATAAGAGAACATTGAAAAACGAACCAAGCAATAATGAGCAGCAGCAGCAAATAAGGGTCGTAGATAGTTTTTTTCCTTTGAGCCAGGGGATTGGGTGTGGCTGCACATGAGGAAAGAAAGGTTCCCGATCTCAACGAAAGTCCAAATTAATGCCTCGGGAAATGGAACCATTCCAAATAGTCAAGAAGATCAATGACAATGCCTAAAATCAATTAGATCTTCCAGGTGAGTTTAATGTTAGTGCAACCTTCAATGTTGCTGACCTATCTCCTTATCCAGATGTAGATGACGATTTGGGGACAAATTTTGAGACTTAAAGAGGGAGGGAACTGATATGAACGTCAATGGCAAAGACCCAGAGAAGTACCCAGGTGGCCCCATTACTCGAGCAAGGGCCAAGGAGTTCCAAGCAGCCATGGAAAATATGTTTACATCAAGCTTGGGACGTGAGAAAGAAGAAATAATAAGGGAGGAACACTTTACTTTGCTTATGCATGAATTTGCATGAGTATTTAAAGTTTGCATAACATTCATTGCATTCAATAAACATGTTGTTTCATTAAAGCATGCGTTGCATTTAAACATGTAGTTCATTTAGTTATACACTTCATTTAACTAAGTAGTTCATTGATTAAACTAGTTCATTCAAGATTATTAGTTCATTGAATAAAGTTAGTTCATTAATTAAACTAGTTCATTCATCAAACTAGCTCATTTATTAAACTAACTCTTAATTGTTTACATGCATGTTTTCAATTAAAGATTGAATAAAGTTTACCTTTGTGTCTAGGTGCATGAGGGAAGATGAACGGTTTTACCAGATGCAAGAATATCAGCAGAATGTCTTCCAATTCTGGATGCGATACAGACGTGTTTGGATCCAGAAATCAATTGACGTTATTCCTCCATCTCTTAGCTTTCCAATGCCTTTTGAATCACCTCAATCCGATATCGGGAGCTTGAGATACGAATGATTTACTGAAGACAGTGCAGGCTGAAATTTTTATTACGGGAATTTTATGCATGGATGATTTGAATGAATTTGAGCCAAGGAAGAGTTCTTTCATCTTCTACCAAGAGACAAGCAATTGATGGCCATCTTAATTCAGCAAATTCAAGGCATTCAAGGTTGATGTTATCACCATTCAAGTGGGGTTTCAAAATTCATTGAGGAGACATGAAATGAAGGCTGGATGAAACTCACCTTTTATGACATTCAAGTCATATTAATCAGCTTGGAAGATGAAGAGTTGCACTTAAACTGGACAGCAAGGATGTCTACATTCATCCTTGTCCACATTCATCCCCTTTCTCTTCATATGATAGCAAAACAAGGCAGCCCAAGAGTCCTTCTTAATTTGGACGAAAATATGACTAAATTCAACCTCAATTTGTCTAAACTAATCAGCTTTGAAGATGAGAAGAAAGGACAAAGCATTCATGTGTATTCAAGTGCATTAAGATGAGCATTCATCTTTCTTGTAACACCTTTTCATATTCTGCCTACTTCTACTATAAATAGGCATCTTTAGGATCATTGTAAGACACACTTTGAATATATAAAACATCTTTGAAAGATTGCTTTCATTCTTGTTCTCTTGTGGAACTTTATCGGCTTCAAGTTAGTCTTGTAGTCTTCATCCATTTCCCTTTGTTATAGCGTTGGTTCCTAGCTCATCTATAGCTAGTGGGTCACGCCCCATATCCTACCACTTCATTTCCACTTTATTATATTGCTGGTTCCTAACTCTTTATAGTTAGGGGGTCACAATCCATCCTTTGAATTTCTTCATCTTAACGCCAACACCCCATCATCTTCACCTACATTTTCATCTTTTATTTTTTTTTTTTCTTCCATAATCACAACTATCACTCTTCCTACACCCCTTCTACATATCTTTCATCCCATTATTTCTATTTCTTATTTATCTATTTCTACTTACATTGTTGTTTGAGTAATTTCAGAATACATTCAAAGCACTGCAGAGTTCTTACTAGAATCACGATCGGGCATTCACATATATGATTCAAAACTCATAGTCGAGATCATATCATTTGGTATCAGAGCCTAGACGATTCAGTAAGCGTATTATTTTTCTCTCTCCCGGGTTAGTAAAAAAAATCAAAAAAAAAATCAAAAAAAAAAAATCTTAAAGAGGGAGGGAGCAGTCTATTCTTGTTTAAAAAAAATTACAATACATCATTTCTTATTGCTGAATTACAAATTCCTTTACCTATTCTTAGTAATTCTTTCTTTTTGAAGCCATTATCCTTTTATTATTCATCATTCTCCTACCAAGCTAGAATTGTTTCAGCCAAGTCCACGACACACTTGTAAGCCTTGAGGAAGTTCCCAAAAGGACTTGAAAATAAAGCACGAGTGGTAAAAGGCATGAGTGTGCATTAAGGGGAAAGCCTAACCCGAGTGAAACACGAGTGTGAGTGCATTTTCTTTGGAGTGGAAAGGTGAGATTTTGTGTTAGTAAGGTTTAATTTCTTTTGTTTCTTTATCTAACATGTCACAAAGATCTGGTCATAGTGGTGAAGGAGTTCCCAATTTGCAAAAATCAGGCTATGCTTCAAGCAATGGCCAAAATGATCCAAGAGCAATTGGAGCCCCTAATTGAACGAATAGACCAGCTTGAAATTTCACAAGCTAATCAGGGTAATGAGGAGTATCCTGAAGAAGTTGAAGTAGATGATGTGCAAGATCAAGTATCCCAACATAGCATGGTACAACAAGGCCAGAGAGCTCGACCACGAGTAGACGATAATCTCAGCAACATCAAGATTACCATTCCTCCTTTTCAAGGAAGAACGGATCCTGAAACCTATCTTGCATGGGAAAAGAAGGTTGAGCACATTTTTGAGTGCCATAACTATTCAGAGCTTAAAAAGGTAAAACTCGCTGCCATTGAGTTTACGGATTATGCACTAATATGGTGGGATCAATTGACATCAAGTAGGAGACGCAATGGAGAACATCCTATCACTACATGGGATGAAATGAAAGCGGTGATGCGAAGGCGATTCATTCCAACCCACTACCATCGAGAGTTATTCAACCGCCTTCAAAATCTTTCACAAGGTAACCAAGTGTTGAAGATTACTACAAAGAGATGGAGGTGTCCATGATTCGAGCCAACATCGACGAGGATCGAGAAGCCACAATGGCAAGATTCCTAGCGGGACTAAATCCGGACATTGCGAACGTGGTCGAAAGGCAACATTATGTGGAGATGGAAGACATGGTGCATATGGCCATGAAAGTGGAAAAACAGCTCAAAAGAAAGGGTGCCACACGATCTTATGGGAGTTCAACATCAAAATGGGGCAAAGTTCATACAAGAAGACTCCTCCAATACCGTCCCACGAAAAAAGAGGACCACCGAAGGAAGTAAGCCCATTGTCGAAACCAGCAAGGGTAAGACTACCGCTACTCCAAATCGCTTCCGTGACATACAATGTTTTAAGTGTTT
The DNA here is from genome assembly GCA_019671005.1 of Hibiscus mutabilis. Taxonomy (NCBI): domain Eukaryota; kingdom Viridiplantae; phylum Streptophyta; class Magnoliopsida; order Malvales; family Malvaceae; genus Hibiscus; species Hibiscus mutabilis. The sequence continues at coordinate 36,873,524 of CM033713.1, read as the reverse complement.
GGGGCGTGGACACATTGCAAGCCAATGTCCGAACCGCAACACCATGCTTCTTCGAGATGATGGAGAAGTTGAATCGAAACAAGAAGAGGATGAGAATGAAGATGTTGCCATCGAAGAAGAAGAATTAGAGTATGGCGTGGAAGGAGAGGTTCTTGTTGTCAAAAGAAGCCTAAACGCATAATCCGTTGGAGGAAATGAACAACGAGAAAATATCTTCCATACTCGCTGCCATGTTGGAGGAAAGGTATGCTTTGTTATTATTGATGGTGGTAGTTGCACTAATGTTGCTAGTACCTTAATGGTAGATACACTTGGCTTGGCAACAACAAAGCATCCACAACCTTATAAGCTACAATGGCTCAACGATGGAGGAGAACTCAAGGTGACCAAACAAGTTCGAATTGTTTTCTCTATTGGGAAGTACAAAGACGAGGTATTATGCGATGTCGCTCCAATGCACGCAAGCCATTTATTACTTGGAAGGCCTTGGCAATTTGATAGGCGAGTGATCCATGACGGGTATACCAACCGGTATACGCTTCACCCATGAAGCAAAGAAGATCACTTTAGCCCCACTTTCTCCAAAACAAATACATGAAGACCAAATTTTATTGAGAGGAAAAATTGAAAAAGCCAAAGAGAGAGAGACCAAAATGGAGGTAAAAGCAAAGGAGTGTGATCAAAATGAGGGAAGGAAAATCAGCATTCTTTCTAAAGAGAGAGAGTTGAAAAGAGTTTAATGACAGCAAAGGAAGCACTTGTGCTCATGTACAAGGAAAATTTCTTGAATACTAACTACCTTGATCAAAATTTGCCTGCTTTTGTTGTGTCTTTATTGCAGGAGTTTGATGACCTATTTCCGGAGGAAATACCAAGTGGGCTGCCACCTATTCGTGGCATAGAACATCAAATAGACTTTGTTCCCGGAGCCGTCATTCCAAACCGACCAGCGTGCATCAAGCAACCCCAAGAAACTAAGGAGTTGCAAAGGCAAGTATCTGAGTTGATGTCAAAAGGCTACGTGAGGGAAAGCCTTAGCCCATGTGCCGTGCGGTTCTACTTGTGCCAAAGAAGGATGGAACTTGGCACATGTGTGTGGACTGCCGAGCGAAAACAAAATTACGGTAAAGTATCGTCACCCTATTCCTCGCTTAGATGACATGTTAGATGAGCTTAGTGGTTCTAACCTCTTTTCCAAGATTGATCTTAAAAGTGGTTACCACCAAATACGAATGCGGGAAGGTGATGAGTGGAAAACAGCATTCAAAACTAAGCAAGGCCTTTATGAGTGGTTGGTTATGCCTTTTGCTTAACTAATGCTCCAAGCACGTTTATGAGGTTAATGAATCATGTTCTTAGGCCATTCTTGGGTAAGTTTTGTGTGGTTTACTTTGATGACATTCTAATCTATAGTAAAACCATGGAAGAACATGTTCAACATTTAAGGTCAGTTTTGCTAGTTTTGAGGAAGGAAAAACTGTTTGCTAACTTACAAAAATGTACATTTTGTACTGACAGGGTTGTTTTCCTAGGTTTCGTTGTGAGTTCTGAAGGCTTGGAGGTGGACAAAGAGAAGGTTAAAGCCATTGAAGAGTGGCCACGACCAGCAAGCATTTCTCAAGTTAGGAGCTTCCATGGACTTGCAAGTTTTTATCAAGATTCGTCCCCAACTTCAGCACCATAGCCGCCCCACTAACAAGTGTTATTAAGAAGAATTCTAAATTCTTTTGGGGGAAGATCAAGAGAAGTCCTTTAATAGCATTAAAGATTGTTTAATACATGCCCCTTTACTTGCTCTACCTGATTTTAATCTAACTTTTGAAATTGAATGTGATGCATCAGGTGTAGGAATTGGAGCAGTTTTGTCTCAAGGTGGACGTCCTATAGCCTATTTCAGTGAAAAATTAAGTGGAGCTACGCTTAATTACCCTACCTATGACAAGGAGATGTATGCTCTTGTGAGGGCAATGGAAACATGGCAACATTACCTTTGGCCTAAGGAGTTCATCATTCACACTGATCATGAGGCATTGAAACATATCCGGGGCAGCATAAACTCAACAAAAGGCATGCCAAATGGGTGGAGTTTCTTGAAACTTTCCCATATGTTATCAAGTACAAGAAAGGTAAGGAGAATATAGTTGCCGATGCATTGTCACGGAGGTATATTCTTTTAAACACTTTGGAATCTAAGTTATTGGGTTTTGTTTTTATTAAAGACTTATATGTCTCTGACTCTGATTTTGGAGAGATTTACAAAGCTTGTGAGAAAAGGTCAATTGAAAAATACTATAAGCATGATGGTTTCCTATTTAAGGAAGGAAGACTATGCATCCCTCAAGGTTCCATGCGTGAATTGCTAACTAAGGAAGCTCATGGAGGAGGATTAATGGGACATTTTGGGATAGCAAAGACTTTGGCTATACTTCAAGAGCACCTATATTGGCCTAAAATGAAACGAGATGTGGAGAGGTTGTGTGAGCGATGCATCACTTGCAGGAAGGCCAAATCTAAAGTCATGCCACATGGACTTTACACACCACTACCCATACCGAAGCACCATGGATGGATATTTCAATGGATTTTTGTGCTAGGGCTTCCACGTACCAAGAATAACAAAGATTCCATCTTTGTAGTTGTGGATAGATTCTCCAAAATGGCTCATTTCATTCCCTGTAACAAAACTAATGATGCCTCACATATTGCTACTTTGTTTTTCAGGGAAATCTTAAGGTTACATGGCATACCAAGAACTATTGTGTCTGATCGGGATGTGAAGTTCTTAAGTCACTTTTGGAGAGCCCTATGGAGTAAGATTGGTACTAAGTTACTATTCTCCACCACTTGCCACCCTCAAACGGATGGCCAAACTGAAGTGGTGAACCGAGTACTTTCTATGTTACTTGATCCATCATTAGGAAGAATTTGAAAACATGGGAGGAGAGTTTACCACATGTGGAGTTTGCATACAACCGTTCGATCCATAGTACTACAGGGCGCACGCTTTTTGAAGTGGTGTATGGATTCAATCCATTAACACCGATAGACTTGTTACCATTACCCGCTGATCAAATTGTGAATAAAGATGGACTTAATAAAGCTGAATTTGTTAAGAAGCTTCATCAACAAGTGCGGAGAACATTGAAAAACGAACCAAGCAATATGAGCAGCAAGCAAATAAGGGTCGTAAGCGAATTTCCTTTGAGCCAGGGGATTGGGTGTGGCTGCACATGAGGAAAGAAAGGTTCCCGCTCCAACGAAAGTCCAAATTAATGCCTCGGGAGATGGACCATTCCAAATAGTCAAGAAGATCAATGACAATGCCTATCAATTAGATCTTCCAGGTGAGTTTAATGTTAGTGCAACCTTCAATGTTGCTGACCTATCTCCTTATGATGTAGATGACGATTTGGGGACAAATCGCCTTAAAGAGGGAGGGACTGATATGAACGTCAATGGCAAAGACCCAGAGAAGTACCCAGGTGGCCCCATTACTCGAGCAAGGGTCAAGGAGTTCCAAGCAGCCATGGAAAATATGTTTACATCAAGCTTGGGACGTGAGAAAGAAGAAATAATAAGGGAGGAACACTTTACTTTGCTTATGCATGAATTTGCATGAGTATTTAAAGTTTGCATAACATTCATTGCATTCAATAAACATGTTGTTCATTAAAGCATGCGTTGCATTTAAACATGTAGTTCATTTAGTTATACACTTCATTTAACTAAGTAGTTCATTGATTAAACTAGTTCATTCAAGATTATTAGTTCATTGAATAAAGTTAGTTCATTAATTAAACTAGTTCATTCATCAAACTAGCTCATTTATTAAACTAACTCTTAATTGTTTACATGCATGTTTTCAATTAAAGATTGAATAAAGTTTACCTTTGTGTCTAGGTGCATGAGGGAAGATGAACGGTTTTACCAGATGCAAGAATATCAGCAGAATGTCTTTCAATTCTGGATGCGATACAGACGTGTTTGGATCCAGAAATCAATTGGACGTTATTCCTCCATCTCTTAGCTTTCCAATGCCTTTTGAATCACCTCAATCCGATATCGGGAGCTTGAGATACGAATGATTTACTGAAGACAGTGCAGGCTGAAATTTTTATTACGGGAATTTTATGCATGGATGATTTGAATGAATTTGAGCCAAGGAAGAGTTCTTTCATCTTCTACCAAGAGACAAGCAATTGATGGCCATCTTAATTCAGCAAATTCAAGGCATTCAAGGTTGATGTTATCACCATTCAAGTGGGGTTTCAAAATTCATTGAGGAGACATGAAATGAAGGCTGGATGAAACTCACCTTTTATGACATTCAAGTCATATTAATCAGCTTGGAAGATGAAGAGTTGCACTTAAACTGGACAGCAAGGATGTCTACATTCATCCTTGTCCACATTCATCCCCTTTCTCTTCATATGATAGCAAAACAAGGCAGCCCAAGAGTCCTTCTTAATTTGGACGAAAATATGACTAAATTCAACCTCAATTTGTCTAAACTAATCAGCTTTGAAGATGAGAAGAAAGGACAAAGCATTCATGTGTATTCAAGTGCATTAAGATGAGCATTCATCTTTCTTGTAACACCTTTTCATATTCTGCCTACTTCTACTATAAATAGGCATCTTTAGGATCATTGTAAGACACACTTTGAATATATAAAACATCTTTGAAAGATTGCTTTCATTCTTGTTCTCTTGTGGAACTTTATCGGCTTCAAGTTAGTCTTGTAGTCTTCATCCATTTCCCTTTTGTTATAGCGTTGGTTCCTAGCTCATCTATAGCTAGTGGGTCACGTTCCATATCCTACCACTTCATTTCCACTTTATTATATTGCTGGTTCCTAACTCTTTATAGTTAGGGGGTCACAATCCATCCTTTGAATTTCTTCATCTTAACGCCAACACCCCATCATCTTCACCTACATTTTCATCTTTTATTTTTTTTTCCTTCCATAATCACAACTATCACTCTTCCTACACCCCTTCTACATATCTTTCATCCCATTATTTCTATTTCTTATTTATCTATTTCTACTTACATTATTGTTTGAGTAATTTCAGAATACATTCAAAGCACTGCAGAGTTCTTACTAGAATCACGATCGGGCATTCACATATATGATTCAAAACTCATAGTCGAGATCATATCAGAGGTAGAATTGTAATACCCTAAAATATGACCTAGAATTTTTAACATTAATTCGAATGTGACTCGGATTAAGGAGATGATTCTTAGAATGATCAATTAAGAGTTTTAGGATCAAATTTGAATCATAAACAAATTAGAAGGCCATTCTAGAAAGGACTAAAATCGAAGATTTTATTAAGTCAAAGGTTGCATGCTAAAAATGTAGTATTATGGAGGATTTGTAATACTTGTCAAGTCTAGGACAAAAACAAGTGTAACGGGAAGGAAGAGGTTTCATGGCATGGATGAAAGTGGATGAACAAAATTTGTTCATTACCATCATCCTTTTTCCATATAACAAGCCGAACCATGAAAAGGTGAGAGAGAGTGGGAGAGTCAGACATGAAAGTTGACGTTTATGGCTTGGTTAATGTAAATTCTGGTGCCTATAGTCGAAATTCTTTAGGAAGAAGATGATTATACTTTTCCTTTCTTAATAGCCAAGCTCTAAATTGAGTAGTTGTTGGTAAATTTTCATGAAGCATGTTACTGTTTGGATAGTTAGCAAAAGCAAGCTCATATTATGAGATCCTTGTTATTCGAATGAAGCATTTGTAATATTGATATATATATATATATATATATATATATATATATATATATTTGTGATCTTGCAATATAGAGGATGTTACTTTGTTTGAAGATGAACTCTAAGGCAGTTAAGCAGGATTGAACTTTCAGATGAACCCATGATAAATGTATGAAGCATGCTTGAACTAGAAATTGTAATCACCTTGCTTGATAGCACAAATTAAGGATTGTTCTAAAAAAAGTGTTTAAGTCTATTTTTTGAATAGAAATCAGGGGGCGTTCTGTAACTAATCAAAATGCTGGACAAACTGAAAATCTTATAAGCTGTTTTTCTGCAAAATTTAAAAGTTGTGTTACAAATTAGAATATGGGCTGTTTTGTATAATTAGAAGACTGTTTTGTGTATATGTAAGTATGTATATGAATATGGACTGTTTGGGAGGTATATAAATAAGTTAAGGACTGCTTTGTGCACATGAAAATGCATTCACATAAATAGTGGACTTTTTTGAATGAATACAAAGATGTTGAGGGCTGTTTTGAAGTATTTAAGTATGTATGCCAAAGTATGAACTGTTTTGGTAAGTATATATATATGTGTTTGTGTCTGTGTGCGAAAATATGTAGTAAAGAAACACTTTGATACAATAGAAGATTAGGCTGGACTGTTTTGTAAGAGTATGTATGTATGATAAGTTGTTTTGATTAATTAAAACAAGGAAAAATGCTTTAAAATGCATATAGGGACTGTTTTGCATATAAATGAACTTTGGTGGACTATTTTGTGGTTATGGAGGTGATTCGTATATATATTAAGGACTTTTTTTAGGTGTTTAAATATGCTATGGACTGAATTGTGAATACATGGTGATATGTTTATATTTTAAAGATTGTTTTTGAATGATTAAACATGCTAAGTGGACTATTTTGAATAGATATAAAAGTATAAAGGATTGTTTGATTTTATATATTTTGTGAACACGTGTAATAGAGCTGCCTTGAGTGTACATGAAAATTTGAGTACTCAAAATAGGGAAAGGGCTGTTTTGCTAGAAGAAAGGGGCTGTCAAGCATAAAATGGATTGTTTTGATGTGTATATAAATGTATACGTGTAATTAGCTTGTTTTGTAACTACATAAACATAGTAGACTGATTTAAGCACATATGATTGTATGTCTTCAGACTAGAGACTGTTTTGAATACGTAGGAGTGCATTTGATTGTGTTGAATATAAATATGTGCATATATTTATTAGGGACTGTTTTGGGTGAGAAGTATGTATGTAATTTAATGGATTATTTTGGCATGAAAACAAATATTAGAGGATTATTTTGAGTATGTATATGTGTGTAGTTGGACTGTTAGCAATTGAATTGAGTAGGTTTTAATGATTTGCTATTTTGTTTGAGGTACATTTTATAATAAAGAAGAGTAGAAGAAATAAATTATTGGGAGCTTGGAGTGATTATGGATTCAGGTATCCCGTAACTTCGGGATAACATGTGAGGATAGTTGTATATTCCTCGGATGACACGGTGTCATCCCGACCTTTGTTTCTTCCATGTGTTTGATGAATAAAACATGCATGTTTTGAATGCACATTATCATTTTGCATAAGGCTCCCATAGAGCTCTTTGGGATGATTACATGCATAGCATGGTAATTTTGATGAGTATGTTATTATGTTTGCATCATTTATGCACCTTTTTGTCTTGTTATACTATGTATTTGTAATGGAAATAAGTACTAACTTTTAAAAAGGAAAAACATAGATATTATTATTAACTGAGAATATGTCATAAGATACCAAGATATAAAGAATTAATCTCCATTGCTATAGGTTTTTGAAACCTTTTGATTAAATCAAATTTCTAATCCTAAAAATCTTTGAATTCTTAAGTCCTCTGGAGCTATCATACTCATACGTCCCATAAGATACTAAGATAAGAAATAAATAAGTTACTTATTTCATAAGATACCATCCTAACACTTAAAGCTAAAATATTAAGTTGCCTGAACAATGAAATTCCTTGGACACTTTGGTATGATGCAGAGGTATATAATTTAGGGACTACGGTCCACAAGCTACGGCTCAGGGGTGACGACCCCAATATATATGATATATTGGCGACAGTAGGAGGTAATGGGGGAGATAGAAAGGAGATTGGCGACAGTTGGCTGGATAGATGAGAAGTTAGGTTTGTGATTTCCTGACACTAGCTATTGCTATGTGCTTGAGCTATGTGTAATTTGGACCAATACGATCAAACTCAGACCAATGCTATCCATAACCAAAAGTGATCCAAGGCAAATGTTTTATAATACCTAAATTTATTAGAAATCTGCTTAGAAGTTTTGATAAAGATTCCGATAAGGTCTGATACGAGCTTTAAAAGTTTTGATAAGTATTTCAGTAAGCCATGATAAGGCTTCAATAAGAATTCTGAGAACTTGATAAGTTCGATAATGAGAAGTTAGAAAGAATTTAGTTGAAAAACATTCAGTCAAAACTTGAAAGACATTGAATCTCAAATAAGCTTCTATTAACAAGTCTTGAGTAAATAAGATTAAATTATAAACACTTATTGCCAATTTATGTTTTGTACGAATTCCATGAATCTTTCATTCAATATCTTTGTTATTAAGTTTTGATAATTTTAAGGTCGCTACCTCACTTAGGCTATTTAAGACTAATGCATTCATTATTCATGCATATGCAGGTTGAGTAAAGCTTGTGTTTCAATCGGGTTGCAAGTCACTGCCTAAATTTCCAAGTAGAGTCTACATTTTTTCCCTTAGATGAAACTCCATAGATGGTGGCATAATAATTGTAAAGAAAAGTATCAAATAATTATTATTGTATCGAATTAGACACTGTAAACTTGTAAATGATTTATTTATTTCTTGACGAGGTTCAAATAGTTATTATTGGTTGACTACTTTGATTAATTAGTGAGTGAAAATCATAGAAGCATGTATGATCTGGTTAAATGATTCGAATAAGACTAGTATGTAAGAATGTAACATATAGATGGTTTATATGAAACTTGTATGTGGGCTTAAAAGCTTGTTGTTTGTAGGATTGATCAATTGTATGCTTGATAGAATGCCTATATATATGTCTCCTTGAATATAAATTTGTATGGAAAGTAGGACATATTAAATGAACTTTACGAATATCCTTTGGAAGATGACATATGCTTTGTTGATACCTTAGTATATGTGTTCGATTGATGGGTTATATATATACATATGTTTGTTTCAATTTGTTTGGTGTCTTGTTTGATAAGTAATTCATATTATGCTATGCTAAGTTAATCCCTTATTTGGAAATGAACTCATGAATTAATAAGCCAAGTTAGGTGATTTGTGTGTCAAGTATGTTATGTAAATAAATCTATGGTAAAGAGAGACCAATAAGGTTTATAAATCGAATTAATGAATTATTGTAAGTATTGCATAGCAAGTAATAACTTTCAAGTGATGTTTCAAGTAACTAATTGAGTGAATATATATATGCTTAATCAAATACTCATGTATGTGATGCATGAACTTTACATGAATAAATTTATGTATGTATGTATGTGCTAGGTTGAGTATCCATGTATGTATATATATGTGTGTGTGTGTGTGTTCGATGAATAATCATGTATGTGTGTTTGTTCTTGTTTCGAATTATTCATGAATAGGTAGTATCTTGTTGAAAAGTCTTGACCCCTTTTGGTACTTGATGTAAAACGATCTTTGTTTGTTGTTGATTAATCTATGTAGTGATAGTAAATGTTTATTGGGTCACGCATGCTTCCTTGATGACTTGATCATTTGCCTATTTTAATGCTTGGAGTCTACTCGATGCAAGACTTATAGGTAGTACCATTGAGTTGTACTCTCATACTATTTATGTATTGATTGATCATGGCTCTACACATTCTTTCATTAGTATGATGCTAGCTAAGAAACATAAAATGTCTTTTGAACCCGTAGTATCTAAGATCACCGTAACCAATACATTGGGTGATTGTGTCACCATATGCCTTGTATGAAAGAATTGTCCCTTAATGATCCAAGGGACCTATTGGCATGACTGATTCATGAGTTCGATGTGTTATACTAGGACTGGATTGGCTCAGTGAACATCAAGCTTGGGTGGATTACTTCAAGAAAAATTTATACCTCCGAGCCTTGGCAAGGAGAGTGTCACCCTGATGAGTTTGAGAAACCCATCCTTGTATGCTTTAACTTGGAAACCAAGGATGAACCTCAGCTGCTCGATATCGACACTATGTGTTAATTCCATGATGTCTTTCATGATGAACTTCTGGGCTTACCTTAACATATAGTTGTAGTTGAGCTTAAGGAGCTAAAGGCTCTAATTCAAGATCTACTCAAATCAGGGTTTCATTCGACCAAGTTCTTCACTTTGGCAAGCTCCAGTCCTTTTTGTGAAGAAAAAAGATGGATCCATGAGTTGTGTATTGATTACTGGCAATTAATCAAGGTAACCATCAAGAACAAGTATCCATGTGATATCCCAAAACTAGACTTAGAAGAATGTTACCACCTTTGATTCCTAAGTAATTTAGCCTATTGTGAATTAAGGTAGCTAAATTTAAGGACTTAGAACTAAAAAGAGAAAATAAAAGAAAGAATGCTTTATGTGTAAGGACTAAAATGAATAACAATCAAAATGGGAAGATTGCATGATAAAAAAAATTGAAGGAGGTCTTGCACACATGGCAATATTGGAGAAAGACAAAAGGGAGGGGTCTCGACCACTTGGTTAAGACTCTCCCTTGCCTTCTTCATCCTCCGAAAAACCGAACCATGGCTTGTGAGAGAAAGAACTTTGAGAATCCATGAAAGCTTCCTCCAACCTAGTTAAATTACTAAGTGTAGAACCGGCCTTGCCTGGAATTAAGGTGATGATACTCTTTGCTTAATTTTGTTTAAAATTTTAGCTTGATAGATGTCTAAATAGTTGTCCATGATTCATGTATATGTTAAGAAGTATGGTGAATAGAATTCATAACATGCATTTTGGTACTTTGAATGGTGATCTAATTGTGGCTTTGTAAAATACCATGGATAGCATGTTTAGGAACATTCGAATGAAGATAGGAAATAATTGATGAAGTGGTTATGATTTTGCTTAGTAACCAAAATGTTAGATTAGTTGAAATTGGAATCTTAATACTTGAATTATAATGAATTTTGGTTGAGATCGGGTTGATTCTGTAAACCGTTTTGTGAATATATTTGTATATGAAACTATGATTGATAAATGATTGATTTGTACTGGAATAAATGCTAGTGGGCTATTTGGTGAATACGTGTATATATATATATATATGGAAATGGAGCTGTTTGAATGAATAGAAGCATGTTAGGGACTGTTTCGAATACACCAAAAGCATGTTGGACTGATTGAGTTGTATGTGTATTTATACACAAAATTGGGACTGTTTGAATGTATAATGAAATATGTAGACTATTTTGAATAGTTAAAAAAAGGGGGAATTGCTTCGTGGATGTGTAGGGACTGAGTTATAAGTTTTAAGGCTGTTTGGAGTATCCTTGGTTGTTGTGGACTATGCTGGACATTATGAGAATGATTGGACTGTTTTGCATAGATTTGAATGTTTGGTGGATTGTTGTGATGTGATTAAATGTGTATGCTATGCTTGTGGACTGTTTAATATGAATTGGTAGCTACACATGTGAAATTGAGTGGTGTGTAAAGGAATGAATGCTAGGATCTTTTCTAATATGTCATTACACCTTTTGTTACCTATAGACCAATAGGAAATTGGAGGATTAAGGACTAACGAAGGACAAACAGTGGATAAACAAAAAAGGGTCATGATTTGTGAACATAAATAGCTTATAATTAACTGTAAGTGTAGTTTAAAGTCTCAAGATAGATTAAAACTATCCCGAGCATGTTATTCGATTTAATTACATATTGTTGGTATTTTAATCTAACTATGCTTGTGCTCTAAGCTTGGAATTGAGGTGAGTACTTACATAAAAGTATTTCATGATATGCATTGTGTGAATTATGATTGGTATGTGTTAAGATCAATCAAATGCTATATGTGTAGCGATGTCCCTTTTCTCTAAAAAATCGAAGTATTCGAAGTGTTTATGGTTTTTCAGGTATTAAAATATTTATTCCGTGGGGGTTTTAAAACCGCGTTTTATTTAGAAATTGGAGTCGCCACCGGCCACTTAGGTAGGCCGGACACCATAAAACCAGAGGTTTGAAAACTATTGGGTTCGGGAGTCGGTTACGGATGGGAAAGGATTAGCACCCCCACACCACCCAAAATTGGTACTTTCATAATTACCGCTTTATTAATATTGGATTTTTCGGATTAAAGTGACGATTAATTTAAAAATTTTGTTATAAATGCGGGTAAATTTTAAAGACCCCGTTATCCGAGAGTAGACGCTCAACCACTATCACTACGCCTGATACTGGCCCCGTTTACGCTCGGATAAAAGGGCACCGCATTGACAATTCATATATCTCGATATGCAATCTTAGAGAAATAATTCGGATACATACATTTGCATTGACATGGTAAATGACAAAATAAATAATGAAAAACATGGATATCACAAAATTAAACAAATATGATAAACAAGAACATAGCAGATCATAATAATAACGGGGCATGAATAAAAACATGTGAGAAATAAGAAACACCTACTTTAAGAATACATACATATTAAAAAATAAAAACACACTGTAACATATGCATGACATGGATGTATTATGATGTTAATCTCAAACAACATGCTAACAAAGAAACTAATACCTAGTGCATAACATATGACATAATTTGCAAACACAAATAGATAAAAACATGTCATTATACATGACTAAAAACACACTAACATATAACCTAAAAACATAAAACTCATACTAACATATACAAACACCATGAAAACCAAACTAAAGTATGATGTAAAAATGAATATGGACAAAAAACTAAAAAGAAAACAACCCATCCAAACATAAGTAGGCATGGTAAAACATGACATGTATGAATACAGCGAGTAATAGAACATGCTAAAAACAAATAAAAACACAAATAAGCAATGAATATTTAGAACACAAAACAGGGACTGAAACGCTAAGAAATAAAATAGAAAGGCGGAAATTAAAAGGAAATAAAACTTGATTTAAGGACGTAATTACAAGCCTAATGAAACTTAAAAGGACCATACATGTAATTGAACCAAGGGGCGAGCTCGGAGTGAAAATTTCAAAAACGCGGTGAGACTTGGGAGGTAATTTCACCATTTAAAAACTGATTTATGTTAATTTAGTGATCAAATTGAAATAAAGCATAAAAGAAAAAGGACCGATATTGCAATTGGCCCATGCGGCGAGCTCAAAACGAAAATATCAGGGACAAGGGGGGATTTATGTCATTATTTACCCATTTTTTATCTTCCCCCTCTATAAAACAGATAGCCGCTCCCTCTACCCTTCTTTTCTCATTTTTTTTAGCTAAAGACGGAGAGCTCTCATGCTCTCTGTTTTTCAAGGAAACCATCCCCCAAAATAAAAAAACCTCTCAATGCCGCTGTGCTCAGGAGGTCTCAGGCGAGGCTCGGCCTTAACGGCCGCCTTGAGCCTTCCCAGACCAGCACTTCAGGCCAGCTACACCACTCCTCTGAACCGAAAAAACCCTTCGAACACGCTCCGCAAAGAGGTTTGTCACCGACGAAGGAAACCAACAATGAAGGTAAAACACCCACTTCTTCTTGTTTATTATTTCTTAACTTTGCATGTACCCAAAAAGAAAGAGAAGTGAGAGATTACCACTAATGAGAGTTTTTTCTAGCAAATTTCTCCCTTTTTTCGAAACTCGTTTTTTTGTATTTCGGATCTGGCAAAACTCTATACAAAAGATTGTAAATCTCATTACATATATGTTGTTTTCTTCTATTCTTTGTAGAGAAAAAAAATAGTACATGATACGAGCATGAGAGGGGCCAAAATAATCATCTTGGAAAAGAAGTTGAAACTCATTTGCAAGTCAGAAACATCAGTCAACTTGTGAAGCATTTTTGGATGGGATCCAGGCATTTATGGGTCAACATGTCTTCTTAAAACTTGTCCGGCTGCAAATTATCTTTCCAACGCATCTTGAAACGCCTCAATCGGACATCTAGATCTCAAGATACGTCTATTTTAGCGAAGACAGCGCATGCAGAAATTCCTATACGGGATTTTTGGATAATTACGAATTTTCAAGATTTTATTTGATTATTTGTAATTTAAATCAACATAGGATTCTGCAATATATATTAGGATCAGATTTATTTAATTAAGATTTTATTTTTAGCATTTATTATTATTAGAAGTTACTTATCTAATTAGGAGATTAGATTTTAGCATTTATATATTGTATTTAATTCCTAAGTTTAGTAGGATTAAAACTTCTCCATGGCCTATATAAAGGAGGCTTCACCCACATTGTAATGAAGATTTCATTGATTAATAAAAAGTTCTCTTAGGAGATTTTAGTATTCTTTGAGTTTGCAAGTGTTCGCTAAACTTGTCTAGAAGCCATCTTCAACATAAGATCATCGAGTTCTTGTGAGGGAGATCATCTTCACACTCTTGCTTGCCTAGGTAATTACATCTAGGAGGGTGGGTTAGAGCCGTTTGAGGTTGCTTGCTTAGATAATTGCGTCTAAGAGGGTGCCGAGGACAAAACAACTATCAATTCATCACGTCATCTACACATATTCAAGCTTCCTCCATTGACGCCACCACTATAAACAAAGCTGGAATTTTTAGATTTGTTTTACATTTGCGCCTAACTTCCTTGTTCGAGTCTAAACTCTATCATTATTCCCCCACTCAAGCATACTCTATCATTATTCCCCCACTCATCAAAAAGATTGTAAGGTAACTTCCTTGTTCGAGTCTAAAGCCCTTGTTCGAGTCTCTTTTTGCAATGTAATTTACAAGTTCCTTCTCATTGGGATCATCACGATTGTTCTTTTGGTCGCAAAGTAACTCATTCTCATCTTCAAAATTGTTATTAATGCTAAAAGAGGAATAAGCATAAATAGAATTCTGAAAACATTCAATGATACCTTTTGATTGTAAGGTACCTTCGTCGGTGTTTGTCGTTTGATGATCATCTTGAATCGTAATAGTAGGTTCGTCACTGGAAACAAACACTACTTATAATTTCTTCCTCATCAATAGGCAAGGTTAAACTCTCGATGATCATCTTAAATTTCTTGATCATGCTCCGAATCACGGATTTCAATATCATTAGAAGACATGAATTCAGACAACATATCTCTCAAAATTTTTTCTTGAAAATAAAACTTATCTGGACAATCATACCCTGAATGATCTAGTCGACAACAATAATGACATCGAGTCCCCAAAAGGGTAAAATCCAATACGTTGCTCAATGACATCCTCAAGAACGACCTGAATCCGATACCAAATGATAGAGTAGCGCAATCTTGGATTTGGAAGCCTTCAATCAAGTTGTTGCAAGAACTAGGAGCTATACCAAATGATAGAGTATGCTTTGGCACGTGGTAACCTTCAATTTGATGGCTTGGAAGCAAACCTAGGGCTTTAGACTCGAACAAGGAAGTTAGGCGCAAATGTAAAACAAATCTAAAAATTCCAGCTTTGTTTATAGTGGTGGCGTCAATGGAGGAAGCTTGAATATGTGTAGATGACGTGATGAATTGATAGTTGTTTTGTCCTCGGCACCCTCTTAGACGCAATTATCTAAGCAAGCAACCTCAAACGGCTCTAACCCACCCTCCTAGATGTAATTACCTAGGCAAGCAAGAGTGTGAAGATGATCTCCCTCACAAGAACTCGATGATCTTATGTTGAAGATGGCTTCTAGACAAGTTTAGCGAACACTTGCAAACTCAAAGAATACTAAAATCTCCTAAGAGAACTTTTTATTAATCAATGAAATCTTCATTACAATGTGGGTGAAGCCTCCTTTATATAGGCCATGGAGAAGTTTTAATCCTACTAAACTTAGGAATTAAATACAATATATAAATGCTAAAATCTAATCTCCTAATTAGATAAGTAACTTCTAATAATAAATAAATGCTAAAAATAAAATCTTAATTAAATAAATCTGATCCTAATAGATATTGCAGAATCCTATGTTGATTTAAATTACAAATAATCAAATAAAATCTTGAAAATTCGTAATTATCCAAAAATCCCGTATTAATCCCGTATAGTAATTTCTGCATGCGCTGTCTTCGCTAAAATAGACGTATCTTAAGATCCAGATGTCCGATTGAGGCGTTTCAAGATGCGTTGGAAAGCTAATTTGCAGCCGGACAAGTTTAAGAAGACATGTTGACCCATAAATACCTGGATCCCATCCAAAAATGCTTCGCAAGTTGACTGATGTTTCTGACTTGCAAATGAGTTTCAACTTCTTTTCCAAGATGATTATTTTGGCCCCTCTCATGCTCGTATCACAAACTGTATTCTGTCATCATTGATAGCGAAATTTGTGCGAATATGATGAGCAGCTATCTAGTTGATGCACTTGACCTACCTTGTCAACGTCATCCAAAGCCATATTATCTCCAATGGCTTGATGAAGGGTCAGAATTAAAGGTAAACAAATGTGCCCTAATCACTTTTCTATGGGCAAATATTGTGATGACGCTTGGTGTTATGTTATCCCTATGCAAGCATCTCACTTACTTCTAGGACGACCTTGGCAGTATGACCGTGATGTGACTCACCATGGTAAATTAAATAAGTATTCTTTTGTATACCATGGCAAAAAGAATACCTTTGCTGCACTCGATCCAAAAGAGGTGTACAAAGATCATATGTGAATGACGAAGTTTTGTGAGGAGGTGGGAATTAAAAAAGATGAAAAAGAAAAAAGAATGAAAAACAAAAGGCAATGACAAAAGAGGCCAGTAGTGATAAAAGCCAAATAAGTAAAGGCCCAGGGGTGGTGAGTGATCCTAAATGTGAGAGAGTGTCTTAAAATATTTATGCGAGAGAAAAAGAAGTGAGACAAGCCTCTTTCCTTAAACAATTTTTTTCTATCACTAACAATAACAAAAGTTTGCCTAATGTGTTTGTTTCTCTTTTGTAGGACTTCAATGATGTTTTAGGTGATCCACCCGATAGTTTACCACCCTTAAAAGGAATTGAACATCAAATTGACCTTAATTTTGGGTTCTTCTATTCCAAATAGACCAGCATATAGATGCAATCCCGACAAAACAAAGGAGTTAGAAAAGTGATACATGCATGAGCGGGGTTAAATTACTCATATTGGACAAGAAGCTGAATTTTTTCGATGCAAACAATAATGGCCAAAACAATGCACACATAGGAGGTCAAAAACGATGCATCTTGGACAAGAAACTGAATCTGTTTGTGAAGTCTAGAAAGTCAGCTAACTTGCGACGAATTTTTGGATGGGATCCAGGCATTTATGGGTCAACATGTCTTCTTAAAACTTGTCCGGCTGCAAATTAGCTTTCCAACGCATCTTGAAACGCCTCAATCGGACATCTGTATCTCAAGATACGTCTATTTTAGCGAAGACAGCGCATGCAGAAATTCCTATACGGGATTTTTGGATAATTACGAATTTTCAAGATTTTATTTGATTATTTGTAATTTAAATCAATATAGGATTCTGCAATATCTATTAGGATTCTGCAATACCCGATAGTTTACCACCCTTAAAAGGAATTGAACATCAAATTGACCTTAATTTTGGGTTCTTCTATTCCAAATAGACCAGCATATAGATGCAATCCCGACAAAACAAAGGAGTTAGAAAAGTGATACATGCATGAGCGGGGTTAAATTACTCATATTGGACAAGAAGCTGAATTTTTTCGATGCAAACAATAATGGCCAAAACAATGCACACATAGGAGGTCAAAAACGATGCATCTTGGACAAGAAACTGAATCTGTTTGTGAAATCTAGAAAGTCAGCTAACTTGCGACGAATTTTTGGATGGGATCCAGGCATTTATGGGTCAACATGTCTTCTTAAAACTTGTCCGGCTGCAAATTAGCTTTCCAACGCATCTTGAAACGCCTCAATCGGACATCTGTATCTCAAGATACGTCTATTTTAGCGAAGACAGCGCATGCAGAAATTCCTATACGGGATTTTTGGATAATTACGAATTTTCAAGATTTTATTTGATTATTTGTAATTTAAATCAATATAGGATTCTGCAATATCTATTAGGATCAGATTTATTTGACTAGGATTTTATTTTTAGCATTTATTTATTATTAGAAGTTACTTATCTAATTAGGAGATTAAATTTTAGCATTTATTTATTGTATTTAATTCCTAAGTTTAGTAGGATTAAAACTTCTCCACGGCCTATATAAAGGAGGCTTCACCCATATTGTAATTGAAATTTCATTGATTAATAAAAAGTTATCCTTGGAGATTTTAGTATTCTTTGAGTTTGCAAGTGTTCGGTAAACTTGTCTAGAAGCCATCTTCAACATAAGATCATCGAGTTCTTGTAAGGGAGATCATCTTCACACTCCTGCTTGCCTAGGTAATTGCATCTAGGAGGGTGGGTTAGAGCCGCTTGAGGTTGCTTGCTTAGATAATTGAGTCTAAGAGGGTGCCGAGGACAAACCAAAATCAATAATTCACAAGCCATCTTCATCTTCAACCTTCACACCATCTTCCATAATTCCATAAACAAAGCTGGAATTTCCAGATTTGTTTTACCTATCTTCTTCTTAATCTTTTCTTCATCTTTTTATTTAGATTCTTATTTCTTATCATCTAATCCTTCAATTGTCTTTCTTTCTTTAATTTTCCTTTTGGTGCCAAAGAAATATGGTTCATATAGAATGTGTGTCGATTGTCGGCCGATCAACCGAATAACAATCAAGTATAGGCATCCTATTCCACGATTAGATGACATGCTTGATGAACACTTACGGTGCATGCATCTTCACCAAGATTGATTTGAAGAGTGGTTATCATCAAATTCGAATGAAAGAAGGAGATGAATGGAAAACCACTTTCAAGACCAAATTTGGTTTATATGAATGGACAGTTATGCCATTTGGTTTGACCAATGCCCCTAGCACATTCATGAGATTGATGAACCATGTCCTTCGGGAGTTTAGAGGTAAGTTTGTTGTTGTTTATTTCAATGATATTCTTATCTACTATTCTTCTTTTGATTTACATATCTTTCATGTGAGATCGGTCTTCGAAGTTCTCTAAAGAGAACAATTATATGCTAACATGGAAAAGTGCATGTTTTGTAGTGAAAAAGTTAGTTTTCTAGGCTTTATAGTAAAGTGCACATGGTATCCATGTTGACAATGAAAAAGTCAAAGCAATTCAAGAATGGCCCACGCCATCATCCATAACCGAGGTGAGATCCTTCCATGGCCTAGCAAGCTTCTACCGTTGCTTTGTCAAGGATTTCTCTACCATTGCCGCACCATTGACAGATATCATCAAAAAATGGTAGGTTTTCATTGGGGTGAGGCACAAGAACAAGCCTTCCAAACACTAAAAGGTAAACTTTGTATTGCCCCAATTTTTCTTCTTCGATTTTTCTAAAACTTTTGAGTTAGAATATGATGCCTCCGGTATAGGCATAGGTGCATTTCTTTTATAGAAAAAACAACCAATTGCTTACTTTAGCGAGAAGTTAAAAGGAGCACATTTGAACTACTCAACTTATGATAAAGAGCTCCTTGCATTAGTTCGTGCACTTGAAGTTTGGCAACACTACCTTCTTCTAAAGGAGTTCATCATACACAACGACCACGAATCATTGAAGTGGCTAAATGGCCAAGGTAATTTGAGCGAGAGACATGCTCGGTGGGTGGAGTTTATTGAAACATTCCCTTATGTGATCAAGTACAAAAAAGGAAAAAATAATGTAGTAGCAGATGCACTATCTAGAAGGTATACCCTAATTACTCAAATGCATGCTACTATATTGGGATTTGAACATATAAAAGAATTGTATCCTAATGATCCAGATTTTAAGGAAATTTATACTCATTATTTAAAAGGTGCTTTTAACAAGTTTTATCATGTAGATGGGTTTCTTTTCTGAATAAACAGGTTGTGTAATACCACAAGGCTCCATTAGAGAACTGTTAGTCCATGAATCACACTCCAGAGGCTTAATGGGGCACTTTGGCATCTCCAAAACTTTAGACATGGTAATGGGGCATTTTTTTGGCCACATATGAGGAAAACCGTGGAAAAGGTATGTGCATCTTGCATCGTATGTAAACAAGCAAAATCCAAAGTCCTAACGGTTTATATACACCCCTTCCTATCCCTTCTTTCCCTTGGGTCGATTTATCTATGGACTTTATTCTTGGATTACCTCGTACCAAAAAGGGTCGAGATAGTATTTTTGTTGTGGTCGATAGGTTTTTCAAAGATGGCTCACTTTATACCATGCCATAAAACGGATGATGCAACACATGTAGCCGATCTCTTCTTTAGAGAAGTAGTACGACTTCATGGAATTCCACGCACCATCATTTCCGATAGAGATGTAAAGTTCATAAGCCATTTTTGGAAGGTTTTGTGGGGAAAAATAGGTACCAAACTTCTTTATTCTACTACTTGTCACCCACAGACGGATGGACAAACCGAGGTAATAAATCGGATCTTAGGTGCATTACTCAGAACCGTTGTCGGTAAGAACACAAAAACTTGGGAAGAATATCTACCTTTTGTAGAGTTTGCCTAAACCATTTTATTCATTCATCCATCGGTTATTCTCCATTTGAAGTAGTTTATGGTTTTAACCCCTTAACTACATTAGACCTTGTTCCTTTACCTATTAATAATATTAGCAGCTTAGATGGTGAAAAGAAAGCGGAGTTAGTTAAATCCATTCACACTAAGGCAAAGCAAAGAATGGAGAAAACATATGAAAACGTTGCTGCCAAAGTCAACAAAGGCCGACGCCAAGTTGTCTTTGAACCAGAAGATTGGGTTTGGTTGCACATGCGTAAAGAAAGATTTCCGAACCATAGGAAATCCAAATTGGATCCACGAGGAGATGGACCATTCCAAGTCCTTGAAAGGATCAACAACAATGCATACCGAATTGATCTACCAGGTGAGTATAATGTGAGTACAACTTTTAATGTTTCTGATCTTTCTCCCTTTGATGTTTCAGATTCGTGGATGAATCCTTTTGAGGAGGGAGGGGATGATACATGTACCACAAGGCAATTCCAAGGACAAGATGGACTTACTTTTCCACTTGGCCCAATAATCCGAGCCAAGTCTAAGCTAATCAAGGACAAGCTGAATTCGACCGTCCAAGTATTCGTGAGCAAAGGATTACAAGCTGCCATGAAGAAAGAAGAATTTCTTGAAGGAAGTCCACACTTAACATCCTTCAAGAATAATTGGGTCACAAAAACTCAACTTGCTGCACCTTTGGAGATGGATATCCATGAGCCTTTAGATGTCCATTAATTAGCCCTTTTTATTGTAATTAGACCCAATACTTGTTACTATAAAAGATTGGGTCAGATTTTTTTTTAGCCCAAATTAGGATTTACAAGTGTTTTTAGGCCTAGTTAGCTTTTAAAACAGCCCACACATGCCTCCTTGCCCAAGAACCAATTTCTTATCATCTAAACCAGCCCAAATACCCTTAAATTCGTCCAAATAAAGGCCCTGTCAACTTTTACTTGCTGCCCAATCAAAACAGCTCTTATCAACCCATTACTTGATACCCAAGCAAACCAGCCTTCATCAAGTTTACTTGCTGCTCAAGTAACCAGCCCTTATCAGCTTATAATTTGCCTTATCACCCTATCCCTTGCCACACAAGCACAAGGAGTTTAAAGGCTGTTATTTTATTATTATTTTTAATTAGATTAGGTTTTCTGATATGAACGTCAATGGCAAAGACCCAGAGAAGTACCCAGGTGGCCCCATTACTCGAGCAAGGGCCAAGGAGTTCCAAGCAGCCATGGAAAATATGTTTACATCAAGCTTGGGACGTGAGAAAGAAGAAATAATAAGGGAGGAACACTTTACTTTGCTTATGCATGAATTTGCATGAGTATTTAAAGTTTGCATAACATTCATTGCATTCAATAAACATGTTGTTCATTAAAGCATACACTTCATTTAAACATGTAGTTCATTTAGTTATACACTTCATTTAACTAAGTAGTTCATTGATTAAACTAGTTCATTCAAGATTATTAGTTCATTGAATAAAGTTAGTTCATTAATTAAACTAGTTCATTCATCAAACTAGCTCATTTATTAAACTAACTCTTAATTGTTTACATGCATGTTTTCAATTAAAGATTGAATAAAGTTTACCTTTGTGTCTAGGTGCATGAGGGAAGATGAACGGTTTTACCAGATGCAAGAATATCAGCAGAATGTCTTCCAATTCTGGATGCGATACAGACGTGTTTGGATCCAGAAATCAATTGGACGTTATTCCTCCATCTCTTAGCTTTCCAATGCCTTTTGAATCACCTCAATCCGATATCGGGAGCTTGAGATACGAATGATTTACTGAAGACAGTGCAGGCTGAAATTTTTATTACGGGAATTTTATGCATGGATGATTTGAATGAATTTGAGCCAAGGAAGAGTTCTTTCATCTTCTACCAAGAGACAAGCAATTGATGGCCATCTTAATTCAGCAAATTCAAGGCATTCAAGGTTGATGTTATCACCATTCAAGTGGGGTTTCAAAATTCATTGAGGAGACATGAAATGAAGGCTGGATGAAACTCACCTTTTATGACATTCAAGTCATATTAATCAGCTTGGAAGATGAAGAGTTGCACTTAAACTGGACAGCAAGGATGTCTACATTCATCCTTGTCCACATTCATCCCCTTTCTCTTCATATGATAGCAAAACAAGGCAGCCCAAGAGTCCTTCTTAATTTGGACGAAAATATGACTAAATTCAACCTCAATTTGTCTAAACTAATCAGCTTTGAAGATGAGAAGAAAGGACAAAGCATTCATGTGTATTCAAGTGCATTAAGATGAGCATTCATCTTTCTTGTAACACCTTTTCATATTCTGCCTACTTCTACTATAAATAGGCATCTTTAGGATCATTGTAAGACACACTTTGAATATATAAAACATCTTTGAAAGATTGCTTTCATTCTTGTTCTCTTGTGGAACTTTATCGGCTTCAAGTTAGTCTTGTAGTCTTCATCCATTTCCCTTTTGTTATAGCGTTGGTTCCTAGCTCATCTATAGCTAGTGGGTCACGTTCCATATCCTACCACTTCATTTCCACTTTATTATATTGCTGGTTCCTAACTCTTTATAGTTAGGGGTCACAATCCATCCTTTGAATTTCTTCATCTTAACGCCAACACCCCATCATCTTCACCTACATTTTCATCTTTTATTTTTTTTTTTTCCATAATCACAACTATCACTCTTCCTACACCCCTTCTACATATCTTTCATCCCATTATTTCTATTTCTTATTTATCTATTTCTACTTACATTATTGTTTGAGTAATTTGAGAATACATTCAAAGCACTGCAGAGTTCTTACTAGAATCACGATCGGGCATTCATATATATGATTCAAAACTCATAGTCGAGATCATATCATTTGGTATCAGAGCCTAGACGATTCAGTAAGCGTATTATTTTTCTCTCTCCGGGTTAGTAAAAAAATCAAAAAAAAAAAAAAAAAATCTTAAAGAGGGAGGAAGCAATCTATTCTTGTTTAAAAAAATTACAATACATCATTTCTTATTGCTGAATTACAAATTCCTTTACCTATTCTTAGTAATTCTTTCTTTTTTTGAAGCCATTATCCTTTTATTATTCATCATTCTCCTACCAAGCTAGAATTGTTTCAGCCAAGTCCACGAGACACTTGTAAGCCTTGAGGAAGTTCCCAAAAGGACTTGAAAATAAAGCACGTGTGGTAAAAGGCATGAGTGTGCATTAAGGGGAAAAGCCTAACCCGAGTGAAACACGAGTGTGAGTGCATTTTCTTTGGAGTGGAAAGGTGAGATTTTGTGTTAGTAAGGTTTAATTTCTTTTGTTTCTTTATCTAACATGTCACAAAGATCTGGTCATAGTGGTGAAGGAGTTCCCAATTTGCAAAATCAGGCTATGCTTCAAGCAATGGCCAAAATGATCCAAGAGCAATTGGAGCCCTAATTGAACGAATAGACCAGCTTGAAATTTCACAAGCTAATCAGGGTAATGAGGAGTATCCTGAAGAAGTTGAAGTAGATGATGTGCAAGATCAAGTATCCCAACATAGCATGGTACAACAAGGCCAGAGAGCTCGACCACGAGTAGACGATAATCTCAGCAACATCAAGATTACCATTCCTCCTTTTCAAGGAAGAACGGATCCTGAAACCTATCTTGCATGGGAAAAGAAGGTTGAGCACATTTTTGAGTGCCATAACTATTCAGAGCTTAAAAAGGTAAAACTCGCTGCCATTGAGTTTACGGATTATGCACTAATATGGTGGGATCAATTGACATCAAGTAGGAGACGCAATGGAGAACATCCTATCACTACATGGGATGAAATGAAAGCGGTGATGCGAAGGCGATTCATTCCAACCCACTACCATCGAGAGTTATTCAACCGTCTTCAAAATCTTTCACAAGGTAACCGAAGTGTTGAAGATTACTACAAAGAGATGGAGGTGTCCATGATTCGAGCCAACATCGACGAGGATCGAGAAGCCACAATGGCAAGATTCCTAGCGGGACTAAATCCGGACATTGCGAACGTGGTCGAGTTGCAACATTATGTGGAGATGGAAGACATGGTGCATATGGCCATGAAAGTGGAAAAACAGCTCAAAAGAAAGGGTGCCACACGATCTTATGGGAGTTCAACATCAAAATGGGGGCAAAGTTCATACAAGAAGACTCCTCCAATACCGTCCCACGAAAAAGGAGGACCACCGAAAGGAAGTAAGCCCATTGCGAAACCAGCAAGGGTAAGACTACCGCTACTCCAAATCGTTCCGTGACATACAATGTTTTAAGTGTTTGGGGCGTGGACACATTGCAAGCCAATGTCCGAACCGCAACACCATGCTTCTTCGAGATGATGGAGAAGTTGAATCGGAACAAGAAGAGGATGAGAATGAAGATGTTGCCATCGAAGAAGAAGAATTAGAGTATGGCGTGGAAGGAGAGGTTCTTGTTGTCAAAAGAAGCCTAAACGTACAATCCGTTGGAGGAAATGAACAACGAGAAAATATCTTCCATACTCGTTGCCATGTTGGAGGAAAGGTATGCTTTGTTATTATTGATGGTGGTAGTTGCACTAATGTTGCTAGTACCTTAATGGTAGATACACTTGGCTTGGCAACAACAAAGCATCCACAACCTTATAAGCTACAATGGCTCAACGATGGAGGAGAACTCAAGGTGACCAAACAAGTTCGAATTGTTTTCTCTATTGGGAAGTACAAAGACGAGGTATTATGCGATGTCGTTCCAATGCACGCAAGCCATTTATTACTTGGAAGGCCTTGGCAATTTGATAGGCGAGTGATCCATGACGGGTATACCAACCGGTATCGTTCACCCATGAAGCAAAGAAGATCACTTTAGCCCCACTTTCTCCAAAACAAATACATGAAGACCAAATTTTATTGAGAGGAAAAATTGAAAAAGCCAAAGAGAGAGAGAGACCAAAATGGAGGTAAAAGCAAAGGAGTGTGATCAAAATGAGGGAAGGAAAATCAGCATTCTTTCTAAAGAGAGAGAGTTGAAAAAGAGTTTAATGACAGCAAAGGAAGCACTTGTGCTCATGTACAAGGAAAATTTCTTGAATACTAACTACCTTGATCAAAATTTGCCTGCTTTTGTTGTGTCTTTATTGCAGGAGTTTGATGACCTATTTCCGGAGGAAATACCAAGTGGGCTGCCACCTATTCGTGGCATAGAACATCAAATAGACTTTGTTCCCGAGCCGTCATTCCAAACCGACCAGCGTGCATCAAGCAACCCCAAGAAACTAAGGAGTTGCAAAGGCAAGTATCTGAGTTGATGTCAAAAGGCTACGTGAGGGAAAGCCTTAGCCCATGTGCCGTGCCGGTTCTACTTGTGCCAAAGAAGGATGGAACTTGGCGCATGTGTGTGGACTGCCGAGCGGTAAACAAAATTACGGTAAAAATATCGTCACCCTATTCCTCGCTTAGATGACATGTTAGATGAGCTTAGTGGTTCTAACCTCTTTTCCAAGATTGATCTTAAAAGTGGTTACCACCAAATACGAATGCGGGAAGGTGATGAGTGGAAAACAGCATTCAAAACTAAGCAAGGCCTTTATGAGTGGTTGGTTATGCCTTTTGGCTTAACTAATGCTCCAAGCACGTTTATGAGGTTAATGAATCATGTTCTTAGGCCATTCTTGGGTAAGTTTTGTGTGGTTTACTTTGATGACATTCTAATCTATAGTAAAACCATGGAAGAACATGTTCAACATTTAAGGTCAGTTTTGCTAGTTTTGAGGAAGGAAAAACTGTTTGCTAACTTACAAAAATGTACATTTTGTACTGACAGGGTTGTTTTCCTAGGTTTCGTTGTGAGTTCTGAAGGCTTGGAGGTGGACAAAGAGAAGGTTAAAGCCATTGAAGAGTGGCCACGACCAGCAAGCATTTCTCAAGTTAGGAGCTTCCATGGACTTGCAAGTTTTATCAAGATTCGTCCCCAACTTCAGCACCATAGCCGCCCCACTAACAAGTGTTATTAAGAAGAATTCTAAATTCTTTTGGGGGAAGATCAAGAGAAGTCCTTTAATAGCATTAAAGATTGTTTAATACATGCCCCTTTACTTGCTCTACCTGATTTTAATCTAACTTTTGAAATTGAATGTGATGCATCAGGTGTAGGAATTGGAGCAGTTTTGTCTCAAGGTGGACGTCCTATAGCCTATTTCAGTGAAAAATTAAGTGGAGCTACGCTTAATTACCCTACCTATGACAAGGAGATGTATGCTCTTGTGAGGGCAATGGAAACATGGCAACATTACCTTTGGCCTAAGGAGTTCATCATTCACACTGATCATGAGGCATTGAAACATATCCGGGGCAGCATAAACTCAACAAAAGGCATGCCAAATGGGTGGAGTTTCTTGAAACTTTCCCATATGTTATCAAGTACAAGAAAGGTAAGGAGAATATAGTTGCCGATGCATTGTCACGGAGGTATATTCTTTTAAACACTTTGGAATCTAAGTTATTGGGTTTTGTTTTTATTAAAGACTTATATGTCTCTGACTCTGATTTTGGAGAGATTTACAAAGCTTGTGAGAAAAGGTCAATTGAAAAATACTATAAGCATGATGGTTTCCTATTTAAGGAAGGAAGACTATGCATCCCTCAAGGTTCCATGCGTGAATTGCTAACTAAGGAAGCTCATGGAGGAGGATTAATGGGACATTTTGGGATAGCAAAGACTTTGGCTATACTTCAAGAGCACCTATATTGGCCTAAAATGAAACGAGATGTGGAGAGGTTGTGTGAGCGATGCATCACTTGCAGGAAGGCCAAATCTAAAGTCATGCCACATGGACTTTACACACCACTACCCATACCGAAGCACCATGGATGGATATTTCAATGGATTTTGTGCTAGGGCTTCCACGTACCAAGAATAACAAAGATTCCATCTTTGTAGTTGTGAATAGATTCTCCAAAATGGCTCATTTCATTCCCTGTAACAAAACTAATGATGCCTCACATATTGCTACTTTGTTTTTCAGGGAAATCTTAAGGTTACATGGCATACCAAGAACTATTGTGTCTGATCGGGATGTGAAGTTCTTAAGTCACTTTTGGAGAGCCCTATGGAGTAAGATTGGTACTAAGTTACTATTCTCCACCACTTGCCACCCTCAAACGGATGGCCAAACTGAAGTGGTGAACCGAGTACTTTCTATGTTACTTCGATCCATCATTAGGAAGAATTTGAAAACATGGGAGGAGAGTTTACCACATGTGGAGTTTGCATACAACCGTTCGATCCATAGTACTACAGGGCGCACGCCTTTTGAAGTGGTGTATGGATTCAATCCATTAACACCGATAGACTTGTTACCATTACCCGCTGATCAAATTGTGAATAAAGATGGACTTAATAAAGCTGAATTTGTTAAGAAGCTTCATCAACAAGTGCGGGAGAACATTGAAAAACGAACCAAGCAATATGAGCAGCAAGCAAATAAGGGTCGTAAGCGAATTTCCTTTGAGCCAGGGGATTGGGTGTGGCTGCACATGAGGAAAGAAAGGTTCCCGGCTCAACGAAAGTCCAAATTAATGCCTCGGGAGATGGACCATTCCAAATAGTCAAGAAGATCAATGACAATGCCTATCAATTAGATCTTCCAGGTGAGTTTAATGTTAGTGCAACCTTCAATGTTGCTGACCTATCTCCTTATGATGTAGATGACGATTTGGGGACAAATCGCCTTAAAGAGGGAGGGACTGATATGAACGTCAATGGCAAAGACCCAGAGAAGTACCCAGGTGGCCCCATTACTCGAGCAAGGGCCAAGGAGTTCCAAGCAGCCATGGAAAATATGTTTACATCAAGCTTGGGACGTGAGAAAGAAGAAATAATAAGGGAGGAACACTTTACTTTGCTTATGCATGAATTTGCATGAGTATTTAAAGTTTGCATAACATTCATTGCATTCAATAAACATGTTGTTCATTAAAGCATGCGTTGCATTTAAACATGTAGTTCATTTAGTTATACACTTCATTTAACTAAGTAGTTCATTGATTAAACTAGTTCATTCAAGATTATTAGTTCATTGAATAAAGTTAGTTCATTAATTAAACTAGTTCATTCATCAAACTAGCTCATTTATTAAACTAACTCTTAATTGTTTACATGCATGTTTTCAATTAAAGATTGAATAAAGTTTACCTTTGTGTCTAGGTGCATGAGGGAAGATGAACGGTTTTACCAGATGCAAGAATATCAGCAGAATGTCTTCCAATTCTGGATGCGATACAGACGTGTTTGGATCCAGAAATCAATTGGACGTTATTCCTCCATCTCTTAGCTTTCCAATGCCTTTTGAATCACCTCAATCCGATATCGGGAGCTTGAGATACGAATGATTTACTGAAGACAGTGCAGGCTGAAATTTTTATTACGGGAATTTTATGCATGGATGATTTGAATGAATTTGAGCCAAGGAAGAGTTCTTTCATCTTCTACCAAGAGACAAGCAATTGATGGCCATCTTAATTCAGCAAATTCAAGGCATTCAAGGTTGATGTTATCACCATTCAAGTGGGGTTTCAAAATTCATTGAGGAGACATGAAATGAAGGCTGGATGAAACTCACCTTTTATGACATTCAAGTCATATTAATCAGCTTGGAAGATGAAGAGTTGCACTTAAACTGGACAGCAAGGATGTCTACATTCATCCTTGTCCACATTCATCCCCTTTCTCTTCATATGATAGCAAAACAAGGCAGCCCAAGAGTCCTTCTTAATTTGGACGAAAATATGACTAAATTCAACCTCAATTTGTCTAAACTAATCAGCTTTGAAGATGAGAAGAAAGGACAAAGCATTCATGTGTATTCAAGTGCATTAAGATGAGCATTCATCTTTCTTGTAACACCTTTTCATATTCTGCCTACTTCTACTATAAATAGGCATCTTTAGGATCATTGTAAGACACACTTTGAATATATAAAACATCTTTGAAAGATTGCTTTCATTCTTGTTCTCTTGTGGAACTTTATCGGCTTCAAGTTAGTCTTGTAGTCTTCATCCATTTCCTTTTGTTATAGCGTTGGTTCCTAGCTCATCTATAGCTAGTGGGTCACGTTCCATATCCTACCACTTCATTTCCACTTTATTATATTGCTGGTTCCTAACTCTTTATAGTTAGGGGTCACAATCCATCCTTTGAATTTCTTCATCTTAACGCCAACACCCCATCATCTTCACCTACATTTTCATCTTTTATTTTTTTTTTCTTCCATAATCACAACTATCACTCTTCCTACACCCCTTCTACATATCTTTCATCCCATTATTTCTATTTCTTATTTATCTATTTCTACTTACATTATTGTTTGAGTAATTTCAGAATACATTCAAAGCACTGCAGAGTTCTTACTAGAATCACGATCGGGCATTCACATATATGATCATATCACACCTATCAACTCTTACTTCCTGCCCAATGGAAAAGATCAATGATAATCAGCCCATTAGATGTTCAGAAGATCAAGGATGTTAGTGCTACCCAATGTTTTAGACTTATCTCTTTTTCAGCTTATCAACGATTTGAGGACAAATATCCCTTGCCAAGTGAGGATGATGAGTTTAAAGGTCACCACCACCATTGGACCCAGGAATTAGATTATGTTTTACCTTGTTTTAGTAAGGAAATTACTTTGATCAGCAACATGTGCAATCATGCATAAAAGATTATGAAGCCTCCATCATTGAATCAATGCCCTTTCTTTGAAGATTATGAAATAAAGGGAGTGAGTTTGTTTTGCATGTTTATTTCTGATTACTTGTTCCATTTGATTATTATAGTTTTAGTATGCATATGTTTTCTATTATGCTGTTTATAGTTTATTTCACACTCTTGCTTGTCTGAATTATATCTAGGAGGGTGAGTTATATTTAGCATGCATCAGGTTACTTGCTTTATTTCTGCATCTAAGAGTTTACAAGTGTTATACAAGACAAAATAACATCAACAAATCACAAACTATCTTCATCTTCAATCTTATGACCATCTCCATGCTTGCTTGGCTTTGGAGGTGCTTGCAAAGCTGGAAATTTCAGATTTGTTTTATCTATCCTTTATCAATATTTTTAATTTATTCTAGTTATTCATCTTCTAATCATTCACTTTGTCATTGTTTCTTTAAATTCACATGACAACTAAAATTTCAAGAAAATCTCTTCTCTTTTCTCTTGAATTTTCAGATTTCAATGCACTTTTTATTTTAGTATCCCTCTAGTTCTTGCAAACAATGTTGATTGAAGTCTTCAAATTTGTTAAGCCTATCTAGTAGGAGGCTGCATTTTTCAATTGTAAGACACTTTGATTTCATTTAAAATTGAGATGGCATTATCTTTTTGTTCTTTTACCCTCAGATGTACTCACTCCCCTTTTTACTGCTGTTCTTTTTATCTCAAAAATTCTTGAATCGAACTTACTCAAAATCCTCCAAAATGTTGTGAATCTACAAAATAAATGCTATTTGGAAAGATATCTAAGTAGTTATAAGGTTACGGTTCAAAGTTAGAATTTGAGACTAGAAAAATCTGGCCATTGTTGCTTCAAAATGGTCTTCATCCATGTTGGCACTTTTTTAATCTTTTTTCACTAAACCTTCTTTTTCCTTTTTTTTTTTTCTTCTGCAGCAAAACACAAAGGCTTACTTGATTTAGTTTGCTCTGATTTATCTGAACAAATCTCATATGGAATGTGTTGGCACAAATCTTCTTTGCATGATGCAATTCATTATCTTGTGTTGTAAGACTTGCAACTGTTTTGGATGGTTTAAAGGGTTGTGGCGTTAATTTGTCCCAGAAAATGATGAGATAAAGATTATGGAACTTTGGAAGCCAATGTGTTTTTTAGTGTTTTTAGTATTGGATGATGGAAGATGGAAAGTGTTTAGGACTTGAGAACTGAACTAATTCTAAAAAGTGATTCTGGATCAAACCCTTTTGCCTTAAACGAAATAAGGATCTTGAATAACTAGTTAAGTAGATAACTAGGAACCAAAGATATCAAAGGTTTTGATTCAACAAGCAGAACTTGATATCAATAAAGTTCTCAAAAGAACGAGATAATTGCTCGTTAAAACTCACCATTTTTCTTGAAATAATGTTCCTCCTGGTTTTGCTGCCTCTATTTATAGGCTTTACAAAATGAAGTGATCAGCCAACATTTCTAGAGAAGTGTGAAGGGTTAACAAACAAAAAAGAATTCTTTCATGAAAATGTTCCTTTTCTTCCCTTGTAATCATAAGCAAGCATGTTAATTTCTTGTGTGATATAGTAAGCGCAATCTAGGAGTTGCGCAATCTTGGATTTGAAGCCTTTAATCAAGTTCTTGCAAGAACTAGGAGCTTTAGACTCAATCAAGGAAGTTTGGGCAGATCTGAAAATTCAAGAGAAAAGAGAAGGATTTTCTTGAAATTTTTAGATTCAAGGCTGGAAATTTAAAGAAAGAAAGATAAGATGAAGGATTATATGATAAGAAATAAGAATATAAAAAGAAGATTAAAAAGATTGAGAAAGAGATAAGTAAAACAAATCTGAAAATTCCAACTTTGTTTATGGAATTATGGAAGATGGAGTGAATGTTGAAGATGAAGATGGCTTGCAAATTGTTGATGTTGTTTTGTCCTCGGCACCTTCTTAGACTCAATTATCTAAGTAAGCAACCTCAAGCGGTTCTAACCCACCCTCCTATACGCGATTATCTAGGCAAGCAAGAGTGTGAAGATGATCTTCCTCACAAGAACTCGTCGAACTTATGTTGAAGAAGACTTGATGGCACAAGTAATCAGCACTTGCAAAAACAAACTCACTAAATATTTCAGAAATCAAAGAAAATCTCCCTTACAATGATGGAGGCTTCATCCTTTTATAGGTGAAGGATAGACAAAGTAATTTAACTTCTACTAAAACAAGGAAAACCTAATCTAATTAAAAATAATAAAAAAATAACAGCCTTTAAACTCCTTGTGCTTGTGTGGCAAGGAATAGGGTGATAAGGCAAGTTATAAGCTGATAAGGGCTGGGTGGCTGGTTCCTAAAGTATATAAAACCCTAAAAACATCAATCTAAATGATAATAAATATATTGGGCTAAGTTTAATTCGTCCAAAGCCTTATATGTTAGCTTTTGGGCTGAATTTTACAAAATCCCGTAATGATCCCGTATCCAGTTTTCTGCATGCGCAATCTTCAGTAAATTGGATGTATCTTGAGTTCCTGATGTCCGATTGATGCGTTTCAAGATGCGTTGGAAAGGTAACTGAATGATGGACAATTTGTTAGAAGACAGCATGACTCATAAATGCCCGGATCCCATCCAAAAACTCGTCGCAAGTTGTCTGACTTTCCAGACTTTACAAACAGATTCAATTTCTTGTCCAAGATGCATCATTTTTTACCTCCTATGCGTGAATTGTTTTGGCTTTTATTGTTTGCATCGAACAAATTCAGCTTCTTGTCCAATATTAGTAATTTGACCCCGCTCATGCATGTATCATTCCCCCACTCCTCAAAAGGATTCGTCCTCGAATCTAAATCGGCAATGAGAGAACAATCATCAACTTCAATTGAAAAGGCTTCTTTGTTGTATGTTGAGTGATCTAATTGAGCTCCTCTCAATGGTTCAACAAAATCCTGAAAAAATAAGACAGCACTACTCGAACATTTGTAAGGATTAGTCAAAACAAAATCACTCGTCGCATTCTTTTTCTTTCTCTTTTCTTTTGGGCTTTGTGTGACTTTTACCTCATATGTATTTTCACTCACCAAATTTGGGCCGTTAATTTGACTTTTTTCACTCTCGGCCTCTTTACTCTCAGTCTTTTGTATCTCACATCCCATATCCCTATCACAAAAATTATCATCAATGTACAATTTCTGTAGAGGAGAAAGTGTTTCTAACGGAATGATAGGACAAGAATCAAATGAAGGTTAGAATTACACTTACTTTCTTTGTGGGGAGGTGATGAGAGTATAGCAAGTGGACCTACTACTTTACATGAGGGATTAGAAGCATTGTCATCTTGTCTAATGTGTTCATTATCACTATCCTCTTTTTGAGTGTTTGTGTGTTTTTCCGTCAACATGGGGATTTTTGTCTTGGTTTTGTCCAATGACTTGGATGTTTCAATTTTCTGCTTTGGTCTACTTGAGTCGAGCAAAGGTTTAGAAGAATTAGAATGAGATAAAGGTTGAGTGGTACCTCTTTCATAGTGATAATTCTTCTGTCGATATCGTTGTCATCTTTGATGCGCTTTTCGATTGTCATGGCGAATTGGAATGCCTCTTGAAGAAGTGTAGTAGGTTTTGAGTTCAAGTACCTCAAGAATGTTGTCATTGAGTCCGATAACAAACCTAGTCATTGTATCTTCTTCCTCTTGTGTATGTCAGCTTTTTGCATCAATGATTCCATTTCTTTGAGATACTCATCAGCCTTGCAGCCTTTGTCCTTTGTAACTTTTGTTTGATCTCTCGTTGATAAAATGGAGGAACAAATCGTTCTCGCATGACTTTTTAAGTTCTCCCCATGAGGTTATCATGGCTTCTTTATTGAGACGCCGATTGTGGACCAATTGGGACCACCAAATGGATGCATATTTAGTGAATTCGAGAGTCAACAGTGGAACTTGATCCTCTTCGGGACATTGATAATGCTCGAATAGAAGATCAACTCGATTTTCCAAGTCACAATAAGCGTCAGGGTTATACCTTCCTTGAAAAGGTGGTACAGTGATCTTTGGCTTGGCTAAGGTGTTTGTTGCTCGTCTCGGTTCTATGCGATGATTGTGCCTATGTAAGTGATTTTGGCGTCTATTCTGAATGGGAACAAGATTTGGGCGCTTAGGCTCCTCAGTATCGCTTGCGATATAGCAGTGGTTTCTAATCTCCCAATGGTTTGAGTGATTGCGGTCACGACTATATCAGTGTGCTCAAGCTTGGTTGCCAATGAGGTTACAGTCTGTTCAAGTTTATTGAGAGTATCCGAAACTTCTTGAAGAGTCACTTCATGTGGTTCTTCATCGTTACTCATTTCTGACATCCTAAAACACTTAGATTTAAAAGGTAAAAAGCAAAAGAAAACTAGAAATTTCACTAAACACTCCAAGAATAAATATTTAGCGAGGCAAGTAAACCGATCTCGTGCTCTTTAAAGACCTTCCTACCACAAGTCAACAAGTTACAATCGGAGTTTAATCCTAATAATGAGTCCTAATTGTACTAGGAGTCAATGAAAAGGCTTGACACCAATTGAATATAGTTGCAAGAAAGAAGGATTGTAATGCAACTTTGTTGTCCTACTCACACCAGAAAAGAGAAGGTGTTAATGGCGTAATAGAAGAAAGAAAAAAGCAAAACAAAGGAACTTAAAAAACTAAGAGTAGAAAAATTTAGTCTAGAAAGATGATAACCCCAAAACCTGGAAACAACTTGAAGGAAGAAATCAATGTTGAATCCACTTCAATGTGATGCTTGCGGTGGTTGATGATGTTGGTCTTGATGATTCTTGATGGTGGTTGGTGGCTAGGTATGAGCTTTCTCACTTTTCTTCACTTTTATTTCTTTTTTTTTTTTTTTTTTTTTTTTTTTTTACAATGTAAATAAACTGAAAATAATAATGAAAGTTGAAGAAAAAATAATGAAAATAGGGAAAACCCCTAATTTTGCAGAAACTTTGATCCACTTCGTTCGAGGTGTTCCCGATGTCAAAAAATTAATTTTGTGTGGTGACTCCTCCAATGGTGTAGATCTGATCTGAAAGTTTTCAGCTCAAAATTCACTCATTTGATTTTGATGAATTTTTCCCTAATTTTCACCCAAAAACGCCAAAAATTCTTGCCAAGAATCATCCCAAATCTGATACCAAATGATATAGTAAGCGCAATCTTGGATTTGGAAGCCTTCAATTAAGTTGTTGCAAGAACTAGGAGCTCTAGACTCAATCAAGGAAGTTTGGGCAGATCTGAAACTTCAAGAGAAAAGAGAAGGGATTTTCTTGAAATTTCCAGATTCAAGACTGGAAATTTAAAGAAAGAAAGACAAGATGAAGGATTATATGATAAGAAATAAGAATATAAAGAAAGATTAAAAAATATTGAGAAAGACATAAGTAAAACAAATCTGAAAATTCCAGGTTTGTTTATGGAATTATGGAAGATGGTGTGAAGGTTGAAGATGAAGATGGCTTGCGAATTGTTGATGTTGTTTTGTCCTCGGCACCCTCTTAGACTCAATTATCTAAGCAAGCAACCTCAAGCGGCTCTAACCCACCCTCCTAGACGCGATTATCTAGGCAAGCAAGAGTGTGAAGATGATCTCCCTCACAAGAACTCATCGAACTTATGTTGAAGAAGACTTCGAAGGCACAAGTAATCAGCACTTGCAAAAACAAACTCACTAAATATTTCATAAATCAAAGAAAATCTCCCTTACAATGATGGAGGCTTCATCCTTTTATAGGTGAAGGATAGACAAAGTAATTTAACTTCTACTAAAACAAGGAAAACCTAATCTAATTAAAAATAATAAAAAATAACAGCCTTTAAACTCCTTGTGCTTGTGTGGCAAGGAATAGGGTGATAAGGCAAGTGATAAGCTGATAAGGGCTGGGTGGCTGGTTCCTAAAGTATATAAAACCTAAAAACATCAATTTAAATGATAATAAATATATTGGGCTAAGTTTAATTCGTCCAAAGCCTTATATGTTAGCTTTTGGGATGAAATTTTACAAAATCCCGTAATAATCCGTATCCAGTTTTCTGCATGCGCAGTCTTCAGTAAATTGGATGTATCTTGAGTTCCTGATGTCCGATTGACGTGTTTCAAGATACATTGGAAAGGTAACTGAATGACGGACAATTTGTTAGAAGATGACATGACTCAGAAATGCCCGTATCCCATCCAAAAACTCGTCGCAAGTTGGCTGACTTTCCAAACAGATTCAATTTCTTGTCCAAGATGCATCGTTTTTTGACCTCCTATGCGTGCACTGTTTTTGCTTTTATTGTTTGCATCAAATAAATTCAGCTTCTTGTCCAATATTAGTAATTTGACCTCGCTCATGCATGTATCATTCCCCCACTCCTCAAAAGGATTCGTCTTCAAATCTAAATTGGCAATGAGAGAACAATCATCAACTTCAATTGAGAAGGCTTCTTTGTTGTATGTGGAGTGATCTAATTGAGCTCCTCTCAATGGTTCAATAAAATCCTGAAAAAATAAGACAGCACTACTCGAACATTTGTAAAGATTAGTTAAAACAAAATCACTCGTCGCGTTCTTTTTTTTTGTTGTTTTTCTTTTTTGGGCTTTGTGTGACTTTATTTGGGCCGTTAATTTGACTTTTTTCACTCTCGGCTTCTTTACTCTCAGTCTTTTGTATCTCACATCCCATATTCCTCTCACAAAAATTATCATCAATGTATAATTTCTGTAGAGGAGAAAGTGTTTCTAACGGAATGATAGGACAAGAATCAAATGAAGGGTTAGAATTACACTTACTTTCTTTGTGGGGAGGTGATGAGAGTATAGCAAGTGGACCTACTACTTCACATGAGGGATTAGAAGCATTGTCATCTTGTCTAATGTGTTCATTATCACTATCCTCTTATTTGAGTGTTTGTGTGTTTTCCGTCAACATGGGGATTTTTGTCTTGGTTTTGTCCAGTGACTTGGATGTTTCAATTTTTTGCTTTGGTCTACTTGAGTCGAACAAAGGTTTAGAAGAATTAGAATGAGATAAAGGTTGAGTGGTACCTCTTTCATAGTGATAATTCTTCTGTCGATATCATTGTCGATCTTTGATGCGCTTTTCGATTGTCATGGAGAATTGGAATGCCTCTTGAAGGGTGTAGTAGGTTTTGAGTTTTGCAGCCTTGTCGGATCCTTTGTAACTTTTGTTTAATCTCTCGTTGATATAATGAGGGGAACAAATCATTCTCGCATGACTTTTTAAGTTCTCCCCATGAGGTTATCTTGGCTTCTTTATTGAGACGTCGATTGCGGACCAATTGGGACCACCAAATGGATGCATATTCAGTGAATTCGAGAGTCAACAGTGGAACTTGATCCTCTTCGGGACATTGATAATGCTCGAATAGAAGATCAACTCTATTTTGCCGGTCACAATAAGCATCAGGGTCATACCTTCTCGAAAAGGTGGTACAGTGATCTTTGGCTTGGCTAAGGTGTTTGTTGCTCATCTCGGTTCTATGCGATGATTGTGCCTACGTAAAGGGTTTTGGCGTCTATTCTGAATGGGAATAAGATTTGGACGCTTAGGCTCCTTAGTATCGCTTGCGATATAGCAGTGGTTTCTAATCTCCCGATAGTTTGAGTGATTGGGGTCACGACTATATCAATGTGCTCAAGCTTGGTTTCCAATGAGGTTACAGTCTGTTCAAGTTTATTGAGAGTATCCGAAACTTCTTGAAGAGTCACCTCATGTGGTTCTTCATCGTTACTCGTTTCTGACATCCTAAAACACTCATATTTAAAAGGTAAAAAGCAAAAAAAACTAGAAAACTCACTAAACACTCCAAGAATAAATATTCAGCGAGGCAAGTAAACCGATCTAAAAATGCTCTTTAAAGACCTTCCTACCACAAGTCAACAAGTTACAATCGGAGTTTAATCCTAACAATGAGTCCTAATTGTACTAGGAGTCCAATGAAAAGGCTTGACACCAATTGAATATAGTTGCAAGAAAGAAGGATTGTAATGCAACTTTGTTGTCCTACTCACACCAGAAAAGAGAAGGTGTTAATGGCGTAATAGAAGATTGAAAAAGCAAAACAAAGGAACTTAAAAAAAACTAAGAGTAGAAAAATTTAGTCTAGAAAGATGATAACCCCAAAACCCAGAAACAACTTGAAGGAAGAAATCCACTGCTGAATCCACTTCAATGTGATGCTTG
Source organism: Hibiscus mutabilis (assembly GCA_019671005.1). Lineage (NCBI taxonomy): Eukaryota > Viridiplantae > Streptophyta > Magnoliopsida > Malvales > Malvaceae > Hibiscus > Hibiscus mutabilis. The sequence continues at coordinate 36,835,064 of CM033713.1, read as the reverse complement.
CGGTGGTTGATGATGTTGGTCTTGATGATTCTTGATGGTGGTTGGTGGCTAGGCATGAGCTTTCTCACTTTTCTTCACTTTTTTTCTTTTCTTTTCTTTTTTTCTTTTTTTTCTTTTTACAATGTAAATAAACTGAAAATAATGAAAATTGAAGAAAAAATAATGAAAATAGGGTTAAAGTATGGGAAAACCCTAATTTTGCAGAAACTTTGATCCACTTCGTTCGAGGTGTTCCCGATGTCAAAAATTCTGAAATTTTGTGTGGTGACTCCTCAATGGTGTAGATCTGATCTGAAAGTTTTCAGCTCAAAATTCACTCATTTGATTTTGATGAATTTTTCCCTAATTTTCACCCAAAACGCCAAAAATTCTTGCCAAGAATCATCCCAAATCTGATACCAAATGATATAGTAGCGCAATCTTGGATTTGGAAGCCTTCAATTAAGTTGTTGCAAGAACTAGGAGCTCTAGACTCAATCAAGGAAGTTTGGGCAGATCTGAAACTTCAAGAGAAAAGAGAAGGGATTTTCTCGAAATTTCCAGATTCAAGACTGGAAATTTAAAGAAAGAAAGACAAGATGAAGAATTATATGATAAGAAATAAGAATATAAAGAAAGATTAAAAAATATTGAGAAAGACATAAGTAAAACAAATCTGAAAATTCCAGGTTTGTTTATGGAATTATGGAAGATGGTGTGAAGGTTGAATATGAAAATGGCTTGTGAATTGTTGATGTTGTTTTGTCCTCGGCACCCTCTTAGACTCAATTATCTAAGCAAACAACTTCAAGCGGCTCTAACCCATCCTCCTAGATGCGATTATCTAGGCAAGCAAGAGTGTGAAGATGATCTCCCTCACAAGAACTCATCGAACTTATGTTGAAGAAGACTTCCGAAGGCACAAGTAATCAGCACTTGCAAAAACAAACTCACTAAATATTTCATAAATCAAAGAAAATCTCCCTTACAATGATGGAGGCTTCATCCTTTTATAGGTGAAGGATAGATAAAGTAATTTAACTTCTACTAAAGCAAGGAAAACCTAATCTAATTAAAAATAATAAAAAAAATAACAACCTTTAAACTCCTTGTGCATGTGTGGCAAGGAATAGGGTGATAAGGCAAGTAATAAGCTGATAAGGGCTGGGTGGCTGGTTCCTAAAGTATATAAAACTATAAAAACATCAATTTAAATGATAGTAAATATATTGGGCTAAGTTTAATTCGTCCAAAGCCTTATATGTTTGCTTTTGGGCTGAATTTTACAAAATCCCCGTATCTAGTTTTCTGCATGCGCAGTCTTCAGTAAATTGGACGTATCTTGAGTTCCTGATGTCCGATTGACGCGTTTCAAGATGCGTTGGAAAGGTAACTGAATGATGGACAATTTGTTAGAATTACAACTTGACTCAGAAATGCCCCTATCCCATCCAAAAACTCGTCGCAATTTGGCTGACTTTCCAGACTTTACAAACAGATTCAATTTCTTGTCCAAGATGCATCGTTTTTGACCTCCTATGCGTGCACTGTTTTGGCTTTTATTGTTTGCATCGAACAAATTCAGCTTCTTGTCAATATTAGTAATTTGACCCGCTCATGCATGTATCATTGTGTTTGCAGATTCGGGGTTGGTTGTCCTCTTCCATGCTCGTCTCTACCATCCTGTGACATGGTTAGAATAAAAATAAAGCAATATGAAAAGTAGGACCTCACCAAACACACACAAAACCTCATGGGTCTCTCCAAGGAATTTAGATGTCACTTAATCACTCGGCACTCGTGTTTCACTCTTGGGAATATGTTTTGGCTTTTATAATTCCCCTTCTAATCTCACACTCTTTATGCCTTTTTCCCGCTTCGAATCTCTCGACACAAGTTCTTAATAGAACTAACCGAACCTGTCAAAACTTCAAATACTTGTTGGCGTTTGGGCTGAATTAAGGTTAGTCCAAGAAATAGAGAGAAATGAAGAAAATGGAATGAAAAAAAAAAAGAAATGATAAGAAAGTAAGAATGGAATAAAATAAGAGAAGGTTAAACCAACGTACCATAAGAAAGTAAGAATGGAATTTCAAATTTGTTTTATCTATCCTTTTATCAATATTTTTCAATCTTTTTAACTTTATTCTAGTTATTCATCTTCTAATCAGTCATTGTTTCTTTAAATTTCCAGCCTCGAATCTGAAAATTTCAAGAAAATCCTTTCTGTTTTTCTCTTGAATTTTCAGATCTGCCCAAACTTCCTTCATTGAGTCTAAAGCCCTAGGTTTACTTCAAGCCATCAAATTGAAGGTTCCCACGTCCCTAGACATACTCTATCATTTGGTATCAGATTTGGGACGATTCTTGGCAAGAATTTTGGCATTTTTGGGTGAAAATTTCGAAAATTAGGAAAATTTGTCAAAATCAAACGAACGAATTTTGAGCTGAAAATTTTAAGATCATATCTAAACCATTGGAGGAGTTACCACATAAAATTTCAGAATTTTTGACATCATGAACACCTCAAACGAAGTAGATCAAGTTGCTGCAAAATTATAGGTTTTCGGGTTTTTCTAATTTTCTTTCTTTCTTAGCCATTAGTTTTCATTTGTTTTAGCTTTTATTACTTCTTATACATCTTCTAACACCTTCTTGTTTCCTTGTGTTAGTAGGACTAAAAGTTGCATACTCTTCTTTCTCCTTGCAACTATAATTCTATTGGTGTCTAACCTTTTCTTTGGATTCTTAAAGCAATTAGGATGTTTTATTCTCTTTTCAACACGCATTATCCTATGCCAATAAATATTTTTTGTCACGATGTAGGGTACAAGGTAATCTATGTTCTTTAATTATTGATGGTGATAGTCGTGTAAACTTAGTGAGCAGATTCATTATTGATGCACTCGTTCTACCATGCCAAGAACACCCTAAGCCGTATCAACTTTAAGGGTTTAATAGTGGATCGAATACGAAGGTAACCGAACGTTGTTTAATCTCTTTTACTCTTGGAAGATATTTTGATGATGTATGGTGTGACGTGGTTCATATGGACGCCACCCACTTGCTATTAGGAAGACCTTGGAAAAATGATCGAGACGCTATCCATCGAATCAATACAAATGGATACTCGGTTGTGTACCAAGGCCAGAAGCTCTCGTTCGCTACAATAAAGCCGGAAAAAATATATGAAGAAATAGCGAAAGCAAAAAAAAAACAGTGTGAGAGGATAAACGAAAAAGATTGGAAGCACAAAAGGCTGAATCAGTTGACCACACGAATGCAACAAACCATGAAGACATCCCAAAACCAGAAGGTACACATGATTCTCTTCGTACTTCTACTTCTAGCATTTGTGCAAATGTTGATGTTGGAGAAGAACCATCTCCCAAACAAAAGGATAGTAATAGTGAACACATTAGACAATATGACAATGCTTTTAATCCCTCATGTTAAGTAGTAGGTCCACTTGCTATACTCTCATCACCTCCCCACGAAGAAATTAAGTGTAATTCTAACCCTTCATTTGATTCTTGTCCTATTATTCCGTTAGAAACACTTTCTCCTCTACAGAAATTGTACATTGATGATAAATTTTGTGAGAGGGATATGAGATGTGAGATACAAAAGACTGAGAGTAAAGAGTCCAAGAGTGAAAAAAGTCAAATTAATGGCCCAAATTTGGCGAGTGAAAATACATATGAAGTAAAAGTCTCACAAAGCTCAAAAGAAAAAAAGAAACGCGACAAGTGATTTTGTTTTTTGACTAATCATTACAAATGTTAAAACAGTATTGTCTTATTTTTTAGGATTTTGTTGAACCATTAAGAGGAGCTCAATTAGATCACTCCACATACAACAAAGAAGCCTTTTCGATTGAAGTTGATGATTGTTCTCTCATTGCCGATTTAGATTCGAGGACGAATCCTTTTGAGGAGTGGGGGAATGATACATGCATGAGCGGGTCAAATTACTCATATTGGACAAGAAGTTGAAGTTGTTCGATGCAAACAATAAAGGCCAAAACAATGCACACATAGGAGGTTAAAAATGATGCATCTTGGACAAGAAACTGAATCTGTTAGTGAAGTCTGGAAAGTTAACCAACTTGCGACGAGTTTTCGGATGGGATCCAGGCATTTATGGGTCGAATTGTCTTCTAGCAAATTGTCCTTCATTCAGTTACCTTTCCAACTCATCTTGAAATCCATCAATCGGGCATTGGGAACTCAAGATACGTTCAATTTACTGAAGACTGTGCATGCAGAAAATTGGATACGAGATTATTACGGGATTTTGTAAAATTCAGCCCAAAAGCTAACATATAAGGCTTTGGACGAATTAAACTTAACCCAACCTAATTTTTAACATTTAAATTATGTTTTTGGGTTTTATATCCTTTAGGAACCAGCCACCCTTCTCTTAAGCCGTTAGATCAAGTCCAATTTAATGGACTAGATTTGTTTGTTTACTTTATTCATTCTTAGCTTTAGATTAAAGCCATCATTCATCTATAAAAGGCTGATGCTTTCTTCTTTGTTTTTCAGATTTATTTGATTTATGAAATATTTAGTGAGTTTGTTTTTGCAAGTGCTGATTAATTGTGCCTTCGAAGTCTTCTTCAACATAAGTTCGATGAGTTCTTGTGAGGAGATCATCTTCACACTCTTGCTTGCCTAGGTAATTGCATCTAGGAGGGTGGGTTAAAGTCGCTTGAGGTTGCTTGCTTGGATAATTGCATCTAAGAGGGTGCCGAGGACAAAAAAACATCAACAAATTGCAAACCATCTTCATCTTCAATCTTCACGCCATCTCCACAATCCATAAACAAAGCTGGGAATTTCAAATTTGTTTTATCTATCCTTTTATCAATCTTTTTAACTTCATTATAGTTATTCATCTTCTAATCATTCACTTTGTCATTGCTTCTTTAAATTTCCAGCCTTGAATCTGAAAATTTCAAGAAAATCCCTTCTTTTTCTCTTGAATTTTCAAATCTGCCCAAACTTCCTTGATTGAGTCTAGAGCTCCTAGTTCTTGAAACAACTTGATTGAAGGCTTCCAAATCCAAGATTGCGCTACTCTATCGTCACTTAGCTAAGGGTAGCTTGTAGCAGCTCAATTTAGCTCAAACACTAAGTGAAGCTCACTCAGCTAGCTAGCTCAACTCAAGCCAGCTCACTCCTAGCTAGATCAGCTCAAGCTACCACCTTCAGCTCAACACCCAAAGGGCACGAACCCTCCCAAGAGACATGACCGGCCACCTTGGAGGGAACATGAGTTTGGGCACCAAGAATTTGGAGGGAAACGCAAGGAGGGAGACACCATTCAACCGAAACATTGCAAGGCCATTTGGAGGGAGTCACGACCGGCCATTGGAAGGAGACTTCTCCCTTAGCCGAATAGGCATGTACCCTTTCGGCCAAACCCCTTTGTACACTATAAATAGGGACATTCGGCCACTTTTGCAAACATCAACTCTTTCCTTTGAATATAAATTACTTTGTGAGGTTTTCTCTCAAACTTGTTCTTTTTAGAAAATTATTGACTTATCAAGCTTAGCTTGTAGCGTCTCCTATCCTTTCCATCCTATACTTCGGGTTCTTGGATCATATAACCAAAGGGTCCAAGTCCTATCTACCACCTTCAAAGTCATTCTTTTAAGAAACAGGATTATACTTTTTAGTTATAGTTTCTGTCTTTGAATCCTTTGAATACTATCACCCTTTTCCATTCAATTTCACCATCTTTCTTATCCATTCTATCTACCATATCCGAACCTACCCTAAAACACTTAAACCTTTCCTTTTTCATCTTTTCATCCATTCCCATAAACATCACACATCATACGCTTCTGCACCCTAAACTATCATCATCTTTCCATCATTGCATCATCTTAAAGCATTCGAATTACAAGGCTTACTTGCATTCACTGTCGGGAACAATCAAGCTTCTCTCAACAATCAATTAAGCTCCTATCTTTTGTGATTTCATTTTCGTGATAAAAAAGAAAGTACAAAAAAGAAAGGGCAAAATCAGAATTCCTTCTTCATACATCTAAGGAATTCGAAATAGTACAAAAAAAGAAAAAAGAAAAGAATAGTGAAACACAAAGGTGTTGAAGGCAAAGCAAAGCAAAGCAAACAAACAACAAGCTTGAAGAAGTACATCAATATTGATTGTTTCTCGATCGAATTGCAAGTGAGTTTTGTGGTACGTTTGTTTTATCTTCTTCTAATTCATTTTATTTCTATTCTTCTTATAACCTACCTTTTCATTTTCTTTCCATTCCTTTTTTATTTCCTTTATTCCTTTCTTTTTCTAGCCTAACCTTATTTGCAGCCCAAACGCCATATAGTTTAAAGTTTTGACAGGTTTTGAGTAAGTTCTTTAAAGAACTTGTGACAAGAGAATCGAGTAAAAAAAGGCATGAGAGTTGTGAGCATAGAAGGGGAAGTAAAAGCCTAATTCCCAGAGTGAAACATGAGTGCTGAGTGATTGAGTGATATCTAACTTTTCCTTGGAGTGGCTGAGAGGTTTCTTTCTTCAGTTAGGTTTTAGTTCTTAATTTCTTTATTGTCTTTACTAACCATGTCACAACATTCTGAATCTTCAAACCAAGAAGGAAGGCAACAACCCCAAAACCTCCAAACTTAAGCACTAATTCAAGATATGCAAAGGTTATTGCGTACCGAGCTTGAACCCATTCATGAGAGAATGGATTAGTTGGAAGAATCACAAGGCAATGTTCGAGGCATTAGGAGACAACATCAACAACCAAACGAGTTTGTGGATGATAATGAGGAGGAACAAGTTGAGCAAGCTTCACAGAGAACTGCTCTGAGATATCAAGGAGGGTGTGCCCAAGTTGATGAACCTTAGCAATATCTGAGTTACAATTCCACCTTTTCAAGGCAAAACCAATTAAGAGGCATATCTAGATTGGGAGAGCAAAGTGGAACATATTTTTGAATGCCACAACTATTTAGAATAGAAAAAGTGATGTAATAGGCCGTCTTGATGATGTTGGGGATGACCACTCTGATTGTTGGATCTAGGAAGGAAGTAAGAAACCTGCAAGCAAGATAGGCAAATGGAAGATGAAGTAAGGTGATAACGATGTGCGGAAGAATGATAAAGTTGGGCAGATTTGGTGAAGTGTAGTGGGCGGTTTTTGTAGGGTAATTTGGGCGAGAAGATGGATGAAATGTAGTGATAATGGTAGGGTGAAATATGGGATGATAGTATCTTAAAGAATCAAGGAAGAACCTAGGCTATAGAGAGTGATACATGCATGAGCGGGGTTAAATTACTCATATTGGACAAGAAGCTGAATTTGTTCGATGCAAACAATAATGGCCAAAACAATGCACGCATAGGAGGTCAAAAACGATGCATCTTGGACGAGAAATTGAATCTGTTTGTGAAGTCTGGAAAGTCAGCTAACTTGCGACGAATTTTTGGATGGGATCCAGGCATTTATGGGTCAACATGTATTCTTAAAACTTGTCCGGCTGCAAATTAGCTTTCCAACGCATCTTGAAACGCCTCAATTGGACATCTGGATCTCAAGATACGTCTATTTTAGCGAAGACAACGCATGCAGAAATTCCTATACGGGATTAATACGGGATTTTTGGATAATTACGAATTTTCAAGATTTTATTTGATTATTTGTAATTTAAATCAATATAGGATTCTGCAATATCTATTAGGATCAGATTTATTTGACTAGGCTTTTATTTTTAGCATTTATTTATTATTAGAAGTTACTTATCTAATTAGGAGATTAGATTTTAGCATTTATTTATTGTATTTAATTCCTAAGTTTAGTAGGATTAAAACTTCTCCATGGCCTATATAAAGGAGGCTTCACCCACATTGTAATTCAGATTTCATTGATTAGTAAAAAGTTCTCTATGGAGATTTTAGTATTCTTTGAGTTTGCAAGTGTTCGGTAAACTTGTCTAGAAGCCATCTTCAACATAAGATCATTGAGTTCTTGTGAGGGAGATCATCTTCACACTCTTGCTTGCCCAGATAATTGCATCTATGAGGGTGGGTTAGAGCCGCTGAGGTTGCTTGCTTAGATAATTGCGTCTAAGAGGGTGCCGAGGACAAAACAACAACTATCAATTCATCACGCCATCTCCACATATTCAAGCTTCCTCCATTGACGCCACCACCATAAGAAAATCTGAATTTTTAGATTTGTTCTTTATTTTGGTTTGTTTTGTTTTTCTCTTTATTCGAATTTGCGCTACTCTATCAGAGAGCCTAAACCCGAACCTTATATGATATCTTTAAGGGGTGGTAGAAAGGACTTTGACCCACTATCTATAAAGAGATAGGAACCAAAAGTATCAAGGGAAATAGAGGGGTTGACGCCACAAGCATAAAGACTTGATAAGTTGATAAAGTTCTAAAAAGAACTAAAAGAGAGAAAATTTTCACAAGTGATTTGATTGATAAAAATGAGATGTTTACAAATGAAATGAAATGAAATGCCCTATTCATAGTTTTCTAGGGATGTGACCGAAAAGGCACTACTTGGATGAAGGGTGGCGAATAGGTAGGTGACTCCTCAAAGGGCTGGTGATGGTTCGGCCATCTTGGTGTCTCCCTCCACTTGGGTTTTGGCGCAAAAGGCTTTCCATCCATTGGTGTTTGCCGCCCATTTGTGTTTCCCTCAATTAGCTAGGGACATGTTCCTTAGGAGGGGACATGACCCTTGAGGTGGTGAGTTGGCATGTGTAGGTTTAGCTGAAGTGAGATGATTAAGCTTGGAGTGAGCTGGATTGAGCTGAGCTAGCTAGTTGAAGGAGCTAACTCAATCTTCAAGCTTATTTGAGCTATTATGAGTTGACTTTAGCTAGGTGAGCTGATTCTTCAAGCTTGTGAGCTCCTTTAGAATGTTTTCCTTAGGTATTGAGCTGATCTGAGCACTCCCTTTAGTTGTGAGCTAATCCGAGCTCCTAGTGACGCCTTTGAGCTAAATCAAGTATCCTCAAGCTGCCTTGAGTTACCCTTAAAGTCCTTGAGCTAATCCAAGCTTGTTGCGAGGTCCTTGAGCTGTTTTGAGCTTGTGCCTTCATCCTCAGTACCTAAAGAGAACAACAAACAGTGTGTGAGCTAATCTAAAGCTAAAATAAGATGCATGCTTAAGTATAAAGATGTAATGCAATCTAAAAATACTAAAATGACATATATAACTAAATATAAAGATGTGGATCATAGGTTATGCATGAATATCATATATTATGCAAATAAATGCTAACATATGAACTTCAAGTAATATGCAAAAGCATGTTTATAACATTATACAATGCATAAAGAAGATAATAAAAGATAAACTAAGGTAGAACTCCCTAGAATCAGCCTTGATGATCTTCAATGGTGTGATCAAGTCATGAAGAAAGTTGGTGCTGATTAGGATTGTATCAAAAAGGTTCGAGTAGCCGCCATGGAGTTCATTGACTATGCTTTGGTGTGATGGGATCAATTGACAAGCACTAGATGACGCAATGGTGAAAGGCCAATCAACACTTGGCATTAAATGAAAGGTATCATGAGAAGAAGATTTATACCTATTCACTATCACCTTGATTTGTTTCAAAAGTTGCAGAACCTTAAGCAAGGTAACCGGGGTGTAGAAGACTATTACGAAGAAATGGAGGTTGCAATAATTCGAGCCAATGTTGATAAGGATAGAGAAGCAACCATGGCCAGATTCTTAGTAGGACTCAATAGAAAAATTGCCGATGTGGTGGAGTTACAACAGTACATTGAGATTGATGAAAAGATGCACATGGCCATGAAGGTTGAATGGCAACAACGGAGAAAGGTCACAACAAGGTCTACTAATACTACTGCCCCCCAATGGAACCAAACCATCACCCGAAAGGTTACACCCTTACAAATAAAGGAACCAGCCGAGACCTCTAAGCCAAAGCCATCAATGTGGAGAACATCCAAGGCAAGCAAGTAGATGGTAAGGGATGTTCAAATGATATCAAATATTTCAAGTGCTTAGGACGGGCCTTATAGCTATCAATGTCCTAACAAAAATACTATGCTGCTGCTAGATAATGGCGATATAACATCCGACTGGGAGGATGAGGTTCAAGAGGAATCTGAGCCTGAGGAAGAAGAAATTAAACTGGCATTTGATGGAGAACTCATAGTGGTTAAAAGGCTTCTGAATGCACAAATGGCTGAGGAAGAACATCAACGAGAACCTATTTGATACGGAAGATGGACATAACTTGAGCTCCTGATGTCGGATTGATGCGTTTCAAGATGCGTTGGAAAGCTAAGAGACAAACGAATTGTTTGAAGAAGAAATGTAGACTCAGAAGTGCCCGAATCCCATCCAAAAATTCAAAGCAAGTTGGCTAAAATTCCAGACTTATAAAACAGCTTCAACTCTTTGGCTACAATGCATCATTTTAGCCCCCATACATGTATCACTATTTCACACACGTTGCCATGTGAATAACAAGGTGTGTTTTATGATCATAGATGGTGGAAGTTGCATGAACGTGGCAAGTACAATCATGGTGGAGAAGCTGGTTTTGAAAACGTTGAAACGTCCTACACCGTACAAACTTTAGTGGTTAAATGATGTAGGCAAATTAAAGGTCACCAAACAGGTTCTAATTCCTTTCTCAATTGGAAAATATAAAGATGAAGTTATGTGCGACGTTGTGCCTATGCATGCCAGCCATATTCTCCTTAGAAAGATGTGGCAATATGATAAGAAGGCAATTCATGATGGTTTCACCAATCGCTACTCTTTCAAGCACGCTGGAAAAAGGTTGTTCTTGCACCATTAATGCCAAAACAAGTGCAAAATGACCATAATTTGATTAATGTAGAAGCCCGAAAGAATGAACGGGACAAATAAAAAGCTAAAAAGGAGGAACCAAAGAGGACAAGTGCATACACCAGCAAATAGATGATTAGGGAATGTCTTTTGACATGCCCCATGATCGGGGCTGATTTTTCTAACACCCCACAAGAATTTTCCTTTCCGTTTGCTGTGCAGGATCGTGGAATTATAGACAAACCATGGGGAGAAACAAACAAGGATTCAGTTTTTCCAATGGCAAAGGATTATCTAAAGATGAGAGGCTTCAATTTGAGGACAAATCACTTTAAAGAAGGGGCGATGATGTGATCTTGTTTCACACATTACTCAGTTTCACCATACTTTCATCCATGTTCACATGGATGATTGACGAGGGAGTTTTTACTTACCTTTTCACATTAACTTAGTTATATAATTATGACACTCCTAGCTAAGCATGAACATATATTTATCATCTATGTTTGCATTTCATTTATGTTTAACATCGTGCTTAGTGTTTTCGAGTACCATGACATCTTTCTATACATTATACCCTACACTTTGCACATTAAGTAGTGTTTCATGCATGCATATTGAGTATAACCACGTCTTTACTTTATGTTTAATATTACTTTATAATATAAGTATTCATTATGTGTTTTTCTTTTCTTATTTGTAGGACTTATCATCCACATACAAAGAGGAGGATTGAAGGGCAGCTCACCTAAAGCTTACTCAGCTTAATTCAAGCTCAAACCAGCTCATGCAATTCGGTTCAAGCTTACACAAGCACATTCAACTCTAACAAGCTCCAAATTAGCTCGAGATAGCTCAAGAACACTTAAGAACAAGCTCACTTAGCTAAGGATAGCTGATCCGAGCACTCCCTTTAGTTGTGAGCTAATCTGAGCTCCTAGTGATGCCTTTGAGCTGAATCAAGTATCCTCGAGCTTCCTTGAGCTACCCTTAAGGTCCTTGAGCTAATCCAAGCTTGTTGCGAGGTCCTTACTATTTTGAGCTTGTTCCTTCATCCTTAGTACCTAAAGAGAACAACAAACAACGTGTGAGCTGATCTAAAGCTAAAATAAGATGCATGCTTAAGAATAAAGATGTAATGCAATCTAAACATACTTAAATGACATATATACCTAAATATAAAAATGTGGATCATAGGTTATGCATGAATATCATATATTATGCAAATAAATGCTACCATATGATCTTCAAGTAATATGCAAAAGCAAGCTTATAACATAATATAATGCATAAAGAAGATAATAAAAGATAAAGTAAGGTAGAACTCCCTTAGAATCAGCCTTGATGATCTTCAATGGTGTGATCAAGTCATGAAGAAAGTTGGTGCTGATTAGGATTGTATCATCCTCCCCTTCTTTTTGGCGATTTGTCCTCAAATCGAAAGTGTTCTTCAATGGACACCTCTTTGTTAGGTGGACGAATTCTCACTTCTTTTCCCAAGTGAAATTTTCAATCTTCTTGGTTCATCCTTCTTCGAATATGCACAATCTCTTTGGAATCCTCCTTTGGAAATGTCACGCCTTTTGGGAACAAAACTTGATGAGATCATGGCATCACCACCACCACCCTTGGACCCAGAGGAATTTCCCTTAGGCCCCATTACTCGTGCAAGGGCAAGGAAGTTTAGAGATGCAATCAGAAACAAGTGCATTCATGCATGGAAAATTATTGAAGCTACCAACGTTGAACCAATGCCCTACAATGTGGGAGATTCATGCAACGTGTTGCATGTTTATTTCTGATGCATACGTTCCATTTTATTATTATTCTTTTAGTGTGTTCATGTTTTCTATTAGGTTGTTCGTTGATTATTTTACCAGCATTCGAGTACGTTGAATCATATAATATATGCATTACATTTAGCATGCATCATATTACATTGTTTATTTATGATCATATTTCTCGTATTTACAGGTGTTATGCAAGGACAATTAATAGACACATCACTAGGGAATTATGACTATTGGAGAGGTGCTTGCTTGGCTTAAGACGTATTTTCTAGAGGTGTGATACATGCATGTGCGGGGTCAAATTACTCATATTGGACAAGAAGCTGAATTTGTTCGATGCAAACAATAAAGGCTAAAACAATGTACGCATAAGAGGTCAAAAAAGATGCATCTTGGACAAGAAACTAAATTTGTTTGTGAAGTCTGAAAAGTCAGCCAACTTGCGATGACTTTTCGGATGAGATCTATACATTTTTGGGTCGAGTTGTCTACTAACAAATTGACCTTCATTTAGTTACCTTTCCAACGCATCTTGAAATGCATCAATCGGACATTAGGAACTCAAGATGCATCCAATTTACTGAAGACTGCCATGTAGAAAACTGAATACGAGATTATTACGGGATTTTATAAAATTCAGCCCAAAAGCTAACATATAAGGCTTTGGACGAATTAGACTTAGCCCAACCTGATCATTAACATTTAAATTAGACTTATCCCAAGCCGTTAGATCAAGTCCAATTTAATGGACCAGATTTCTTTGTTTATTTTATTTATTCTTAGCTTTAGGTTAAAGCCATCCTTCATCTATAAAAGGATGATGCTTTCTTCTTTGTTTGAGAGATTTTTGTTTATTAATAAAAAGTTCTTTTTTGAGATTTTAGTATTCTTTGAATACTTTTTTGCAAGTGCTAATAACTTTTGTGCCTTACAAGTCTTCTTCAACATAAGATCTCGAGTTATTGTGAGGGAAATCATCTTCACACTCCTGCTTGCCTAGGTAATTGCATCTAGGAGGGTGGGTTAGAGCCGCTTTAGGTTGCTTGCTTAGATAATTACATCTAAGAAGGTACCGAGGACAAAGCAACAATAAATCGCAAGCCATCTTCACCTTCAACCTTCACACCGTCATCCATAATTCCATAAACAAAGCTGGAATTTTCAGATTTGTTTTACCTATCTCTTTTTCAATCTTTTTTAATCTTGAATTTTCAGATCTGCCCATAGCTTTCTTGATTGAGTCTAGAGCTCCTAGTTCTTGCAACAACTTGATTGAAGGCTTCCAAATCCACAATTGTGCTACTCTATCAAGGTGCTTGCTTGAGAAGCTTGATTAGCTTTAGAGGTGCTTGCTTACGTTCACATGGAAATTGACATGCTTGCTTACGTTTGGATGGTAATTCTCGAGAGGTGCTTGTATGTGACCTGCTTGCTTACATTCACATGGAAATTGACATGCTTGCTTATGATTACATTGGGCGGCTAAGGCACACATTTCAAGGTTTCTTTTTTAATTCATTATCCCTTCACACCAAACTAGGAATGTTGGATGATCACTTCATTTTGTAAAGCCTACAAATAGAGGTTGATATTTCAATTGTAAGGCACACTTTAATTTTAGAAAAATTGAGAGTTTTATCTCTTTCGTTCTTTTGAGAACTTTATTGATCCTTCAAGTTCTGCTTGTTGAATCAAAACCTTTGATATCTTTGGTTCCCAATTCTACTTAACTAGTGCGTCAAGATCCTTATTTTATTTAGAGACCGTTATAGGGTTCGAGTCACACTTTTTATTGTTGGTTAAATTCTCAAGTCCTAAACTACTTTCTATCTTCCATCATTCAGTTCCACCACCACCATCATCACATTAACCATCCAAAATTCTAAAATCTTTATTCTCATCACTTTTTATATCATTACACACCATCATCCTTTAAACCATTCGAAAACATTGCAAGTCTTACATCACAAAGTTACTTAATTTACGATCGGGCAAATTAAGCATCTCGGTAAATTTCTATATGAGATCGCATCAGATGGTAATTAGAGCTTAGGCTAAATCACGTAAACCTTTGTGTTTTCCTGTTAAAAACAAAAAAAGAGAAAAGAAATGAATTTTCGTAAAAAAAAGAGATAAAAAAAGAAAGCAAATCAACAACAAGGTTTGAGATATTTTTTTCCTTGTTTCATAATTGTTATTTGTTCGTTTCAATATTCTAACTTTGAACCGTAAGCCTTTTCTTCTAAGCCTACCTTTTACACCATATCTTTCCAAACCTTAACATTTATTTTTGTAGCCGATTCAGCAAGTATTTTGGAGGATTTTGAGTAAATTCGATTCAAAAACTTTTGAGATAAAAAGAGTGGTAAAAGGCACAAGAGAGTGAGTACATCAGAGGCTAAAAGCCAAAGAGAGCGAGTAATTTTTTTTCTTTTTCTTTTTCTTCCTCTTTCTTTTTCTTTTAAAGTGAACAGGGAGCCATGAATGTAGATAAGAATATAGGGGAGTCTAATAAAGGACAAGGTAACCCAACCGTTCTAGCACAAGGTAACCCAAGACAAGGCGTTCAAGAAAGAGGAGATTGAGCAGATTGTGGATGACAACGAACAGCCCACCACTGTACGATACCAACGCCCACGTCAGAGGAATCAGGAAAGGTTGGATGATAACCTTACGAGTATAAAGATGAACATCCGCCATTTCATGGGATTTCTTCCTTCAAGTTGTTTCTAGGTTTTGGGGTTATCATCTTTCTCTACTAATTTTTCTACTCTTAGATTCTTAAGTTCCTTTGTTGTGCATTTGCTTTCTTCAATTACGCAATTTAACACCTTCTCTTTTCTGGTGTGCGTAGGACTAAAAGTTGCATTACAATCCTTCTTTCTTGCAACTATATTCAATTGGTGTCAAGCCTTTCATTGGACTCTAGTACAATTAGGACTCATTGTTAGGATTAAACTCCGATTGTAACTTGTTGACTTGTGGCAGAAAGGTCTTTAAAGAGCACGAGATCAGTTTACTTGCCTCGTTAAATATTTATTCCTTGGAGTGTTTAGTGAGATTTCTAGTTTTCTTTTGCTTTTCACCTTTTTAAATCTGGGTGTTTCAGGATGTCAGAAATGAGTAACGACGAAGAACCACATGAAGTGTGATATGAACGTCAATGGCAAAGACCCAGAGAAGTACCCAGGTGGCCCCATTACTCGAGCAAGGGCCAAGGAGTTCCAAGCAGCCATGGAAAATATGTTTACAACAAGCTTGGGACGTGAGAAAGAAGAAATAATAAGGGAGGAACACTTTACTTTGCTTATGCATGAATTTGCATGAGTATTTAAAGTTTGCATAACATTCATTGCATTCAATAAACATGTTGTTCATTAAAGCATGCGTTGCATTTAAACATGTAGTTCATTTAGTTATACACTTCATTTAACTAAGTAGTTCATTGATTAAACTAGTTCATTCAAGATTATTAGTTCATTGAATAAAGTTAGTTCATTAATTAAACTAGTTCATTCATCAAACTAGCTCATTTATTAAACTAACTCTTAATTGTTTACATGCATGTTTTCAATTAAAGATTGAATAAAGTTTACCTTTGTGTCTAGGTGCATGAGGGAAGATGAACGGTTTTACCAGATGCAAGAATATCAGCAGAATGTCTTCCAATTCTGGATGCGATACAGACGTGTTTGGATCCAGAAATCAATTGGACGTTATTCCTCCATCTCTTAGCTTTCCAATGCCTTTTGAATCACCTCAATCCGATATCAGGAGCTTGAGATACGAATGATTTACTGAAGACAGTGCAGGCTGAAATTTTTATTACGGGAATTTTATGCATGGATGATTTGAATGAATTTGAGCCAAGGAAGAGTTCTTTCATCTTCTACCAAGAGACAAGCAATTGATGGCCATCTTAATTCAGCAAATTCAAGGCATTCAAGGTTGATGTTATCACCATTCAAGTGGGGTTTCAAAATTCATTGAGGAGACATGAAATGAAGGCTGGATGAAACTCACCTTTTATGACATTCAAGTCATATTAATCAGCTTGGAAGATGAAGAGTTGCACTTAAGCTGGACAGCAAGGATGTCTACATTCATCCTTGTCCACATTCATCCCCTTTCTCTTCATATGATAGCAAAACAAGGCAGCCCAAGAGTCCTTCTTAATTTGGACGAAAATATGACTAAATTCAACCTCAATTTGTCTAAACTAATCAGCTTTGAAGATGAGAAGAAAGGACAAAGCATTCATGTGTATTCAAGTGCATTAAGATGAGCATTCATCTTTCTTGTAACACCTTTTCATATTCTGCCTACTTCTACTATAAATAGGCATCTTTAGGATCATTGTAAGACACACTTTGAATATATAAAACATCTTTGAAAGATTGCTTTCATTCTTGTTCTCTTGTGGAACTTTATCGGCTTCAAGTTAGTCTTGTAGTCTTCATCCATTTCCCTTTGTTATAGCGTTGGTTCCTAGCTCATCTATAGCTAGTGGGTCACGTTCCATATCCTACCACTTCATTTCCACTTTATTATATTGCTGGTTCCTAACTCTTTATAGTTAGGGGGTCACAATCCATCCTTTGAATTTCTTCATCTTAACGCCAACACCCCATCATCTTCACCTACATTTTCATCTTTTATTTTTTTTTTTCCATAATCACAACTATCACTCTTCCTACACCCCTTCTACATATCTTTCATCCCATTATTTCTATTTCTTATTTATCTATTTCCACTTACATTGTTGTTTGAGTAATTTCAGAATACATTCAAAGCATCTGCAGAGTTCTTACTAGAATCACGATCGGGCATTCACATATATGATTCAAAACTCATAGTCGAGATCATATCATTTGGTATCAGAGCCTAGACGATTCAGTAAGCGTATTATTTTTCTCTCTCCGGGTTAGTAAAAAAATCAAAAAAAAAAAAAAAAAAAATCTTAAAGAGGGAGGGAGCAGTCTATTCTTGTTTTAAAAAAAATTACAATACATCATTTCTTATTGCTGAATTACAAATTCCTTTACCTATTCTTAGTAATTCTTTCTTTTTGAAGCCATTATCCTTTTATTATTCATCATTCTCCTACCAAGCTAGAATTGTTTCAGCCAAGTCCACGAGACACTTGTAAGCCTTGAGGAAGTTCCCAAAAGGACTTGAAAATAAAGCACGAGTGGTAAAAGGCATGAGTGTGCATTAAGGGGAAAAGCCTAACCCGAGTGAAACACGAGTGTGAGTGCATTTTCTTTGGAGTGGAAAGGTGAGATTTTGTGTTAGTAAGGTTTAATTTCTTTTGTTTCTTTATCTAACATGTCACAAAGATCTGGTCATAGTGGTGAAGGAGTTCCCAATTTGCAAAATCAGGCTATGCTTCAAGCAATGGCCAAAATGATCCAAGAGCAATTGGAGCCCCTAATTGAACGAATAGACCAGCTTGAAATTTCACAAGCTAATCAGGGTAATGAGGAGTATCCTGAAGAAGTTGAAGTAGATGATGTGCAAGATCAAGTATCCCAACATAGCATGGTACAACAAGGCCAGAGAGCTCGACCACGAGTAGACGATAATCTCAGCAACATCAAGATTACCATTCCTCCTTTTCAAGGAAGAACGGATCCTGAAACCTATCTTGCATGGGAAAAGAAGGTTGAGCACATTTTTGAGTGCCATAACTATTCAGAGCTTAAAAAGGTAAAACTCGCTGCCATTGAGTTTACGGATTATGCACTAATATGGTGGGATCAATTGACATCAAGTAGGAGACGCAATGGAGAACATCCTATCACTACATGGGATGAAATGAAAGCGGTGATGCGAAGCGATTCATTCCAACCCACTACCATCGAGAGTTATTCAACCGTCTTCAAAATCTTTCACAAGGTAACCGAAGTGTTGAAGATTACTACAAAGAGATGGAGGTGTCCATGATTCGAGCCAACATCGACGAGGATCGAGAAGCCACAATGGCAAGATTCCTAGCGGGACTAAATTCGGACATTGCGAACGTGGTCGAGTTGCAACATTATGTGGAGATGGAAGACATGGTGCATATGGCCATGAAAGTGGAAAAACAGCTCAAAAGAAAGGGTGCCACACGATCTTATGGGAGTTCAACATCAAAATGGGGGCAAAGTTCATACAAGAAGACTCCTCCAATACCGTCCCCACGAAAAAAGGAGGACCACCGAAAGGAAGTAAGCCCATTGCGAAACCAGCAAGGGTAAGACTACCGCTACTCCAAATCGCTCCCGTGACATACAATGTTTTAAGTGTTTGGGGCGTGGACACATTGCAAGCCAATGTCCGAACCGCAACACCATGCTTCTTCGAGATGATGGAGAAGTTGAATCGGAACAAGAAGAGGATGAGAATGAAGATGTTGCCATCGAAGAAGAAGAATTAGAGTATGGCGTGGAAGGAGAGGTTCTTGTTGTCAAAAGAAGCCTAAACGTACAATCCGTTGGAGGAAATGAACAACGAGAAAATATCTTCCATACTCGTTGCCATGTTGGAGGAAAGGTATGCTTTGTTATTATTGATGGTGGTAGTTGCACTAATGTTGCTAGTACCTTAATGGTAGATACACTTGGCTTGGCAACAACAAAGCATCCACAACCTTATAAGCTACAATGGCTCAACGATGGAGGAGAACTCAAGGTGACCAAACAAGTTCGAATTGTTTTCTCTATTGGGAAGTACAAAGACGAGGTATTATGCGATGTCGTTCCAATGCACGCAAGCCATTTATTACTTGGAAGGCCTTGGCAATTTGATAGGCGAGTGATCCATGACGGGTATACCAACCGGTATACGTTCACCCATGAAGCAAAGAAGATCACTTTAGCCCCACTTTCTCCAAAACAAATACATGAAGACCAAATTTTATTGAGAGGAAAAAATTGAAAAAGCCAAAGAGAGAGAGACCAAAATGGAGGTAAAAGCAAAGGAGTGTGATCAAAATGAGGGAAGGAAAATCAGCATTCTTTCTAAAGAGAGAGAGTGAAAAAGGAGTTTAATGACAGCAAAGGAAGCACTTGTGCTCATGTACAAGGAAAATTTCTTGAATACTAACTACCTTGATCAAAATTTGCCTGCTTTTGTTGTGTCTTTATTGCAGGAGTTTGATGACCTATTTCGGAGGAAATACCAAGTGGGCTGCCACCTATTCGTGGCATAGAACATCAAATAGACTTTGTTCCCGGAGCCGTCATTCCAAACCGACCAGCGTGCATCAAGCAACCCCAAGAAACTAAGGAGTTGCAAAGGCAAGTATCTAAGTTGATGTCAAAAGGCTACGTGAGGGAAAGCCTTAGCCCATGTGCCGTGCCGGTTCTACTTGTGCCAAAGAAGGATGGAACTTGGCGCATGTGTGTGGACTGCCGAGCGGTAAACAAAATTACGGTAAAAGTATCGTCACCCTATTCCTCGCTTAGATGACATGTTAGATGAGCTTAGTGGTTCTAACCTCTTTTCCAAGATTGATCTTAAAAGTGGTTACCACCAAATACGAATGCGGGAAGGTGATGAGTGGAAAACAGCATTCAAAACTAAGCAAGGCCTTTATGAGTGGTTGGTTATGCCTTTTGGCTTAACTAATGCTCCAAGCACGTTTATGAGGTTAATGAATCATGTTCTTAGGCCATTCTTGGGTAAGTTTTGTGTGGTTTACTTTGATGACATTCTAATCTATAGTAAAACCATGGAAGAACATGTTCAACATTTAAGGTCAGTTTTGCTAGTTTTGAGGAAGGAAAAACTGTTTGCTAACTTACAAAAATGTACATTTTGTACTGACAGGGTTGTTTTCCTAGGTTTCGCTGTGAGTTCTGAAGGCTTGGAGGTGGACAAAGAGAAGGTTAAAGCCATTGAAGAGTGGCCACGACCAGCAAGCATTTCTCAAGTTAGGAGCTTCCATGGACTTGCAAGTTTTTATCAAGATTCGTCCCCAACTTCAGCACCATAGCCGCCCCACTAACAAGTGTTATTAAGAAGAATTCTAAATTCTTTTGGGGGGAAGATCAAGAGAAGTCCTTTAATAGCATTAAAGATTGTTTAATACATGCCCCTTTACTTGCTCTACCTGATTTTAATCTAACTTTTGAAATTGAATGTGATGCATCAGGTGTAGGAATTGGAGCAGTTTTGTCTCAAGGTGGACGTCCTATAGCCTATTTCAGTGAAAAATTAAGTGGAGCTACGCTTAATTACCCTACCTATGACAAGGAAATGTATGCTCTTGTGAGGGCAATGGAAACATGGCAACATTACCTTTGGCCTAAGGAGTTCATCATTCACACTGATCATGAGGCATTGAAACATATCCGGGGCAGCATAAACTCAACAAAAGGCATGCCAAATGGGTGGAGTTTCTTGAAACTTTCCCATATGTTATCAAGTACAAGAAAGGTAAGGAGAATATAGTTGCCGATGCATTGTCACGGAGGTATATTCTTTTAAACACTTTGGAATCTAAGTTATTGGGTTTTGTTTTTATTAAAGACTTATATGTCTCTGACTCTGATTTTGGAGAGATTTACAAAGCTTGTGAGAAAGGGTCAATTGAAAAATACTATAAGCATGATGGTTTCCTATTTAAGGAAGGAAGACTATGCATCCCTCAAGGTTCCATGCGTGAATTGCTAACTAAGGAAGCTCATGGAGGAGGATTAATGGGACATTTTGGGATAGCAAAGACTTTGGCTATACTTCAAGAGCACCTATATTGGCCTAAAATGAAACGAGATGTGGAGAGGTTGTGTGAGCGATGCATCACTTGCAGGAAGGCCAAATCTAAAGTCATGCCACATGGACTTTACACACCACTACCCATACCGAAGCACCATGGATGGATATTTCAATGGATTTTGTGCTAGGGCTTCCACGTACCAAGAATAACAAAGATTCCATCTTTGTAGTTGTGGATAGATTCTCCAAAATGGCTCATTTCATTCCCTGTAACAAAACTAATGATGCCTCACATATTGCTACTTTGTTTTTCAGGGAAATCTTAAGGTTACATGGCATACCAAGAACTATTGTGTCTGATCAGGATGTGAAGTTCTTAAGTCACTTTTGGAGAGCCCTATGGAGTAAGATTGGTACTAAGTTACTATTCTCCACCACTTGCCACCCTCAAACGGATGGCCAAACTGAAGTGGTGAACCGAGTACTTTCTATGTTACTTGATCCATCATTAGGAAGAATTTGAAAACATGGGAGGAGAGTTTACCACATGTGGAGTTTGCATACAACCGTTCGATCCATAGTACTACAGGGCGCACGCTTTTTGAAGTGGTGTATGGATTCAATCCATTAACACCGATAGACTTGTTACCATTACCCGCTGATCAAATTGTGAATAAAGATGGACTTAATAAAGCTGAATTTGTTAAGAAGCTTCATCAACAAGTGCGGAGAACATTGAAAAACGAACCAAGCAATATGAGCAGCAAGCAAATAAGGGTCGTAAGCGAATTTCCTTTGAGCCAGGGGATTGGGTGTGGCTGCACATGAGGAAAGAAAGGTTCCCGGCTCAACGAAAGTCCAAATTAATGCCTCGGGAGATGGACCATTCCAAATAGTCAAGAAGATCAATGACAATGCCTATCAATTAGATCTTCCAGGTGAGTTTAATGTTAGTGCAACCTTCAATGTTGCTGACCTATCTCCTTATGATGTAGATGACGATTTGGGGACAAATCGCCTTAAAGAGGGAGGGACTGATATGAACGTCAATGGCAAAGACCCAGAGAAGTACCCAGGTGGCCCCATTACTCGAGCAAGGGCCAAGGAGTTCCAAGCAGCCATGGAAAATATGTTTACAACAAGCTTGGGACGTGAGAAAGAAGAAATAATAAGGGAGGAACACTTTACTTTGCTTATGCATGAATTTGCATGAGTATTTAAAGTTTGCATAACATTCATTGCATTCAATAAACATGTTGTTCATTAAAGCATGCGTTGCATTTAAACATGTAGTTCATTTAGTTATACACTTCATTTAACTAAGTAGTTCATTGATTAAACTAGTTCATTCAAGATTATTAGTTCATTGAATAAAGTTAGTTCATTAATTAAACTAGTTCATTCATCAAACTAGCTCATTTATTAAACTAACTCTTAATTGTTTACATGCATGTTTTCAATTAAAGATTGAATAAAGTTTACCTTTGTGTCTAGGTGCATGAGGGAAGATGAACGGTTTTACCAGATGCAAGAATATCAGCAGAATGTCTTCCAATTCTGGATGCGATACAGACGTGTTTGGATCCAGAAATCAATTGGACGTTATTCCTCCATCTCTTAGCTTTCCAATGCCTTTTGAATCACCTCAATCCGATATCGGGAGCTTGAGATACTGAATGATTTACTGAAGACAGTGCAGGCTGAAATTTTTATTACGGGAATTTTATGCATGGATGATTTGAATGAATTTGAGCCAAGGAAGAGTTCTTTCATCTTCTACCAAGAGACAAGCAATTGATGGCCATCTTAATTCAGCAAATTCAAGGCATTCAAGGTTGATGTTATCACCATTCAAGTGGGGTTTTCAAAATTCATTGAGGAGACATGAAATGAAGGCTGGATGAAACTCACCTTTTATGACATTCAAGTCATATTAATCAGCTTGGAAGATGAAGAGTTGCACTTAAGCTGGACAGCAAGGATGTCTACATTCATCCTTGTCCACATTCATCCCCTTTCTCTTCATATGATAGCAAAACAAGGCAGCCCAAGAGTCCTTCTTAATTTGGACGAAAATATGACTAAATTCAACCTCAATTTGTCTAAACTAATCAGCTTTGAAGATGAGAAGAAAGGACAAAGCATTCATGTGTATTCAAGTGCATTAAGATGAGCATTCATCTTTCTTGTAACACCTTTTCATATTCTGCCTACTTCTACTATAAATAGGCATCTTTAGGATCATTGTAAGACACACTTTGAATATATAAAACATCTTTGAAAGATTGCTTTCATTCTTGTTCTCTTGTGGAACTTTATCGGCTTCAAGTTAGTCTTGTAGTCTTCATCCATTTCCCTTTTGTTATAGCGTTGGTTCCTAGCTCATCTATAGCTAGTGGGTCACGTTCCATATCCTACCACTTCATTTCCACTTTATTATATTGCTGGTTCCTAACTCTTTATAGTTAGGGGGTCACAATCCATCCTTTGAATTTCTTCATCTTAACGCCAACACCCCATCATCTTCACCTACATTTTCATCTTTTATTTTTTTTTCTTCCATAATCACAACTATCACTCTTCCTACACCCCTTCTACATATCTTTCATCCCATTATTTCTATTTCTTATTTATCTATTTCCACTTACATTGTTGTTTGAGTAATTTCAGAATACATTCAAAGCACTGCAGAGTTCTTACTAGAATCACGATCGGGCATTCACATATATGATTCAAAACTCATAGTCGAGATCATATCAAAGTGACTCTTCAAGAAATTTTGGATACTCTCAATAAACTTGAACGGATTGTAACCTCTTTGGCAGCCAAGCTTGAACACAACGATACAATCATAACCGCAATCACTCAAACCATTAGGAGATTAGAAACCACTGGTATTGCAAGCGATACTGAAGAGCCCAGGCATCCAAATCTTGTTCCCATTCAGAATAGACGCCAAAACCCTATGCATGGGCACAATCCTCGCATAGAGCCGAGATGAGCAACAAACACCTTAGCCAAACCAAAAATCATTGTACCACCTTTTCAAGGAAGGTATGACCCTAATGCTTATTGTGACTGGGAAAATCGAGTTGATCTTCTATTCGAGTATTATCAATGCCCCGAAGAGGATCAAGTTCCACTGTTGACTCTCGAATTCACTGATTATGCATCCATTTGGTGGTCCCAATTGGCTCGCAATCGAAGTCTCAATGGAGAAGCCAAGATAACCTCATGGGGAGAACTTAAAGAAGTCACGAGGGAATGATTCGTTCCCTCATTATATCGGTGAGAGATCAAACAAAAGTTACAAAGAATCCGACAAGGCTACAGGGAGTGCATGTCTAAATGGAATTTACAGTGGACCCGTTGGAATTTTAACAGAGTTAAAAGTTCTAAAATTGAGGTTAAGCTGTATAACCATGTTCAAAATCCCATAACTAAATATTTTAAGTCGTGAAATTTTATTTAAACTTATTTTTAAGCTGTTTTGTTGGGGTTTAAGGCGTGAATGTCTAAATAGGCTTTACAATTGACTCGTTGGAATTTTAACCGATTAAAAAGTTCTGAAATGAAGTTAAGTTGGATAATCATGTCCAAAATCGCATAACAAAATATTTTAATTCATAAAATTTGATTTCATCTTATTTTGCGGGCATTTTGTTGGGGTTTAAGGCGTGCATGTCTAAATGTTCTTTACAGTGGACCCGTTGGAATTTTTTACAGAGTTAAAAGTTCTAAAATTGAGTTTAAGTTGTATAACCATGTTCAAAAGCCCATAACTAAATATTTTAAGTTATTAAATTTGATTTAATCTTATTATTCGGCCGTTTTGTTGGGGGTTTAAGGCGTGCATGTCTAAATGAAATGGGCTTCATAGTGGACCCGTTGGAATTTTAACCGGGCAAAAAGTTCCGTTTTGTTGAGGTTAAGCTATATAATCATATTCAAAAGCCCGTGATCAAATATTTTAAATTATAGATTTGATTTAATCTTATTTTATGTAACACCCCTTACCTGGTCTAAAAGAAAACCGGTTTAAGAAGTGTTACTGAACAAAAATCCAAACAAGCATATGGTAACTTAACACATCTCAACTAAACATGCAATCAGAAATCAGGGTAAATTTAAAACTTTTTTAAAAATTTTCATAGGTCTAACTTCACCTTTAAGTCATGCACAAACAATTATACATCCATTAAGCAATGCACTTTAGCTACTAGCTCATAGTATATACTTATCTTTTAGGTACATCAGACCACAAGGTTTAATACAAACAAATGTATAATCATGGTAGCAAGCATTCGAACATTATGCCTAACATAGCTTAATCTACAAGCAATAATGAGGCATTATAGACCATTTACGAAAATTGGTAGTCACCCTTAATTACCAAGATCATACAATTTCGAGGATTAAGCAAATCTTAGCCAAACACATATCTTTTACATAGTATGACCAAATACAAAACCATTGACATCTAACCATTTACTTATTCTCACCATTAAACTATCCATTCTAACTACACCACTTTTATTTGGGTTTAACCTATGATAATATACATAATTGAATTTGTAACACACATGCCATCAATAAGATCTATCAACTTAAGACTCTTACGAGTAATTAATCAACATATCATATACAATACACATCAAATGCATAACAATATTTTGTTTAGAACCTTTAATCTTATTTGAAGTATAAGAAGTCCTACCAATCATTCATAATCCTAAACCATTAAATAGTCATAACTCACCTAATTATTTCGACAAGGGAACATTCAAATATATCTCTAGTATAGCTCAGCTATCAAGCAACTACTCAATCTTACTAACTATTAAAGCATATAAAGCAAGTAACCATCAAGACATAATTAAAGGCCTGTTACAAAACTTTGAATATTTAACAAACTTATATACATATATATTACCAAAACAGAATCTAAATGCTTTATGCAACTTAACAATTATGTGCCACCACCTAGGAGTTCTTTAAGGAAGTTCAAGACATACAATCTCGACTTCCGGTGATCTTGTCCAAGCTCATAGCTAACCAAAAATGAACTTAACCTGAAAGACAGTGAAAGGATGTATAAGTATGATTACTTAGTGAGGTAGCTTAATGCATCTAAAGCATGGATCAATAATCTATCCTTTCACTTATATCTTTTACTCATGCATATATAATTCTAAGCTTGTACAAGAAATTAACCACTCTAATAAAAACATTCAATCAAAAAAGTACGCAAATACATATGTCATTCAGACTTAAGCTTGTTCATGTATACATATAAGTAATTCGAATAGAACATAGCTATTCACCCAATTGGATACTCAAATAGACATTACATGCTATGCAAGTGCCTTAACAAGACTCATCATTTAACAAATAACTTTCCTAATTTCTTTTATTTGTGATTCAAGCGACTTATTTCACTTGTATATCTTTTGTTTGAATCATCCATAATTCTATTAATTCATGAATTTACATTTTTATTCTTGTATCTATTTATGAGTTTAACCAAAACAGTCCAATAGATACATGGACTTATGCTAAACAGTTTCTAAAATCGAGAGTATACACTTATAGGTTCAAAGTAGTCCAAGACATACTTGGATTTATCTAAAACAGTCCTTAAATTAGGTGTATACAAATGTAGTTCAAAACAGTCCAAGACATACTTGGATCTAGTCAAAACGGTCTTTAAATTATGTGCATATATAAATGTAGTTTTAAAACAGTCCAAGATATACTTGGTTATAGTCAAAACAGTCCTTAAATTGTATGTAAACAATTATAGTTTCAAAACAATCCATATCTACTAGTAATTTATCCAAATCTATACATAAACCACGCATATACTTTTATAAGTTCAAAACAGTCCATACATATTAGTAATTTATCCAAATCTATCCATAAACCATATATGTACTTTTATAAGTTCAAAACAGTCCATACATATTAGTAATTTATCCAAATCTGTCCATAAACCATGTATATACTTTTATAAGTTCAAAACAGTCCATACATATTAATAATTTATCCAAATCTGTCCATAAACCATATATATACTTCTATAAGTTCAAAACTGCCCATACATACTAGTAATTTATCCAAATCTGTCCATAAACCATGTATATACTTTTATAAGTTCAAAACAGTCCATACATACTAGTAATTTATCCAAATCTGTCCATAAACCATGTATATACTTTTATAAGTTTTTCATGAATTCTTAAATCATAACCACAAGGTTTCGTATCATGACACTAATTCTTAATCCAATTATGCACGACTTCAATTGAACGTTAATTACTTAATATGCAAGTTTTCATGTTGATTCACTAGATTAACTTGTGGATTCATAATCTTTTTCCTTAAATAAGACATCAACATATCATAGTCATAGCACATCATAGGTATGATTTTACTTATCAAATAAGTTATTAGCTTAGCATGTCATTGATATATTTTTATGTGTTACATAAAATATCAAAAATAGTATCTCAAGAGCATATATATTTATCATCCAAATTATCAAGCATAATATCCCATAACATAGTTACTTTTCATATAATTATTAAACATAGTATCATATAACATAAATACTTTTCACATGATCCATCAACATAGTTCATTTGTTTAACTTGCAAATTTTCATTATTCCATCTTATCACAGTATCAAACTTAGCATATCATAAACCTGACTTACTTTACACATAAGATATCAAACATGGCATATTCATAGCATATCATAAACATAACATATCTTAGACATAATATCTCATAGTCACAATTTACTTCTCATATTAAGTTATCAAGGTAATTCCTTAATTTATTTATTTTTTTGAAATTTCATTATTTTGTCTTTAATATAGCCTTGAAATCAAGCATTAGCCTAGGTAGTCGAATCCCCAACCAACTATCGCCAACAGAAAGGTACTCATAGTACCAGTCAATCCCTCCTACTATCGCCAAACAAGGACCGTAGTCCACCCAAAACTGAGCTCTATGGGCTCTATGGCACGCCAACTATACCTAAGACCGACTTGAGACCAATGCTTTTTATAGGTTCTTATCTTATCAAATCAAATATGAGCCTAGCTCCATATACAAAAAATTAGATCAAATAGAAACAAATGAACATTGCTTCTTAATCAAGTATCAGATTAACATTTCATAGTACTTATCAAATACGTTATGTATGTGTATACTTATAGCTTATTCCATGATCATAACTTTAAGGATACTTTTTCAATAGATCAAACCTTTGTCTTAACCTTAACATACTCATACTTTTAATTAATCTTCTAGTCAGACATACTTTATATCAAGTATTCTCATCATGCAAGTTAATTGAGTATATAAGTACATACCTTAATCCAAGCTTAGCTTAAGCATTGATTATTTAAACATAAAGTAACATAATTTAAAGTTTATAAACATGCTTAGGAAGGCTTTTAACCTATCCCGAGGCTTTAGACTACACTCACAATCATCCAAGCTAATTTTGTCCTTGAATCACGATCCCCTTTTTCTTGTCTATTGATTGGTGATAGAGTAGCGCAATCTTGGATTTGGAAGCCTTCAATCAAGTTGTTGCAAGAACTATGAGCTCTAGACTCAATCAAGAAAAGTATGGGCAGATCTGAAAATTCAAGAGAAACTAGTTGGGGGTTTCTTGAAAATTTCAGATTCGGGGCTGGATAATTAAAGAAAGAAAGACAAGATGAAGGATTAGATGATAAGAAATAAGAATATAAATAAAAAGATTAAAAAAGATTGTGAAAGAGAAAGGTAAAACAAATCTGAAAATTCCAGCTTTGTTTATGGAATTATGGAAGATGGTGTGAAGGTTGAAGGTGAAGATGGCTTGCGATTTATTGTTGTTGTTTTGTCCTCGGCACCCTCTTAGACGCAATTATCTAAGCAAGCAACCTCAAGCGGCTCTAACCCCACCCTCCTAGACGCGATTATCTAGGCAAGCAAGAGTGTGAAGATGATCTCCCTCACAAGAACTCGTCGAACTTATGTTGAAGAAGACTTCGAAGACACAAGTAATCAGCACTTGCAAAAACAAACTCACTAAATATTTCATAAATCAAAGAAAATATATTTTACAATGATGGAGGCTTCATCCTTTTATAGGTAAAGGATAGACAAAGTAATTTAACTTCTACTAAAACAAGGAAAACCTAATCCAATTAAAAATAATAAAAAAATAACAGCCTTTAAACTCCTTGTGCTTGTGTGGCAAGGAATAGGGTGATAAGGGCTGGGTGGCTAATTCCTAAGGTATATAAAACCCTAAAAACATCAATTTAAATGATAATAAATATATTGGGCTAAGTTTAATTCGTCCAAAGCCTTATATGTTAGCTTTTGGGCTAAATTTTACAAAATCCCGTAATAATCCCGTATCCAGTTTTCTGCATGCATAGTCTTCAGTAAATTGGACGGACGTATCTTGAGTTCCTGATGTCCGATTGACGCATTTCAAGATGTGCTGGAAAGGTAACTGAATGACGGACAATTTATTAGAAGACAACTTGACTCAGAAATGCCCGGATCCCATCCAAAAACACGTCGCAAGTTGGCTGACTTTCCAGACTTTACAAACAGATTCAATTTCTTGTCCAAGATGCATCATTTTTGACCTCCTATGCGTGCACTGTTTTGGCTTTTATTATCGAACAAATTCAGCTTCTTGTCCAATATTAGTAATTTGACCCCGCTCATGCATGTATCATTCCCCCACTCCTCAAAAAGATTCGTCCTCGGATCTAAATCGGCAATGAGAGAACAATCATCAACTTCAATTGAAAAGGCTTCTTTGTAGTATGTGGAGTGATGTAATTGTGCTCCTCTCAATGGTTCAGCAAAATCCTGAAAAAATAAGACAACACTACTCAAACATTTGTAATGACTAGTCAAAACAAAATCACTCGTCGCGTTCTTTTTCTTGTCTTTTTCTTTTGGGCTTTGCGTGACTTTTACCTCATATGTATTTTCACTCACCAAATTTGGGCCGTTAATTTGACTTTTTTCACTCTCGGTCTCTTTACTCTCAGTCTTTTGTATCTCAAATCCCATATCCGTCTCACAAAAATTATCATCAATGTACAATTTCTGTAGAGGAGAAAGTGTTTCTAACTGAATGATAGGACAAGAATGAAATGAAGGGTTAGAATTACACTTACTTTCTTTGTGGGGAGGTGATGAGAGTATAGCAAGTGGACCTACTACTTCACATGAGGGATTAGAAGCATTGTCATCTTGTCTAATGTGTTCATTATCACTATCCTCTTGTTTGAGTGTTTGTGTGTTTTCCGTCAACATGGGGATTTTTGTCTTGGTTTTGTCTCGTGACTTGGATGTTTCAATTTTCTACTTTGGTCTACTTGAGTCGAGCAAAGGTTTTAGAAGAATTAGAATGAGATAAAGGTTGAGTGGTACCTCTGTCATAGTGATAATTCTTCTGTCGATATCGTTGTCGATCTTTGATGCGCTTTTCGATTGTCATGGCAAATTGGAATGCCTCTTGAAGGGTGTAGTAGGTTTTGAGTTCAAGTACCTCAAGAATGTTGTCATTGAGTCCGATAACAAACCTAGTCATTGTATCCTCTTCATCCTCTTGTATGTTGGCTTTTTGCATCAATGATTCCATTTCTTTGAGATACTCATTAACAGTTCTGCAGCCTTGTCAGATCCTTTGTAACTTTTGTTTGATCTCTCGTTGATATAATGGGGGAACAAATCGTTCTCGCGTGACTTTTTTAAGTTCTCCCCATGAGGTTTCTTGGCTTCTCTATTGAGACGCCGATTGCGGACCAATTGGGACCACCAAATGGATGCATATTCAGTGAATTTGAGAGTCAATAGTGGAATTTGATCCTCTCCTGGATATTGATAATGCTCGAATAGAAGATCAACTCGATTTTCCCAGTCACAATAAGCATCAGGGTCATACTTTCCTTGAAAAAGTGGTACAGTGATCTTTGGCTTGGCTAAGGTGTTTGTTGCTCGTCTCGGTTCTATGCGATGATTGTGCCTATGTAAGGGGTTTTGGCGTCTATTCTGAATGGGAACAAGATTTGGACGCTTAGGCTCCTTAGTATCGCTTGCGATAGCAGTGGTTTCTAATCTCCTAATTGTTTGAGTGATTGCAGT
The DNA here is from genome assembly GCA_019671005.1 of Hibiscus mutabilis. Lineage (NCBI taxonomy): Eukaryota > Viridiplantae > Streptophyta > Magnoliopsida > Malvales > Malvaceae > Hibiscus > Hibiscus mutabilis. Next base: position 36,803,594 of record CM033713.1, on the reverse strand, counting down.
CACGACTGTATCAGTGTGCTCAAGCTTGGTTGCCAATGAGGTTACAGTCCGTTCAAGTTTATTGAGAGTATCTGAAACTTCTTTAAGAGTCACCTCATATGGTTCTTCGTCGTTACTCGTTTCTGACATCCTGAAACACTAAGATTTAAAAGGTAAAAAGCAAAAGAAAACTAGAAATCTCACTAAACACTCCAAGAATAAATATTTAGCAAGGCAAGTAAACCGATCTCGTGCTCTTTAAAGACCTTCCTGCCACAAGTCAACAAGTTACAATCGGAGTTTAATCCTAACAATGAGTCCTAATTGTACTAGGAGTCCAATGAAAAGGCTTGACACCAATTGAATATAGTTGCAAGAAAGAAGGATTGTAATGAAACTTTGTTGTCCTGCTCACACCAGAAAAGAGAAGGTGTTAATGGCGTAATAGAAGAAAGAAAAAGCAAGACAAAGGAACTTAAAAAACTAAGAGTAGAAAATTTTAATCTAGAAAGATGATAACCCCAAAACCCGGAAACAACTTGAAGGAAGAAATCCAATGCTGAATCCACTTCAATGTGATGTTTGCGGTGGTTGATGATGTTGGTCTTGAGGATTCTTGATGGTGGTTGGTGGCTAGGTTTGAGTTTTCTCACTTTTCTTCACTTTTATTTCTTTTCTTTTCTTTTCTTTTTTTTTCTTTTTACAATGTAAATAAACTGAAAATAACAAAAATTGAAGAAAAAATAATGAAAATAGGGTTAAAGTAGGGGGGAAATCCTAATTTTGCTGAAACTTTATCCACTTCGTTTGAGGTGTTCCCGAAGTCCAAAAATTCTGAAATTTTGTGTGGTGACTCCTCCAATGGTGTAGATCTGATCTGGAAATTTTAAGGTCAAAATTCACTCGTTTGGTTTTGACGAATTTTCCCTAATTTTCAAGTTTTTTTTTCCCAAAAACGCCAAAATTCTTGCCAAGAATCGTCCCAAATCTGATACCAAATGATAGAGTAGCGCAATCTTGGATTTGGAAGCCTTCAATAAAGTTGTTGCAAGAACTAGGAGCTCTAGACTCAATCAAGAAAAGTATGGACAGATCTGAAAATTCAAGAGAAACTAGTTGGGGGTTTCTTGAAAATTTCAGATTCAGGGCTGGATAATTAAAGAAAGAAAGACAAGATGAAGGATTAGATGATAAGAAATAAGAATATAAATAAAAAGATTAAAAAAGATTGCGAAAGAGAAAGGTAAAACAAATCTGAAAATTCCAGCTTTGTTTATGGAATTATGGAAGATGGTGTGAAGGTTGAAGGTGAAGATGGCTTGCGATTTATTGTTGTTGTTTTGTCCTCGGCACCCTCTTAGATGCAATTATCTAAGCAAGCAACCTCAAGCAGCTCTAACCCACCCTCCTAGACGCGATTATCTAGGCAAGCAAGAGTGTGAAGATGATCTCCCTCACAAGAACTCATCGAACTTATGTTGAAGAAGACTTCGAAGGCACAAGTAATCAGCACTTGCAAAAATAATCTCACTAAATATTTTATAAATCAAAGAAATCTATTTTACAATGATGGAGGCTTCATCCTTTTATAGGTGAAGGATAGATAAAGTAATTTAACTTCTACTAAAACAAGGAAAACCTAATCCAATTAAAAATAATAAAAAAATAACAGCCTTTAAACTCCTTGTGCTTGTGTGGCAAGGAATAGGGTGATAAGGCAAGTGATAAGCTGATAAGGGCTGGGTGGCTGGTTCCTAAAGTATATAAAACCCTAAAAACATCAATTTAAATGATAATAAATATATTGGGCTAAGTTTAATTCGTCCAAAGCCTTATATGTTAGCTTTTGGGCTAAATTTTACAAAATCCCGTAATAATCCCGTATCCAGTTTTCTGTATGCGCAGTCTTCAGTAAATTGGACGTATCTTGAGTTCTTGATGTCCGATTGACGCGTTTCAAGATGCGTTGGAAAGGTAACTGAATGACAGACAATTTCTTAGAAGACAACTTGACTCAGAAATGTCCGGATCCTATCCAAAAACTCGTCACAAGTTGGCTAACTTTCCAGACTTTATAAACAGATTCAATTTCTTGTCCAAGATGCATCGTTTTTGACCTCCTATGCGTGTACTATTTTGGCTTTTATTATCGAACAAATTCAGCTTCTTGTCCAATATTAGTAATTTGACCCCGCTCATGCATGTATCAATTGGTCTACCACAGTCCTTACTTCTTCATTATCTTCATGATCTAACATAACATTAAGTGTAATTAAACGTTAGGACAATTTCCTAGATGTCAATCACATGTAAAACTATTCTAGTACTCATGAACACATACAATTTCACACGACAACCCATTAGCAAATATATAGATGTAAAATAGTTCAATACAACACATATTCTTACAAATTTTCAAGGCAGTCCAACATCCAAAATATACACATTTAAATGCTTAAACAATGTAACCAATCTATTTAAATACATTTGTGCACAACACATCCCTCAATTTTGTAGAAACGGAACTCAATTATAAACAGAACAATCCCATCCTTAGTTTATGCAAATCAGTCCCCCTATAACAAACATATGATCACATACCTATGCAAGAAAAGGTCCATTGTTCAATTTATTAATTCAAAACAGCCTATAAATGTTTTCAACAATGCAGGACAGGCCAAAAGTTATTTACATGCTTTCTTTCACTTTCAGTAACAACTACAAATGCTTAAATAATTGCAAAACAGTCCTCGATCTGATTTTTCTTTGAATTTAGATTCACACACAATCAAATTCAACCATGTAAACATACATATCAAATTTCAGTCAAATACTCACTGTCCCTAATTCATAGAATTCACACTAAAACTCCATCAATACTATATTACACACAAATTTTCAATTCAAGAAAAATCAAAGGAGATTAACAAGCATATCATTCGGTTATTGAAGAAAATCACCTATATGTATATATCAAATTTTCTAACTAACAAATGATTCATGGCATCTATAAACAAAGCATAAAATTTAACTAGCATACACGTCCTAATTCAAAGGAGAATCAAAGAACTTTTAACTTGAATTAAAGCAACTACTATGTGAACTATCCGATGGAAATCAAAGCTCCTAAAGAAGATAGAAATTCTCTCAAGCATTCTCTTTCTAGGTTCGGTTGAAGAGGATGAAGAAATGAAAGAGGTAACTATTGATTTCCTCCGAAAACTCTCTCCCTCATGCATTACATTTTTGACATTTGTAAGGACCACCACCTTAAATTTTATTAGCATGCAAACCTCCACTTTCCAAGCTTTACGGTTTAGTCATCTAAATTCAAGCACTCATTCTTTCTTCCTTTTCAATATAGTCCATAACCCTTATGTAATCAATTCTACATATACATATAAAGAAAATAGATCATGATGAATAGGTGGTAAGTAATTCGAATATTTTACTAGGTCATACTTTGGGGTATTACATTTTATGTCCGTTTTGTTGGGTTTGAGGATTGCATGTCTAAATGGGCTCGATCAACCAACTCACTGAACGTCTTATCTTTGAATAGAGCCACTTTCTCACAAATAAAAAAAATGAAGGCCTTTGAGAAACTCCCGACATCTATTCTTTTTTGTGTCTACCAACTCAGATGCATACTGAGACCACTCCACAAACAAAATCTCATAGGATGATACTGTCACGCCCTTCTGCTTAAGGTTTATGAATTCTTGATGACGATCAGCTAAGTACTGCTTAAGGTCTATGAATGCAAGAAAGAAGGGTTGTAGCTTATGCATCTAGACAGTTGAAGGTGCACGAGCACAACTATCCTATGTACGACATTGAGTTGGCTACGGTGGTGTTTGCGTTGAAGATTTGGCGACATTATCTTTATTGTGAGAAGTGTATTGTATATACGGATCACAAGAGTTTAAAATACCTAATGATACATGTATGGGGGGCTAAAATGATGCATTGTAGCCAAAGAGTTGAAGCTGTTTTATAAGTCTGGAATTTCAGCCGACTTGCATCGAATTTTCGGATGGGATCTGGGCACTTCTGAGTCTACATGTCTTCTTCAAACATATTCGTATGTCTCTTAGCTTTCCAACGCATCTTGAAACGCATCAATTCGACGTCGGGAGCTCATGTTATGTCCGTTTTAGTGAAGACTATGCGAGCAGAAATCTCTATACGAGTTTATTACGGGAAATATTATTTATTACGAATTTTCAATAATTTTATTGATTATTTGTACTTAAATTTAATCTAGGATTCTTTATGAAGATATTTAGATGATTTAGGATTAGAATTGTTATTTATTTATTAGTTTTATAGATTAGATAAAATATGTTTATTTATTTTATTATTATCTTTACTTTTCCTAATTTAAGTTGAACTCTTCATTTGTAGCCTATTTAAAGGCATATTTGCTTCACTAATAAGAACAACATCATGAATTTATGAGTTACAAAAACCTTTGGCCATGGGCCATTTTATTTTCAAGGTAGATAGATTTGCCTTGTTATTTTTCGTATAAGAAGTCTTCTTCAACGTAAGTTCGTCAAGTTCTTGTGATGGAGATCATCTTCACACTCTTGCTTGCCTAGGTAATTGCGTCTAGGAGGGTGAGTTAGAGCCGCTTGAGGTTGCTTGCTTAGATAATCGCGTCTAAGAGGGTGTCGAGGACAAAATATCCTACAACATCTATCTCGTCATCATCCATTCATCGGAGAGATTCGTGCCGTTTGCAGGTGTTTGCCTACTCAATTGCGGTTAAGAGGGTGCCAAGGACAAATCTATCCAACACCGCCACCGTCAAATTCATCCTATCTCATTTTTACATCAAGATCATGCTTTATTATCGGTTTGTTGAACGTGGAGTTTGGGGTTTTCTCGGATCATATTAGTGAGTTTGCTAGATTAATTGTGATCTAGAGGGTTCCTAGATTTTGAGGTAATTATTGGATCCTAGCTTCCGTATCAATTGGTAATCAGAGCCTTGGTTTAGGTGTTTGAAACAATTATCTTTTACTGTTGTTTTAGTAGTTGAGAAAAAAGAAAAAATATATAATTCTCTATATAGATCCTAGTTTTAATATTTCATTCTTGGAGACATCTCAAGAGACTTGAAGGTTGTGATCAACAAATCTTAAGATTCGGCACGAATCGTTTTCAACAGGGGGAGAATGATACATGTATGGGGGGCTAAAATGATGCATTGTAGCCAAAGAGTTGAAGCTGTTTTATAAGTCTGGAATTTCAGCCGACTTGCATCGAATTTTCGGATGGGATCTGGGCACTTCTGAGTCTACATGTCTTCTTCAAACATATTCGTATGTCTCTTAGCTTTCCAACGCATCAATTCGACGTCGGGAGCTCAAGTTATGTCCGTTTTAGTGAAGACTATGCGAGCAGAAATCTCTATACGAGTTTATTACAGGAAATATTATTTATTACGAATTTTCAATAATTTTATTGATTATTTGTACTTAAATTTAATCTAGGATTCTTTATGAAGATATTTAGATGATTTAGGATTATAATTGTTATTTATTTATTAGTTTTATAGATTAGATAAAATATGTTTATTTATTTTATTATTATCTTTACTTTTCCTAATTTAAGTTGAACTCTTCATTTGTAGCCTATTTAAAGGCATATTTGCTTCACTAATAAGAACAACATCATGAATTTATGAGTTGCAAAAACCTTTGGCCATGGGCCATTTTATTTTCAATGTAGATAGATTTGCCTTGTTATTTTTCGTATAAGAAGTCTTCTTCAACGTAAGTTCGTCAAGTTCTTGTGATGGAGATCATCTTCACACTCTTGCTTGCCTAGGTAATTGCGTCTAGGAGGGTGGGTTAGAGCCGCTTGAGGTTGCTTGCTTAGATAATCGCGTCTAAGAGGGTGCCGAGGACAAAATATCCTACAACATCTATCTCATCATCATCCATTCATCGGAGAGATTCGTGCCGTTTGCAGGTGTTTGCCTATTCAATTGCGATTAGGAGGGTGCCAAGGACAAATCTATCCAACACCGCCACCGTCAAATTCATCCTATCTCGTTTTTACATCAGTATCATGCTTTATTATTGGTTTGTTGAACGTGGAGTTTGGGGTTTTCTCGGATCATATTAGTAAGTTTGCTAGATTAATTGTGATCTAGAGGGTTCCTAGATTTTGAGGTAATTATTGGATCCTGGCTTCCGTATCACCTAATATCGTAAAAGGAGTTGAATCTTAGGCAATGAAGATGGTTGTAGTTGCTTAAGGATTTTGATTTAACAATCGAGTATCATCTAGGTAAGGTTAATGTTGTAGCCGATGCCCTGAGCATGAAGGTTGCAGTTGAGTTAAGGGCGATGTTTGCTCGATTGAGTGTGACACAAGATGGCAGTTTATTGACTGAGTTGCAAGTGAAGCTGTCATTGTTGCATTTGATCAAGGAGAAGCAACCTTATGATGATTCTTTAGAATCGCATGTTAAGGATATTTTGGATGGCAATCAAACGGATTTTTCTTTAGTGTGGAAGGTGTTTTTCTATTTCAAAAGTCGAGTGGTGGTGCCGAAAGATGAAGAGTTGAAGCAGACTATCTTGGCTGAGGCACATTCGAGTTCTTTTGATATGCATCCGGGGAGTACGAAGATGTATCAGGACTTGAAGAAAGAGTATTTCTGGGTTGGTTTGAAAAAGGATGACGCGGATTTTGTTGCTCGTTGTATGGTTTGTCAATGTGTTAAGGTGGAACATCAGTTTCCTTCGGGGTTGTTGAAACCGTTGAAGATTTCAGAGTGGAAGTGGGAGAAAATTACCATGGATTTCATGTCAGGTTTGCCTTTAACGCCATCAAAGAAGAATTTTGTGTGGGTGATTGTGGATAGGTTTACGATGTGTGCACATTTTCTAGTCGTACATACGACGTATACTTTGGACAAGTTGGTGGAGTTGTATATTGCTGAGATTGTGAGGTTGCACGATGTGCCAAAGTCTATTGTATCGGATAGAGATTCATGTTTTACCGCGAGGTTTTGGGAGTGTTTGCATAGATCTTTGGGTACACGGTTAAACTTCAGTACTTCGTATCATCCTCAAACGAATGGTCAGTCTGAACGTATTATGCAAGTGTAGGAGGATATGTTATGGTGTTGCATCATTGATTTCCAAGGATCTTGGAAGAAGCACTTACCATTGGTAGAGTTTGCCTATAACAAAACTTATCAAGCTAGTATCCAAATGACACCGTATGAGGCTTTTTATGGTAAAAGGTGTCGTACGCCACTTTGTTGGGCGGAGGCAGGAGAAAAGTATGTTTTTTTGAACTTTTTTGAAGGATACCAATGAAAAGGTGAAGCTTATTACCGATCGGTTGAAGGCGGCTTTAGATTGACAAAAGTCATATGCTGACTTGAAGCGAAGGGAGATTGAGTATGCAGTTGGTGACCGTGTGTTCCTTAAGGTTTCGCCTTGGAAGAAGGTGATGAGATTTGGACGGTGGGGCAAATTGAGTCCTAGGTTTATTGGACCTTATGAGGTGTTGGAGCGTGTTGGTCCAGTTGCATATAGGTTGAGGTTGACGGCTGAGTTAGAGAAGATACATGATGTTTTCCATGTATCAATGTTTCAGAGTATAGACCGGATCCTTCGGATATGATGCCTATTGAAGAGATTAAGTTGAATCTAAATTCAACCTATGATGAGGAGCCGATGAGAATTCTGGATTCGAGCAGCAAAGCTTTTAGCTGAAAAACCATAGAGTTGGTAAAGGTGTTGTGGCGACATAGTAGTGTCGAAGAAGCCACTTGGGAAAGCAGAAAGGACATGCTGAAGCAGTTTCCTCATTTTTGTCTGCCAGGTAAATTTTGAGGACAAAATTTCTTAAGAGGAGGAGAGTTGTAATGCCCTGAAATTGGGCCTAGATGGTAATCGGACAGGGTAGACGGTTCGGGAGAATTGGTTTAGGTAATTCGAGGTAGTTTCTGGAATTAAATCTTATAAAATTTATTTTTGCTAAAATAAAATATGAAAAATGCTAGAAATTACGTAATTACTATTTTAAGTATTTTGGTGAATTCAATTTGAAGAAATTAAATCTGATTTTGGGACATTTTGGTCTAGTGACTAAAATGAAAAGTTTTCAAAACTGTTTTTGGTGACTAAATCGTAAAAGGGTCAAAACTTAGAATCTTTAAGGAGCTATTTGAACAATATTTTCCATCAGATTTTTCCCTTAATTTAGGCTATTTTTAAAGTTTTTTTAATTTGTTTTATAATTAAATAAAATATGATTTTATAAAAGGATTTTTAGTTTTACAAAATCACTTTCTTACGTAACTACTTTTCTTCCAACTTTTTCTCTCAACTTTCCCAGCAGCCAAACTAGGATTTTCACTCCAAAATTATCAGGAATCAATTCCTATTGATTTCCTTTTTGTTTCCTAATTGATTCTTCAATTCCAATTGCAAAATCTACTTAGATTTTAACCAAGCTGATAGAGTAGCGCAATCTTGGATTTGGAAGCCTTCAATCAAGTTGTTGCAAGAACTAGGAGCTCTAGACTCAATCAAGAAAAGTATGTCCAGATCTGAAAATTCAAGAGAAACTAGTTGGGGGTTTCTTGAAAATTTCAGATTCAGGGCTGGAAAATTAAAGAAAGAAACACAAGATGAAGGATTAGATGATAAGAAATAAGAATATAAATAAAAAGATTAAAAAAAGATTGCGAAAGAGAAAGGTAAAACAAATCTGAAAATTCCAGCTTTGTTTATGTAATTATGGAACATGGTGTAAAGGTTGAAGGTGGAGATGGCTTGCGATTTATTGTTGTTGTTTTGTCCTCGGCACCCTCTTAGACATAATTATCTAAGTAAGCAACCTCAAGCGGCTCTAACCCACCCTCCTAGACGCGATTATCTAGGCAAGCAAGAGTGTGAAGATAATCTCCCTCACAAGAACTCGTCGAACTTATGTTGAAGAAGACTTCGAAGGAACAAGTAATCAGCACTTGCAAACTCAAAGAATACTAAAATCTCTAAAGAGAACTTTTTATTAATCAATGAAATCTGAATTACAATGTGGGTGAAGCCTCCTTTATATAGGCCATGGAGAAGTTCTAATTCTACTAAACTTAGGAATTAAATACAATAAATAAATGCTAAAATCTAATCTCCTAATTAGATAAGTAACAATTATAAATAATCAAATAAAATCATGAAAATTCGTAATTATCCAAAAATCCCGTATAGGAATTTCTGCATGCGCTATCTTCGCTAAAATAGACGTATCTTGAGATCCAGATGTCCGATTGAGGAGTTTCAAGATGCGTTGGAAAGCTAATTTGGAGCCGGACAAGTTTTAAGAAGACATGTTGACCCATAAATGCCTGGATCCCATCCAAAAATGCTTCGCAAGTTGACTGATGTTTCTGAATTGCAAAGCAGTTTCAACTTCTTTTCCAGGATGATTATTTTGACCCCTCTCATGCTCGTATCATTCCCCCACTCCTCAAAAAGATTCGCCCTCGAATCTAGATCGGGAAATGGAGGAAGTTCATCAAAGTACCATGGAAGAGAAGACGTCTTGAAGGATCCTTTTGCATAGTCTCTTTTTGCAATGTAATTTACAAGTTCCTTCTCATTGGGATCATCACGATTGTTCTTTTGGTCGCAAAGTAACTCATTCTCATCTTCAAAATTATTATTAATGCTAAAAGAGGAATAAGCATAAATAGAATTCTGAAAACATTCAATGGTACCTTTTGATTGTAAGGTACCTTCGTTGGTGTTTGTCGTTTGATGATTATCTTGAATAGAAATAGTATGTTCGTTACTGGAAACAAACACACTACTTATAATTTCTTCCTCATCAATAGGCAAGGTTAAACTCTCGATGGTATTGTCTTCCTCATGTTCTTTAGAAGAACAAATTTCTTGATCATGCTCCGGATCACGGATTTCAATATCATTAGAAGACATGAATTCAGACAACATATCTCTCAAATTTTTTTCTTGAAAATAAAACTTATCTGGACAATCATACCCTGAATGATCTAGTTGACAACAATAATGACCACGAGTCCCCAAAAGGGTAAAATCCAATACGTTGCTCAATGACATCCTCAAGAACGACCTGAATCCGATACCAAATGATAGAGTAGCGCAATCTTGGATTTGGAAGCCGTCAATCAAGTTGTTGCAAGAACTAGGAGCTCTAGACTCAATCAAGAAAAGTATGGGCAGATCTGAAAATTCAAGAGAAACTAGTTGGGGGTTTCTTGAAAATTTCAGATTCGGGGCTGGAAAATTAAAGAAAGAAAGATAAGATGAAGGATTAGATGATAAGAAATAAGAATATAAATAAAAAGATTAAAAAAAGATTGCGAAAGAGAAAGGTAAAACAAATCTTAAAATTCCAGCTTTGTTTATGGAATTATGGAACATGGTGTTAAGGTTGAAGGTGGAGATGGCTTGCGATTTATTTTTGTTGTTTTGTCCTCGGCACCCTCTTAGACATAATTATCTAAGCAAGCAACCTCAAGCGGCTCTAACCCACCCTCCTAGACGCAATTATCTAGGCAAGCAAGAGTGTAAAGTTGATCTCCCTCACAAGAACTCGTCGAACTTATGTTGAAGAAGACTTCGAAGGAACAAGTAATCAGCACTTGCAAACTCAAAGAATACTAAAATCTCTAAAGAGAACTTTTTATTAATCAATGAAATCTGAATTACAATGTGGGTGAAGCCTCCTTTATATAGGCCATGGAGAAGTTCTAATCCTACTAAACTTAGGACTTAAATACAATAAATAAATGCTAAAATCTAATCTCCTAATTAGATAAGTAACTTCTAATAATAAATAAATGCTAAAAATAAAATCCAATACGTTGCTCAATGACATCCTCAAGAACGACCTGAATCCGATACCACATGATAGAGTAGCGCAATCTTGGATTTGGAAGCCTTCAATCAAGTTGTTGCAAGAACTAGGAGTTCTAGACTCAATCAAGAAAAGTATGGGCATATCTGAAAATTCAAGAGAAACTAGTTGGGGGTTTCTTGAAAATTTCAGATTCGGGGATGGAAAATTAAAGAAAGAAAGACAAGATGAAGGATTAGATGATAAGAAATAAGAATATAAATAAAAAGATTAAAAAAAGATTGCGAAAGAGAAAGGTAAAACAAATCTGAAAATTCCAGCTTTGTTTATGGAATTATGGAACATGGTGTGAAGGTTGAAGGTGGAGATGGCTTGCGATTTATTGTTGTTGTTTTGTCCTCGGCACCCTCTTAGACATAATTATCTAAGCAAGCAACCTCAAGCGGCTCTAACCCACCCTCCTAGATGCGATTATCTAGGCAAGCAAGAGTGTGAGATGATCTCCCTCACAAGAACTCGTCGAACTTATGTTGAAGAAGACTTCGAAGGAACAAGTAATCAGCACCTGCAAACTCAAAGAATACAATAAAATCCTAATTAAATAAATCTGATCCTAATAGATATTGCAGAATCCTATATTGATTTAAATTATAAATAATCAAATAAAGTCATGAAAATTCGTAATTATCCAAAAATCCCGTATTAATCTCGTATAGGAATTTCTGCATGCGCTATCTTCGCTAAAATAGACGTATCTTGAGATCCAGATGTCCGATTGAGGAGTTTCAAGATGCGTTGGAAAGCTAATTTGCAGCCGGACAACTTTTAAGAAGACATGTTGACCCATAAATGCCTGGATCGCATCCAAAAATGCTTCGCAAATCGACTGATGTTTTGACTTGCAAAGCAGTTTTAACTTCTTTTCCAGGATGATTATTTTGACCCCTCTCATGCTCGTATCACAAGCTTAGCCAATTAAGGGAGAAATCAACAATTAGAGATGATTTCGTTTCTCTTTTCTAATTAAAGGTTCTTTAATGAAATTTCCAAGTTCTTGATCCTTTGTTATTGATTTATGTTATGGAATTATGGTTTAAACTTGGATTTGATGATTAAATTGGGTTTTATGTGGAAAATTTGATATACACTATTTTGGATCTGTTATGGATTGATTCTAATGAGTTTAGATCTATTATACGTTGTGTTTTAATGTTGAAAGAAGTGAGTAATCAATGAAATACCAAAACTATATGAATTGCTAGTTTTCTAGGTTGTTTATAGTTAGGTTTTGGTGTGATCTTGATGTTGTAGAAGTGTTGGAGGTATAAGGACATAATTAAGATGTCTTTGAATGTTAATTGATGTTGTTAAGATGTTAGAATCAATAGGTTTCGGCTGGGCTTGGTTTAGGTGAGGTTTGTGATGATTTTGGTTGTTTTAGAGAGGTATTTGGTGGATTCTTGAGAGGAAAAGTTGTGTTTGTTGGAAGTTAAAGATGCAGATATGTGTTTTAATCCTCTGTTTTGAATGGGTAAAGAAGGGGAGTTGAATCCTTTAGCTTTTGGAAAAGGTGCGGATGTTTCGAAAGCTTTAGATTGTTGGTGAGTGGAAACGTGTTTTACTGCTATTAAAAGGTTTGAAAGAAGTTGTGGGAGTTTAGATAAAGTTTGAAACACTTATCTAAGCTTGGAAGTAAGTATTGGTTTAGCTCTCTCTCGATTTTGTTTTTTGTAAAATGAAATCTCATGCACATGTTGATTTTGATAACTCACTGTGATATGATCTCGACTATGAGTTTTGAATCATATATGTGAATGCCCGATCGTGATTCTAGTAAGAACTCTGCAGTGCTTTGAATGTATTCTGAAATTACTCAAACAATAATGTAAGTAGAAATAGATAAATAAGAAATAGAAATAATGGGATGAAAGATATGTAGAAGGGGTGTAGGAAGAGTGATAGTTGTGATTATGGAAGAAAAAAAAATAAATAAATAAAAGATGAAAATGTAGGTGAAGATGATGGGGTGTTGGCGTTAAGATGAAGAAATTCAAAGGATGGATTGTGACCCCCTAACTATAAAGAGTTAGGAACCAGCAATATAATAAAGTGGAAATGAAGTGGTAGGATATGGAATGTGACCCACTAGCTATAGATGAGCTAGGAACCAACGCTATAACAAAAGGGAAATGGATGAAGACTACAAGACTAACTTGAAGCCGATAAAGTTCCACAAGAGAACAAGAATGAAAGCAATCTTTCAAAGATGTTTTATATATTCAAAGTGTGTCTTACAATGATCCTAAAGATGCCTATTTATAGTAGAAGTAGGCAGAATATGAAAAGGTGTTACAAGAAAGATGAATGCTCATCTTAATGCACTTGAATACACATGAATGCTTTGTCCTTTCTTCTCATCTTCAAAGCTGATTAGTTTAGACAAATTGAGGTTGAATTTAGTCATATTTTCGTCCAAATTAAGAAGGACTCTTGGGCTGCCTTGTTTTGCTATCATATGAAGAGAAAGGGGATGAATGTGGACAAGGATGAATGTAGACATCCTTGCTGTCCAGTTTAAGTGCAACTCTTCATCTTCCAAGCTGATTAATATGACTTGAATGTCATAAAAGGTGAGTTTCATCCAGCCTTCATTTCATGTCTCCTCAATGAATTTTGAAACCCCACTTGAATGGTGATAACATCAACCTTGAATGCCTTGAATTTGCTGAATTAAGATGGCCATCAATTGCTTGTCTCTTGGTAGAAGATGAAAGAACTCTTCCTTGGCTCAAATTCATTCAAATCATCCATGCATAAAATTCCCGTAATAAAAATTTCAGCCTGCACTGTCTTCAGTAAATCATTCGTATCTCAAGCTCCCGATATCGGATTGAGGTGATTCAAAAGGCATTGGAAAGCTAAGAGATGGAGGAATAACGTCCAATTGATTTCTGGATCCAAACACGTCTGTATCGCATCCAGAATTGGAAGACATTCTGCTGATATTCTTGCATCTGGTAAAACCGTTCATCTTCCCTCATGCACCTAGACACAAAGGTAAACTTTATTCAATCTTTAATTGAAAACATGCATGTAAACAATTAAGAGTTAGTTTAATAAATGAGCTAGTTTGATGAATGAACTAGTTTAATTAATGAACTAACTTTATTCAATGAACTAATAATCTTGAATGAACTAGTTTAATCAATGAACTACTTAGTTAAATGAAGTGTATAACTAAATGAACTACATGTTTAAATGCAACGCATGCTTTAATGAACAACATGTTTATTGAATGCAATGAATGTTATGCAAACTTTAAATACTCATGCAAATTCATGCATAAGCAAAGTAAAGTGTTCCTCCCTTATTATTTCTTCTTTCTCACGTCCCAAGCTTGATGTAAACATATTTTCCATGGCTGCTTGGAACTCCTTGACCCTTGCTCGAGTAATGGGGCCACCTGGGTACTTCTCTGGGTCTTTGCCATTGACGTTCATATCACACTGTATTATGAATGTTTTAGAAATGAAAGATGTTGCAAATGATCATACGAAATGATTATTGAGAATGAAACATGCTTTATGAAGGAATTTCATGTTTACTTAATGTATTTGAAATTGGATTGGTTCGATGCATATGTAAAATATTGAGGTAATGTTGTTTTAAAGTATATATTGGTAAGTGGCTGAGTTTAAAATATTATCGGATATAGTTTGCTTGTCATAGGGTTTAAAGTGCACTATAATAAGTCACCTCATGTGTGTTGAGGTGGGTAAATGCTCTGTTGACTCCACCATGAGAACCGCAGCGATCGAGGTGGGTAAATGTTCCATTTTCTCCCACTGGTGGATTTATACATCATAACCGTTGAGGTGGATAAATGTTCCGTTGCTCTGGTTCGAGGATTTATGTGGTCATAGGAACCACTTGGGAAATCTGTGTATCTGATGTGTTTTGTAAAATTGAATGGTACTGTTTTTGAATCACTTGAAAGCGAGTATATGAGATAACGTATCGTGCGAAATGGATTAGGTTTGTATAATGTGATTTATACATGAGATTGCTCTTTAAGCTTGTTATAGAGATTGTGGCATATGAAGCTTAAATTGAGGTAGAGATTGAATCCATGATACATGTGTTGTAAATGATTAAAATGTGCATACTTGAAGAGATTATTGAAGCATGGGATGTTTTACCATGAGACATTCACTCTTGGTTTGAATTAAATGATTTTAATTGCATTGATGAGTGTTTTTGAGATTCCCTCGCTAAGCTTATAGCTTACGCTCTCCTTTCTCATCAATCAGAGAAATAGACCATATCGGATACAAGCGAGGCAAGGGAGGATCCAAGGGTTGAGACTTTCAAAGTATGGTTTTATAAAGTAGTAATAAGAGGAAATGTGTCCAAGTTGTTTTGGGAGATGTATTTCGGATTCCCTATTTGTATGTTTGGTATGATGTTTTGGACTTGTTTGATACTTAATGCTTGATGTTGAGGGGTTAGGAAACATTATGCATGCCTGGGTAGAAATCATGCTTTAGGGATTTGCTTTGAATATGCCATGATGTGTATGATCTTCAACCATGATGCTATGTTTGAGGATTTGATGTATATGAAGTTTTATGATGATTATATATTGTTTGTTGTTTGTTAGATTGAGCCAAAGTGTCCTATGTTGGACCTAGAGGTCACTACATGTCTGCCCGTACTGGTACGAGTCCTCTGGGATCGGTATGTGGAGACTTTTCACGGCTCAATCTGGGTAAAATAGCCTTGTTGTATCGATACTCATAGAGACCGTATAGGTACGAGTAGCTGGAAAACAAGCCTGGTGCAGTACACGGGTTACCGTATCAGTACGCCCTTTAGTCACTGGAATTTCAATTTTCAAAATATACAAGCTCGTAGCGATACACTTGAGGACTGTATTGGTAGGCCTTGGTCGTTTTCTTTCGTTGCGATACGGTAATGGTCTGTACTGGTATGCCAGTCGTTATTTCAGTTAAGATGCTTCTGAATGTTTGTACTATTTGCAATTTAGTCCATGTTTATTAGTTGTGCAATTAAATGTGTTTGGATGGTTATTTTAAGTTGGGATTTAACTTGAAGGCATGTAACATGACTAACTATGGTTTGGTAACTATAATTTCATGTTAGTCCTTATAATTAATGAACATTATGTTTTAGTCCATGTTATTCAAATTCGAGCAATTGGATGTCAAATCAACGCTCGATTGGGTTGTAGCTTTCACCATAACCAATATGAACACTCTAGGATCTAAACATGCATTTAGATAAGATAAAAGAAAAAATAGACCATTCCTAATGTGATTCTTTTAGGTTTGTCTCGGCAAGCCCTAATATAGCTCGCTCGGTTCGGCCTTACGACTAGACTGGGTCAATAGAGTTACACCCTCTTAAGAAATTCCATCATTGAAATTTATCTGGCGGAAAAGGGTGAGGAAACTGATTCTACATGTCATTCTTACTTTCCTAAGTGGCTTCCTCGACTCCGCGATGTCGCCACAACACCTTCACCAACTCTATGATCTTCCCACGAAGAACCTTGCTGCTTGAATCCAGAATTCTCACCGGCTCCTCATCATAGGTCAAATTCGAATTCAAGTCAATTTCCTCAACAGGCATTACATGTGAAGGATCCGATCTATACCTCCGAAGCATTGATACATAGAAAACATCATGTATCTTTTCCAACTCCGCAGTCAACCTCAACTTATAAGCAACTGGACCAACACACTACAACACCTCATAAGGTCCAATAAACCTAGGACTTAACTTGCCCTCCCGTCCAAACCTCATCACCTTCTTCCAAGGCGAAACCTTCAAGAGCACACGATCACCAACCGAGAACTCAATCTCCCTAAGCTTCAAGTCAGAATATGACTTTTGCCGATCTAAAGTCGCCTTCAACGATCACTGATAAGCTTTACCTTCTCATTGATATCCTTCAACACATCAGGCAAAGAATCATATTTCTCTCCAACCTCCGCCCAACAAAGTGGCGTGCGGCACCTTCTACCATACAAAGCCTAGTAAGGAGCCATTTGATTACTAGCTTGATAACTATTGTTATAAGCAAACTCCACCAAAGGTAGCTTCTTCTCCCATGATCCTTGGAAATCAATGATGGAACACCGTAACATATCCTCCAACACTTGGATATCACGTTCAAACTGACCATCCATTTGAGGATGATACGAAGTACTGAAGTTCAATCGCATACCCAAAGCCCTATGCAAACATTCCCAAAACATTGCTATAAAAATGTTGATCGCTATCCGATACAATAGACTTTGGCACCCTGTGTAACCTCACAATCTCAGCAATATACAACTCTGCCAACTTATCCGAAGTATACGTCGTATGCACAGCCAGAAATATGCGCATTTCGTAAACCTATCCATAACAACCCACACAAAATTCTTCGTTGATGGCGTCAAAGAAAAATCAGACACAAAATCCATGGCAATTCTCTCCCACTTCCATTCTGAAGTTTTTAACAGTTACAACAGCCCCAAAGGAACTGATGCTCAGCCTTAACGCGTTGACAAACCATACAATGAGCAACAAAATCCGCGACATCCTTTTTCTAACCAACCCAGAAATACTCATTTTTCAAATC
The DNA here is from genome assembly GCA_019671005.1 of Hibiscus mutabilis. NCBI lineage: Eukaryota > Viridiplantae > Streptophyta > Magnoliopsida > Malvales > Malvaceae > Hibiscus > Hibiscus mutabilis. Next base: position 36,786,091 of record CM033713.1, on the reverse strand, counting down.
CTAATACATATTTGTACTCCCCGGTGCATAGAAAAAGGACTCGAATGTGCCTCAGTCAAGATTGTGCGCCTTAACTCCTCATCTTCTGGCACAACCACTTGACTCTTGAAACACAAAAACTCCTTCGTCACTGAAACAAAAATCTATTTGATTGCCCCATCCATTATATCCTTGACATGCATACCAAAGAATCATCATACAATTGCTTCTCCTTGATTAACTATAACAACAATGGATTCACTTGCAACTCAGCCAACAAACCACCATCGCGCGTTACACTCAACCGAGCAAACATCGCCCTCAACTCAACCGCAACCTTACTACTCAAAGCATTGGCTACAACATTTGCCTTTTTCGGATGATACTCTATCATCAAATCATAATCCTTAAGCAGCTCTAACCATCTTCGTTGCCTAAGATCCAACCCCTTTTGCGACATCAAATATTTCAAACTCTTGTGATCCGTGTATATACCATACACTTCTCATCATAAAGATAATGTCACCAAATCTTCAACGCAAACACCACCGCAACAAGCTCAATATCGTGTGTAGGATAGTTGCACTTGTGCGCCTTCAACTGTCTAGATGTATAAGCCACAATCCTTCCTTCTTGCATCAACACACACCCCAAACCCACTTAGAATGCATCGCTAAAACCCACAAACTCTTTCCCTGACTCAGGTTGAATCAAGATCAAAGCTAGTGTCAAAGCTTCCTTCAACTTATCAAAAGCTTGTTGTCTAGCTTCTGTCCTCTCAAAACTTACATCCTTTTGCAACAACTTCATCAAAGGAGCAGAAATCCTTGAGAAGCCATTCACAAAGCTGTGATAATATCCTGCTAACCCCAAGAAACTATGAACTTCTGACATCGACTTAAGTTGCTTCCAATTTACAACTGCCTCAATTTTCTGCAGATCCATGCGAATACCCTCGGCTAAAATAACATGACCAAGAAAAACTACTTGCTTGATCCAAAACTCACACTTACTCAACTTGTTATACAACTTATTGTCCAACAAAACTTGTAACACAATCCATAGGTGTCAATCGTGGTCTTCCTCGGTACAAGAGTACACAAGGATATCATCGATGAACACTACTACAAATTGATCCAAGAATTCACGGAACATTCGATTCATCATATCCATGAAAGTTGCTGGCACATTCGTCAACCCAAACGACATCACCAGAAACTCATAATGCCCATAACGTTGTGAAAAGCTATCTTCAGCACGTCTTTATCCTTTACATTCAACTGGTAATACCCAGACCTTAAATAAATCTTGGAAAACACCGTAATACCCCGAAACTGATCAAACAAATTATCGATCCTAGACAAATGATACTTGTTCTTAATCGTTAACTTGTTCAGTTACCGATAATCAATACACATTCTCATCGTGCCATTTTCTTCTTCACAAACAATACTGGTGCTTCATATGGTGACACAATAGGATGAATGGAACCACAATCCAATAACTCTTGAAGCTGTGTCTTTAACTCGTTCAATTCCTTCAGTGCCATGTGATACAGTGCAATCGACACCGGAGCCGTATCTGCGCATGTCTCAATGCAAAACTCTACCTCCCTATCCAGCGGTAAACCAGACAACTCTTCCAGAAACACTCATGGAAAATCACAAACGATACGAATATCGTGGGCATGTACTTCCTTCATATTTGGGTTCATAACATAAGCTAGGTATGCTTGACCCCCAGATTCCAACATCTTTCGCGCTTCCAAAGCTAAAACAACATTGGACAAAATTTTGCCATTCTCGCCCACAACCACCACTTCGTAATCCTCAGCAAGTTTCAATGAAACCCGCTTAGTCTCGAAATCAACCACAACTCTATGTTCAAACAACAAATCCATTCCCAAAATTACATCAAAACCGTAAAATGTAGCTCCATCAAATCGGCCTCAAGCACATGACCCTGAACCATCAAAGGACATCTCCTATACAACCTCATAGCAACTACTGTCTCACCAAAAGAACTAGTTACCCTCATACCAACATCTAACACTTCTACAGGTGCATCAAGCAAACATGCATGTTCGCGCTGAATGTGTAGAACCAGAATCTATCAATCAAAGCATTGATATGGACTGCAAAGTAAATGTATCTGCAATCACATACCGATCAGTCCTTCCCACATAGTGCCTAAAAACTCTCACCGGTCCTTCACCCCCAGGTTGAACCGCTATGGTATGAGCAAATGTCCTCTAACCATCATCCTTATACTGAAAATGTCCACAGCAATGCCCACAGCCTCTTTGTGGTACAACAGCAGGTGCATGAGCCTGACCTTCCCTGGCTAACTATGGACAATCACGCCTAATGTGATCCCATGTACCACAAGACATCTTTAATGTCATAAATTCACTAATGGTGCCACAACCTCAACAAGACTTTCTCTACCAATTCCTATAGCAATCAACCGATCATTGGAACCACGCACTCCTAACATTAACCTTGGCCGCTTCAAATCTATTACAACCTCCAAAAAACCACCTTAAACACTTTCCAACTCTGCAAGATCCTGAAGAACCTCCTCGCTAAGCTAACCTCCATCAAAGATTCATCGGTCTCTGAAAAGTCATCCGTAACTGTGAACATATGTATGCATGATTACCTATATGCCCTCACAGATGCCTAACCACCTTCAAACACAACTTCGCCTCACTAAAACAAGCGAAATCACCATCAAACTTCATACAAACATATCCCAGCCAAAACCTATTGATTCCAACATCTTAACAACATCAATTAATGTCCAAAAACATCCTTATGACGTCCCTATACCTCCAGCAACTCTACAACACCAATATCACACCAAAATCTAACTATTTACAACCTAGAAAATTAGCAATTCACATAGTTTCGGGATTTCTTCAATAAATCACTTCTCACAACATTAAAACACATATTATTAGAGATCTAAATCAATTTGATTCAATACGAAGCAGATCCAAAACAATGTCCATCCAATTTTCATATCAAAACTCAATTTAATCATCATATTCATGTTTTAATCATAATTCCCTGACATAAATCAGTTTTAAAGGATCAAGAACTTGGGAATTTTATTAAAGAACCTTTAATTAGAGGATAAACATGAAAATCACCGCTAATTATTGATTTCTCCCTTAATTGGCAAAGATAGGATGAAAGCTTCAAGAAATCAAGTAGGTTTTGTTGTAGGAATCAAAGAAATCAAGTATGAAATCAAAAAGAAATCAAAATAGATTGATTCTTGGAACTTTTAGAAGGAAAATGATAGTTTGGCTGTTGAGAAAGTTGAGAGAAAAGTGAAAGCAAAATTAGTTACATGAGAAAATGAATTGTGTAATTAAAATATCCTTTTATTAATTCTATTTATTTTAATATTTAAAACCAATTAAAAACTCTTTAAAAATAGCCTAAATTAAGGGAAAAATTTGATGGAAAAAATTTGGTTAATTAGCTCCATAAATATTCTAAGTGTTGACCCTTTTATGATTTAGTCACCAAAAACAGTTTTGAAGATAAGCTATATAATAATATTAAAAAGCCCATAATCAAATATTTTAACTCGCAAAATTTGATTTAATCTTATTTTGTGGTTGTTTTGTTGGGTTTAAGGGGTGCATGTCTAAATGGACTTTACAGTGGATCCGTTGGAATTTTAACTGAGTAAAATTTTTTGAAAGTGAGGTTAAGCTGTATAATCATGTTCAAAAGCCCATAACTAGATATTGTAATTCCTAAAATTTGATTTAATCTTATTTTTCAACCATTTTGTTGGGGTTTAAGGCGTGCATGTCTAAATGGGCTTTATAGTAGACGTGTTAGAATTTTATCCAAGTAAAAAGTTCTAAAAAATGAGGTTAAGCTACATAATGATGTTCAAAAGCCCATAACTAAAAATTTTAAGTCATAAAATATGACTTAATCTTATTTTTCGACTGTTTTGTTGGGTTTAAGGCGTGCATGTCTAAATGGGCTTTACAATGGACCCGTTGGGATTTTAAAGACTAAAAAGTTCTAAAATTAAGGTTAAGCTGTATAATCATGTTCAAAAGCCCATAACTAAATATTCTAATTCAAAAAAATTGATTTAATCTTATTTTGCGGCCATTTTGTTGGGGTTTAAGGCGTGCATGTCTAAATGGGCTTTAAAGTGGACCTGTTGGAATTTTAATCGAGCAAAAAGTTTTGAAATTGAGGTTAAGCTATATAATCATATTCAAAATCCCATAATCAAAAATTTTGAGTCATGAAATTTTATTTAATATTTATTTTGCGGCCGTTTTGTTGGGGTTTAAGGCATGCATGTCTAAATGGGCATTACAATGGACCCATTGGAATTTTAACCAAGTAAAAAGTTTTGAAATTGAGGTTAAGCTATATAATAATATTCAAAAGCCCATAATCAAAAATTTTATGTCTTGAAATTTGATTTAATCTTTATTTTGCATCTATTTTGTTGGGATTTAAGGCGTGCATGTCTAAATGGGCTTTATAGTGGACCCGTTAGAATTTTAACCGAGTAAAAGTTCTAAAATTGAGGTTAAGCTATATAATCACACTCAAAAGCGCATAATCAATAATTTTAACTCGTGAAATTTGATTTAATCTTATTTTATGGTCGTTTTGTTAGGTTTAAGGCGTGCATATCTAAATGGGCTTATAATGGACCTGTTAGAATTTAAACCGAGTAAAAAATTCTAAAAATGAGGTTAAGCTATATAATCATGTTCAAAAGCCTATAAATAAATATTTTAAGTCATAAAATTTGATTTAATCTTATTTCTTGGCCGTTTTGTTGGGGTTTAAGGCGTACATGTCTAAATGGGCTTTACAGTGGACTCGTTGGAATTCTAACCAAGTAAACATTTTTAAAAATGAGATTAAGCTGTATAATAATGTTCAAAAGCCCATAACCAAATATTTTAACTCATAAGTTTTGATTTAATCTTATTTTTTAAGCCATTTTGTTGGGGTTTAAGGCGTGCATGTCTAAATGGGCTTTATAATAGACTCGTTGGAATTTTAACCAAGTAAAAAGTTTTGAAAATGAGGTTTCATATTCAAAATCCCATAACTAAATATTTTAATTCAAAAAATTTGATTTAATCTTATTTTTGACTGTTTTGTTCAGGTTTATGGCGTGCATGTCTAAATGGGCATTATAGTTAGGGGTGAGCAAAACTCGACTCAAAAAAACCGAATAACTCGACTCAACTCGAGTAAAAAATACTCGACTCATCTTGACTCGACTCGAAATTTCATAAACTCGACTCGAAAAAATTTCAAATAAAGTTTGAGTTGTAAAATAGAAACTCGAATAACTCAAAATTTTTAGTAATTAATGGATTTATTTTTAAGTTCGAGACGAGTCACTTACTTTTTTATTATATATACCGATATATAAAATTATGAAGAAATATTGCAACATATGAAAAAATATGCATATCTTATATGATTAGAGAAAGTGATTTAAGTTGGAATCAAACCGTACTATAAAATTTATTGATTAAGCTAAAATATATATTATATAATTTTAGATGATATTTGATTTATTAAATAACTTTATAATTGTTATTTATACATGTGAAAAATAATATGAATATATATCTTATATGGTTAGATAAAGTCGTTTAAAACTAGAATTAATTCGTACTAACATTATAAATAATTACAACTAAGTTCGAATAGAAAGTCGCATAACTCGACTCGAATTTCTTCCACTTGATTCGACTTGAAAAATTTTCGAATGAAAGTTCAAATGATAAAATTAGACTCGTCAACTCGAATAACTCAAAATTTTTTGACTCGGTCGAACGCTCACCCCTATTTACAGTGGACCCGTTGGAATTTTAACTGAGTAAAAAGTTCTGAAATTGACATTAAGATATATAATCATATTCAAGAGCCCATAATCAAAATTTTTTAGTCATGAAAATTGAATTAATATTTATTTTGCATCCATTTTGTTGGGCTTAAGGCGTGCATGTCTAAGTGGGCTTTACAATGGACAAGTTGGAATTTTAACCGAGTAAAAAGTTCTAAAATTGACGTTAAGCTATGTAATCATATTCAAAAGCCCATGATCAATAATTTTAACTCATGAAATTTGATTTAATCATATTTTATGGTCGTTTTGCTGGGTTTAAAGCATGGATGTCTAAATGGGCTTACAGTGGACCCGTTAGAATTTTAACCGAGTAAAAATTTCTAAAAATGAGGTTATGCTATATAATCATGTTCAAAAGCCCATAAATAAATATTTTAAGTCATCAAATTTGATTTAATCTTATTTTTTGGCGTTTTGTTGTGGTTTAAGGCGTGCATCTCTAAATGGGCTTTACAGTGGACTCGTTGGAATTTTAACTGAGTAAAATTTTCTAAAAATGAGGTTAAGCTGTATAATCAAGTTTAAAAGCCCATAAATAGATGTTTTAATTCCTAAAATTTGATTTAATCTTTTTTTTCAACCATTTTGTTGGGGTTTAAGGCGTGCATGTCTAAATGGGCTTTTATAGTAGACCTGTTAGAATTTTAACCGAATAAAAAGTTCTAAAAATGATATTAAGCTACATAATAATGTTCAAAAGCCCATAAGTAAATATTTTGAGTCATAAAATTTGATTTAATCTTATTTTTCGGCCGTTTTGTTGGGGTTTAAGACGTGCATGTCAAAATGGGCTTTACAGTGGACCATTTGGAATTTTAACCTAGTACAAAGTTCTAAAAATGAGTATAAGCTGTATAATCATCTTCAAAAACAAATAAATAAATAATTATTTTAAATTAAAAAAATTTATTTAATCTTATTTTATGGCCATTTTGTTGGAGTTTAAGGCGTGCATGTCTAAATGGGCTTTACAGTGGACCCGTTGGAATTTTAACCGAGTAAAAAGTTTTGAAATTGAGGTTATGCTATATAATCATATTCACAAGCCCATAATCAAAAATTTGAAGTCATGAAATTTGATTTAATCTTTATTTTGCATCCATTTTGTTGGGGATTAAGGCGTATAAGTCTAAATGGGCTTTACAGTGGACCCGTTGGAATTTTAACAAATAAAAAGTTCTAAAAATGAGGTTAAGCTATATAAGTATGTTCAAAAGCCCATAACTAAATATTTTAAATCATAAACTTTGATTTAATCTTATTTTCGGCCATTTTGTTGGGGTTTAAGGCGTGCATGTCTAAATGGGCTTTATAGTAGACATGTTAGAATTTTAACCGAGTAAAAAGTTCTAAAAATGACGTTAAGCTATATAATCATGTTTAAAAGCCCATAAGTAAACATTTTGAGTCATAAAATTTGATTTAATCTAATTTTTCGACCGTTTTGTTGGGGTTTAAGACGTGCATGTCAAAATGGGCTTACAATGGACCATTTGGAATTTTAACCGAGTACAAAGTTCTAAAATTGAGTATAAGCTGTATAATCATCTTCAAAAACCCATAAATAAATAAATATTTTAAACTAAATTTTTTTATTTAATCTTATTTTATGGCCATTTTGTTGGAGTTTAAGGCGTGCATGTCTAAATGGGCTTTATAGTGGACCCGTTGGAATTTTAGCCAAGTAAACAGTTTTGAAATTGAGGTTAAGCTATATAATCATATTCAGAAGCCCATAATCAAAAATTTTAAGTCATGAAATTTGATTTAATCTTTATTTTGCATCCATTTTGTTGGGGATTAAGGCGTGTAAGTCTACTAAATGGGCTTTACAGTGGACCCGTTGAAATTTTAACCTAGTACAAAGTTCTAAAACTGAGGTTAAGCTATATAATTATGTTCAAAAGCCCATAACTAAATATTTTAAATCATAAAATTTGATTTAATCTTATTTTTCGATCGTTTTGTTGGGGTTTAAGACGTACATGTCAAAATGGGCTTTACAGTGGACCATTTGGAATTTTAACCGAGTACAAAGTTCTAAAAATGAGTATAAGCTGTATAATCATATTCAAAAACAAATAAATAAATAATTATTTTAAATTAAAAAAATTTATTTAATCTTATTTTATGGCCATTTTGTTAGAGTTTAAGGCGTGCATGCCTAAATGGGCTTTACAGTGGACTCGTTGGAATTTTAACCGAGTAAAAAGTTTTGAAATTGAGGTAAGCTATGTAGTCATATTCACAAGCCCATAATAAAAAATTTTAAGTCATGAAATTTGATTTAATCTTTATTTTGCATCCATTTTGTTGGGGATTAAGGCGTGTAAGTCTAAATGGGCTTTACAGTGGACCTGTTGGAATTTTAACCAAGTAGAAAGTTCTAAAAATGAGGTTAAGCTATATAAATATGTTCAAAAGCCTATAACTAAATATTTTAAATAATAAAATTTGATTTAATCTTATTTTTCAGCAATTTTGTTGGGGTTTAAGGCGTACATGTCTAAATGGGCTTTATAGTAGACCTGTTAGAATTTTAACCGAGTAAAAAGTTCTGAAAATGACGTTAAGCTACATAATCATGTTCTAAAGCCCATAAGTAAACATTTTGAGTCATAACATTTGATTTAATCTTATTTTTCGACCGTTTTGTTGGGGTTTAAGACGTGCATGTCAAAATGGGCTTACAGTGGACCATTTGGAATTTTAATCGAGTACAAAGTTCTAAAATTGAGTATAAGTTGTATAATCATCTTCAAAAACCCATAAATAAATAAATATTTTAAACTAAAAAATTTATTTAATCTTATTTTATGGCCATTTTGTTGGAGTTTAAGGCGTGCATGTCTAAATGGGCTTTATAGTGGACCCGTTGGAATTTTAGCCAAGTAAAAAGTTTTGAAATTGAGGTTAAGCTATATAATCATATTCACAAGCCCATAATAAAAAAAATTAAGTCATGAAATTTGATTTAATCTTTATTTTGCATCCATTTTGTTGGGGATTAAGGCGTTAGTCTAAATGAGCTTTACAGTGGACCCGTTGGAATTTTAACCAAGTACAAAGTTCTAAAACTGAGGTTAAGCTATATAATTATGTTTAAAAGCCCATAACTAAAAATTTTAAATCATAAAATTTGATTTAATCTTATTTTTCGGCCATTTTGTTGGGGTTTAAGGCGTGCATGTCTAAATGGGCTTTACAGTGGACCCGTTGGAATTTTAATCAACTAAAAAGTTCTAAAATTGATGTTAAGCTATATAATCATATTCGAAAGCCCATAAATAAATATTTTAACTCAAGAAATTTGATTTAATCTTATTTTGTGGTCGTTTTGTTGGGTTTAAGGCGTGAATATCTAAATGGGCGTATAGTGGAGTCGTTAGAATTTTAACCGAGTAAAATTTTATAAAACTGAGGTTAATCTATATAATCATGTTCAAAATCCCATAACTAAATATTTTAAATCATAAAATTTGGCTTAATCTTATTTTTCGGCCATTTTGTTGGGGTTTATAAAGCGTGCATGTCTTAATAGGTTTTATAGTGGACCCGTTGGAATTGTAACCGAGTAAAAAGTTCTAAAATTGAGATTAAGCTATATAATCATGTTCAAAAGCCCATAACTAAATATTTTAAATCATAAAATTTGGTTTAATCTTATTTTTCGACCATTTTGTTGGGGTTTAAGGCGTGCACGTTTAAATGGGCTTTACACTGGATCCGTTGGAATTTTAACCAAGTAAAAAGTTTTGAAATTGAGGTTAAGCTATATAATCATATTCAACAACCCATAATCAAAAATTTTAAGTCATGAAATTTGACTTAATCATTATTTTCCAATCGTTTAGTAGGGGTTTAAGGCGTGCATGCGTAAATGAGCTTTATATTGGACCCGTTGGAATTTTAACCAAGTAAAAAGTTCTAAAATTGAGGTTAAGCTGTATAATCATATTTGAAAGCCTATAAACAAATATTTTAACTCAAGAAATTTGATTTAATCTTATTTTGTGGTCGTTTTGTTGCGTTTAAGGTGTGCATATCTAAATGGGAGTATAGTGGACTCGTTGGAATTTTAACCGAGTAAATTTTATAAAACTGATGTTAATCTATATAATCATGTTCAAAATCCCATAACTAAATATTTTAAATCATAAAATTTGGCTTAATCTTATTTTTCGGCCATTTTGTTGGGGTTTAAAGCGTGCATGTCTTAATGGGTTTTATAGTGGACCCATTGGAATTTTAACCGAGTAAAAAGTTCTAAAAATGAGATTAAGCTATATAATCATGTTCAAAAGCCCATAAATAAATATTTTAAATCATATAATTTGGTTTAATCTTATTTTTCAACCATTTTGTTGGGGTTTAAAGCGTGCATATCTAAATGGGCTTTACAGAGGACCCGTTGGAATTTTAACCAAGTAAAAAGTTCTAAAATTGACTTTAAGCTATATAATCATATTCGAAAGCCCATAAATAAATATTTTAACTCAAGAAATTTGATTTAATCTTATTTCGTGGCTGTTTTTGTTGGGTTTAAGGCGTGCATGTCTAAATGGGCTTACAGTGGATTCGTTAGAATTTTAATTTGAAGTCATAAAATTTAATTAAATCTTATTTTTTGTCTGTTTTGTTGGTGTTTAAGGAATGCATGTCTAAATGAGCTTTACAATTGTTCCGTTGGAATTTCAACTGAGTAAAAGGTTCTAAAATTAAGGTTAGGCTATTTAATCTTATTCAAAAGCCCATAACTAAACATTATAATTCACAAATTTTGATTTAATCATATTTTGCGGCCATTGTGTTGGGGTTTAAGGCGTGCTTGTCTAAATGAGCTTTATAGTAGACCTGTTGGAATTTTAACCGAGTAAAAAGTTCTAAAATTGAGGTTAAGCTATATAATCTTATTTAAAAGCCCATAATCAAATATTTTAACTTATGAAATTTGATTTAATCTTATTTTATGCCCATTTTGTTGGGTTTAAGGCTTGCATGTCTAAATGGGCTTACAGTGGACCCGTTAGAATTTTAAACGAGTAAAAATTTCTAAAAATGTGTTTAATCTATATAATCATGTTCAAAATTCTATAAATAAATATTTTAAGTCATAAAATGTGATTTAATCTTATCTTTTGACCGTTTTGTTGGGGTTTAAGGCGTGCACGTTTAAATGAGCTTTACAGTGGACCCGTTGGAATTTTAACAAAATAAAAAGTTTTGAAAGTGAGGTTAAGCTATATAATCATATTCAACAACCCATAATAAAAAATTTTAAGTCATGAAATTTGATTTAATCATTATTTTCCAACCGTTTAGTAGGGGTTTAAGGCGTGCATGTGTAAATGAGCTTTATAGTGGATCCGTTGGAATTTTAACCAAGTAAAAAGTTCTAAAATTGAGGTTAAGCTGTATAATCATATTTGAAAGCCCATAAACAAATATTTTAACTCAAGAAATTTGATTTAATCTTATTTTGTGGTCGTTTTGTTGGGTTTAATGCGTGCATATCTAAATGGGAGTATAGTGGACTCGTTGGAATTTTAACAGAGTAAAATTTATAAAACTGAGGTTAATCTATATAATCATGTTCAAAATCCCATAACTAAATATTTTAAATCATAAAATTTGGCTTAATCTTATTTTTCGGCCATTTTGTTGGGGTTTAAAGCGTGCATGTCTTAATGGGTTTTATAGTGGACCCGTTGGAATTTTAACCGAGTAAAAAGTTCTAAAAATGAGATTAAGCTATATAATCATGTTCAAAAGCCCATAAATAAATATTTTAAATCATATAATTTGGTTTAATCTTATTTTTCGACCATTTTTTTGGGGTTTAAAGCGTGCATATCTAAATGGGGTTTATAGAGGACCCGTTGGAATTTTAACCAAGTAAAAAGTTCTAAAATTGAGTTTAAGCTATATAATCATATTCGAAAGCCCATAAATAAATATTTTAACTCAAGAAATTTGATTTAATCTTATTTCGTGGCTATTTTGTTGGGTTTAAGGCGTGCATGTCTAAATGGGCTTACAGTGGATTCGTTAGAATTTTAATTTGAAGTCATAAAATTTAATTAAATCTTATTTTTTTCCGTTTTGTTGGTGTTTAAGGCGTGCATGTCTAAATGAGCTTTACAATGGTCCCGTTGGAATTTCAACTGAGTAAAAAGTTCTAAAATTAAGGTTAGGCTATTTAATCTTATTCAAAAGCCCATAACTAAATATTATAATTCACAAATTTTGATTTAATCATATTTTGTGGCCATTGTGTTGGGGTTTAAGGCGTGCTTGTCTAAATGTGCTTTATAGTAGACCCGTTAGAATTTTAACCGAGTAAAAAGTTCTAAAATTGAGGTTAAGCTATATAATCTTATTTAAAAGCCCATAATCAAATATTTTAACTTATGAAATTTGATTTAATCTTATTTTATGCCCATTTTGTTGGGTTTAAGGCTTGCATGTCTAAATGGGCTTACAGTGGACCCATTAGAATTTTAAACGAGTAAAAATTTCTAAAAATGTGTTTAATCTATATAATCATGTTCAAAATTCTATAAATAAATATTTTAAGTCATAAAATGTGATTTAATCTTATCTTTCGACCGTTTTGTTGGGGTTTAAGGCGTGCATGTTTAAATGGGCTTTACAGTGGACCCGTTGGAATTTTAACCAAGTAAAAAGTTTTGAAATTGAGGTTAAGCTATATAATCATATTCAACAACCCATAATCAAAAAATTTAAGTCATGAAATTTGATTTAATCATTATTTTCCAACCGTTTAGTAGGGGTTTAAGGTGTGCATGTGTAAATGAGCTTTACAGTGGATCCGTTGGAATTTTAACTAAGTAAAAAGTTCTAAAATTGAGGTTAAGCAGTGTAATCATATTTGAAAGCCCATAAAAAAATATTTTAACACAAGAAATTTGATTTAATCTTATTTTGTGGCCGTTTTGTTTTGTTTAAGGCGTGCATATCTAAATGGGAGTATAGTGGACTCGTTGGAATTTTAACCGAGTAAAATTTATAAAACTGAGTTAAATCTATATAATCATGTTCAAAATCCCATAACTAAATATTTTAAATCATAGAATTTGGCTTAATCTTATTTTTCGGCTATTTTGTTGGGTTTAAAGCGTGCATGTCTTAATGGGTTTTATAGTGGACCCGTTGGAATTTTAACCCAGTAAAAAGTTCTACAAATGAGATTAAGCTATATAATCATGTTCAAAAGCCCATAAATAAATATTTTAAATCATATAATTTGGTTTAATCTTATTTTTCGACCATTTTGTTGGGGTTTAAAGCGTGCATATCTAAATGGGGTTTACAGAGGACCCGTTGGAATTTTAACCAAGTAAAAAGTTCTAAAATTGAGTTTAAGCTATATAATCATATTCGAAAGCCCATAAATAAATATTTTAACTCAAGAAATTTGATTTAATCTTATTTTGTGGCTATTTTTTGTTAGGTTTAGGCGTGCATGTCTAAATGGGCTTACAAAAAGCCCATGGATTAGAATTTTAATTTTTAATTTGAAGTCATAAAATTTAATTAAATCTTATTTTTTTTAAATTTTTTTCCGTTTTTTTGTTTGTTTAAGGCGTGCATGTCTAAATGAGCTTTACAATGGTCCCGTTGGAATTTCAACTGAGTAAAAGGTTCTAAAATTAAGGTTAGGCTATTTAATCTTATTCAAAAGCCCATAACTAGATATTATAATTCACAAATTTTGATTTAATCATATTTTTTTGTGGCCATTGTGTTGGGGTTTAAAAAATGCTTGTCTAAATGAGCTTTATAGTAGACCCGTTGGAATTTTAACCGAGTAAAAAGTTCTAAAATTGAGGTTAAGCTATATAATCTTATTTAAAAGCCTATAATCAAATATTTTAACTTATGAAATTTGATTTAATCTTATTTTATTCCCATTTTGTTGGGTTTAAGGCTTGCATGTCTAAATGGGCTTACAGTGGACCCGTTAGAATTTTAAACGAGTAAAAATTTCTGAAAATGTGTTTAAGTTATATAATCATGTTCAAAATTCTATAAATAAATATTTCAAGTCATAAAATGTAATTTAATCTTATTTTTCGACCGTTTTGTTGGGGTTTAAGGCGTGCATGTTTAAATGGGCTTTACAGTGGACCCGTTGGAATTTTAACCAAGTAAAAAGTTTTGAAATTGAGGTTAAGCTATATAATCATATTCAACAACCCATAATCAAAAATTTTAAGTCATGAAATTTGATTTAATCATTATTTTCCAACCGTTTAGTAGGGGTTTAAGGCGTGCATGTGTAAATGAGCTTTACAGTGGATCCGTTGGAATTTTAACCAAGTAAAAAGTTCTAAAATTGAGGTTAAGCTGTATAATCATATTTGAAAGCCCATAAACAAATATTTTAACACAAGAAATTTGATTTAATCTTATTTTGTGGCCGTTTTGTTGGGTTTAAGGCGTGCATATCTAAATGGGAGTATAGTGGACTCGTTGGAATTTTAACCGAGTAAAATTTATAAAACTGAGGTTAATCTATATAATCATGTTCAAAATACCATAACTAAATATTTTAAATCATAAAATTTGGCTTAATCTTATTTTCCGGCTATTTTGTTGGTGTTTAAAGCGTGCATGTCTTAATGGGTTTTATAGTGGACCCGTTAGAATTTTAACCGAGTAAAAAGTTCTAAAAATGCGATTAAGCTATATAATCATGTTCAAAAGCCCATAAATAATTATTTTAGATCATATAATTTGGTTTAATCTTATTTTTCGACCATTTTTTGGGGTTTAAAGCGTGCATATCTAAATGGGCTTTACAGAGGACCCGTTGGAATTTTAACCAAGTAAAAAGTTCTAAAATTGAGGTTAAGATATATAATCATATTCGAAAGCCCATAAATAAATATTTTAACTCAATAAATTTGATTTAATCTTATTTCGTGGCTGTTTTGTTGGGTTTAAGGGGTGCATGTCTAAATGGGCTTACAGTGGATTCGTTAGAATTTTAATTTGAAGTCATAAAATTTAATTAAATCTTATTTTTTGTCCGTTTTGTTGGTGTTTAAGGCGTGCATGTCTAAATGAGCTCTACAATGGTCCCGTTGGAATTTCAACCGAGTAAAAAGTTCTAAAATTGAGGTTAAGCTATATAATCATATTCAAAAGCCCATAACTAAATACTATAATTCAAAAAAGATGATTTAATCATAATTTGCGGCCATTGTGTTGGGGTTTAAGGCGTGCTTGTCTAAATGAGCTTTATAGTAGACCCGTTGGAATTTTAAACGAGTAAAAAGTTCTAAAATTGAGGTTAAGCTATATAATCTTATTTAAAAGCCCATAATAAAATATTTTAACTTATGTAATTTGATTTAATCTTATTTTATGTCATTTTGCTGGGTTTAAGGCTTGCATGTATAAATGGGCTTACAATGGACCCGTTAGAATTTTAAACGAGTAAAAATTTCTGAAAATGAGTTTAAGCTATATAATCATGTTCAAAATTCCATAAATAAATATTTTAAGTCATAAAATGTGATTTAATCTTATCTTTCGACCGTTTTGTTGGAGTTTATGGCGTGCACTTTTAAATGTGCTTTACAGTGGACCCGTTGGAATTTTAACCAAGTAAAAAATTTTGAAATTGAGGTTAAGCTATATAATCATATTCAACAGCCCATAATCAAAAATTATAAGTCATGAAATTTGATTTAATCATTATTTTCCAACCGTTTAGTAGGGGTTTAAGGCGTGCATGTGTAAATGAGCTTTACAGTGGACCCGTTGGAATTTTAACCAAGTAAAAAGTTCTAAAATTGAGGTTAAGCTATATAATCATATTTGAAAGCCCATAAACAAATATTTTAAATCATGAAATCCGATTTAATCTTATTTTGTGGTTGTTTTATTGGGTTTAAGGCGTGCATGTCTAAATGGGCTTATAGTGGAACCGTTAGAAATTTAACCGAATTTCTAAAATTGAGGTTACGCTATATAATCATATTAAAAAGCCTATAATCAAATATTTTAACTCATAAAATTTGATTTAATTTTATTTTATAGTTGTTTTATTGGGTTTAAGGCGTGCATACCTAAATGGGATTATAGAGGACTCGTTGGAATTTTAACCGAGTAAAAATTTATAAAAATGAGGTTAAGCTATATAATCATGTTCAAAATCCCATGAATAAATATTTTAAGTCATAAAATGTGATTTAATCTTATTTTTTGCCGTTTTTGTTAGGGATTAAGGTGTACATGTCTAAATGGGCTTTACAATGGACCCGTTGGAATTTTATCTGAGTAAAAAAGTTCTAAAATTGAGGATAAGCTATGTAATCATATTCAATAGCCCATAATCAATAATTTTAACTCATGAAATTTGATTTAATCATATTTTGTGGCCGTTTTGTTGGGTTTAATGCGTGCATGTCTAAATGGGCTTACAATGGACCCGTTAGAATTAAAACCAAGTAAAATTTTCTAAAAATGAGGTTATGCTATATAATCATGTTCAAGAGCCCATAACTAAATATTTTAAGTCATAAAATTTGATTTAATCTTATTTTTCGGCCGTTTTGTTGTGGTTTAAGGCGTGCATCTCTAAATGGGCTTTACAGTGGACTCATTGGAGTTTTAATTGAGTAAAATTTTCTAAAAATAAGGTTAAGCTGTATAATCATGTTCAAAAGCCCATAACTAGATATTTTAATTCATAAAATTTAATTTAATATTATTTTTCAACCATTTTGTTAGGGTTTAAGGCGTGTATGCCTAAATGACCTTTATAGTAGACTCGTTGGAATTTTTTTAAAGAAAGAGCGGGCCTCATTAGAAACCCCTCTAAAGTCACAACTTGTCGAAGACCAATGGTGACCGCCTAATGGGAAAAGAGTGCCCTAAATCTATTAATCAAAGAGAACGAATCTCATTAGTTACATTCACTTGTATGCAATCAGGATAAACTGAGTCAAAGTAAATAGAAGACAACAAATGTAAGGCCCAAGCGGCTAACGAGTGTGCAACAGAGTTAACAACCTTAGGTACAAACCTAACAGTGAAACTATTTGCAAAAGCAAGAAGAAGCCTTGCTTGATCAACATGCAGACTCAAAACCGAGAGGTCTGTACTACTCCGGTTCAACTTGTTGACCACAGTGGCAGAATCAGTCTCTATAGTAACGTAGGACCAGCCCCTCTCGCAACCAAACTATATGGTAGCAACAACCGTCTAGAGCTCTACCGACGCAACATCCAAGCAAGTAGCCGAATGACTAGCCAAACCACCAAGGACGCTACCTTTGTCGTCGCACGTAATAACACCGACAGCAGTATCCCAAGTCGTCGGATTAAAAGTGCCATCCACGTTGATCTTGATGCACCTCGACCGAGGAGGCTACCAGGGGGTCTGCGAGGGCTAATTTTTCGGTAGGCGAGATGGAGGTCATTATCGCCCCAGTGTAGTCTCGGAGGATGCCCTGAGCGTTGAGAAATGTGAGCCAGGGCAGCTAGAGGCGATCGTTGTGAACCCAATCATTTCGGTGATTCCACAAGTTCTATAAAATTGTAAGAAAAAGTGCGAATGAATATTGGTACAGAAGAGAGGCTCCCTCTTCAAACCACGAGAGAAATGAGGAGGCGTGGCTGGTAAGAAGCACAATTAGAAGACCAGCCAAACGAAGGGCCTCCGACACCTCGGGGCAGTCACGTAAAGCATGGATGGAAGTCTCAGGAACTCCACTACAGAAAGGGCCACAACCCGACGCCATGTTCTCCTGTCGAAGTCTAGATCTGGTCGGCAGGACATCCCTACATGCACGCCAGCCAAAGGCACGAACCTTTGGAAGGGTTGGTGACTGAGAGAGAACTTTCCATATCTGAGAAGGTCAGTTAACAGGCCTGGCCTGAATCTCATCGATTATTGATGATAGGTACACCAAGGATAGCATCGGCATCCTCATGGGCAAAGAAAGCGCGAACCTTAGTTTCATCCCAGCTAGGCCACCCACGCACCATAAAATCGCGATAGCTAACATGAATTTCCTCGTTGTCTGGATAGTCTCCGTACAAGTTTAGCGTAGTCGCACCTCCCCAATTATCTTGAAACACGCGAATCTTGCTATTAATACCTGGGCGCTAGAAGAAGCCAGGGAGAAGCTCTCGCTTGGCTTGACATAAACCTTTCCAAGCAAATGAGGCGTTCTTGTTGGCCTCAGTGTTAAGTAAATTTTGGGATGGGAAATAACGGGCTTGAAAAATTTGAGAAAACAACGACTCCTGGTCAGTAATCAGGCGCCAAAGTTGTTTACCCAATAATGCAACATTGAAGTGATGCATGTCACAAAACCTAACACCACCAACATTCATAGGGGAGCAGACAGAGCCCCAATCCACCATGGGCCAGCCTCGTTTATTATTGCAACCCGACCACCAATAACGGCGGATAGATTTAGACATGTCATCAATAAGATTATGGGGTAACATGTAACAGGACATCACATAGTGTGGCAAAGATTGTGCAACCGATTTGATGAGAACCTCTCGCCTGCTATGAGAGAGAAGGGTATTGTTCCAGCTGGAAAGACGCGAGTCCACTTTATCATGGACAAACCCTAAGTTCATCATTTTGTTTTGCCTGATAAGAAGAGGGATGCCAAGGTAAACTCATGGGTTAGTAACCTCACGGACATGAAGAATGTCGTAGATAGCCTACTTATTCTCCAGAGAAGTGTGAGGCCCAAAAAAGATGGTCAATTTCTCAAAATTGACTACCTGGCCCGAAGAAGAGGTATAGAGATGAAGGACATCTTTAAGACACGTAACCATTGTTCCTTAGAAAGGCTGATAGAGTAGCGCAATCTTGGATTTGGAAGCCTTCAATCAAGTTGTTGCAAGAACTAGGAGCTCTAGACTCAATCAAGGAAGTTTGGGCAGATCTGAAAATTCAAGAGAAAAGAAAAGGGATTTTCTTGAATTTTCAGATTCAAGGCTGGAAATTTAAAGAAAGAAAGACGAGATGAAGGATTAGATGATAAGAAATAAGAATATAAATAAAAAGATGAGAAAAGATTAAGAAGAAGATAGGTAAAACAAATCTGGAAATTCCAGCTTTGTTTATGGAATTATGGAAGATGGTGTGAAGGTTGAAGATGAAGATGGCTTGTGAATTGTTGTTGTTGTTTTGTCCTCGGCACCCTCTTAGATGCAATTATCTAAGCAAGCAACCTCAAGCGGCTCTAACCCACCCTCCTAGACGCGATTATCTAGGCAAGCAAGAGTGTGAAGATGATCTTCCTCACAAGAACTCGACGAACTTATGTTGAAGAAGACTTCGAAGGCACAAGTAATCAACACTTGCAAAAAAAAACTCACTAAATATTTCATAAATCAAAGGAAATATGTCTTACAATGATGGAGACTTCATCCTTTTATAGGTGAAGGATAGACAAAGTAATTTAACTTCTACTAAAACAAGGAAAACCTAATCTAATTAAAAATAATAATAAAATAACAGCCTTTAAACTCCTTGTGCTTGTGTGGCAAGGGATAGGGTGATAAGGCAAGTTATAAGCTGATAAGGGCTGGTTGCTTGGGCAGCAAGTAAACATGATGAAGGCTGGTTTGCTTGGGTATCAAGTAATGGGCTGATAAGAGCTGTTTTGATTGGGCAGCAAGTAAAAGTTGATTTGGGCAAGGAGGCATGTGTGGGCTGTTTAAAAAGCTAACTAGGCCTAAAAACACTTGTAAATCCTAATTTGGGCTAAAAATAAAAATCTGACCCAATCTTTTATAGTAACAACTATTGGGTCTAATTACAATAAAAAGGGCTAATTAATGGACATCTAAAGGCTCATGGATATCCATCTCCAAAGGTGCAGCAAGTTGAGTTTTTGTGACCCAATTATTCT
The DNA here is from genome assembly GCA_019671005.1 of Hibiscus mutabilis. NCBI lineage: Eukaryota > Viridiplantae > Streptophyta > Magnoliopsida > Malvales > Malvaceae > Hibiscus > Hibiscus mutabilis. The sequence continues at coordinate 36,766,272 of CM033713.1, read as the reverse complement.
TGAAGGATGTTAAGTGTGGACTTCCTTCAAGAAATTCTTCTTTCTTCATAGCAGCTTGTAATCCTTGGCTCACGAATACTTGGACGGTCGAATTCAGCTTGTCCTTGATTAGCTTAGACTTGGCTCGTGTTATTGGGCCAAGTGGAAAAGTAAGCCCATCTTGTCCTTGGAATTGCCTTGTGGTACATGTATCATCCCCTCCCTCCTCAAAAGGATTCGTCCACGAATCTGAAACATCAAAGGGAGAAAGATCAGAAACATTAAAAGTTGTACTCACATTATACTCACCTGGTAGATCAATTCAGTATGCATTGTTGTTGATCCTTTCAAGGACTTGGAATGGTCCATCTCCTCGTTGATCCAATTTGGATTTCTTATGGTTCGGAAATCTTTCTTTACGCATGTGCAACCAAACCCAATCTCCTGGTTCAAAGACAACTTGGCGTCGGCCTTTGTTGACTTTGGCAACAACATTTTCATATGTTTTCTCCATTCTATGCTTTGCCTTAATGTGAATGGATTTAACTAACTCTACTTTCTTTTCGCCATCTAAGCTGCTAATATTATTAATAGGTAAAGGAACAAGGTCTAATGTAGTTAAGGGGTTAAAACCATAAACTACTTCAAATGGAGAATAACCGGTGGATGAATGAATAGAACGGTTGTAGGCAAACTCTACAAAAGGTAGATATTCTTCCCAAGTTTTTGTGTTCTTACTGACAACAGTTCTGAGTAATGCACCTAAGATCCGATTTGTTACCTCGGCTTGTCCATCCGTCTGTGGGTGACAAGTAGTAGAATAAAGAAGTTTGGTACCTATCTTTCCCCACAAAACCTTCCAAAAATGGCTTATGAACTTTACATCTCTATCAGAAACGATGGTGCATGGAATTCCATGAAGCCGTACTACTTCTCTAAAGAAGAGATCGGCTACATGTGTTGCATCATCCATTTTATGGCATGGTATGAAGTGAGCCATCTTCGAAAACCTGTCGACCACAACAAAAATACTATCTCGACCCTTTTTGGTACGAGGTAATCCAAGGGAAAGAAGGGATAGGAAGGGGTGCATATAAACCGTTAGGACTTACCTTGGATTTTTCTTGTTTACATACGATGCAAGATGCGCATACCTTTTCCACGGTTTTCCTCATACGTGGCCAAAAAAATGCTCCATTACCATGTCTAACGTTTTGGAGATGCCAAAGTGCCCCATTAAGCCTCTAGAGTGTGATTCATGGACTAGCAATTCTCTAATGGAGTCTTGTGGTATACACAACCTGTTTATTCGGAAAAGAAACCCATCTACAAGATAAAACGTGTTAAAAGCACCTTTTAAACAATGAGTATAAATTTCCTTGAAATCTGGATCATTAGGATACAATTGCTTTATATGTTCGAATCCCAATATAGTAGCATGCATTTGAGTAATTAGGGTATACCTTCTAGATAGTGCATCTACTACTACATTATCCTTACCTTTTTTGTACTTGATCACATAAGGGAATGTTTCAATAAACTCCACCCACCGAGCATGTCTCTTGCTCAAATTACCTTGGCCGTTTAGCCACTTCAATGATTCGTGGTCGGTGTGTATGATGAACTCCTTTGGAAGAAGGTAGTGTTGCCAAACTTCAAGTGCACGAACTAATGCAAGGAGCTCTTTATCATAAGTTGAGTAGTTCAAATGTGCTCCTTTTAACTTCTCGCTAAAGTAAGCGATTGGTTGTTTTTCCTGTAAAAGAACTGCGCCTATGCCTATACCGGAGGCATCACATTCTAACTCAAAAGTTTTAGAAAAATCAGGAAGACAAAGAATTGGGGCAGTACAAAGTTTACCTTTTAGTGTTTGGAAGGCTTGTTCTTGTGCCTCACCCCAATGAAAACCTACCATTTTTTTGATGATATCTGTCAATGGTGAGGCAATGGTAGAGAAATCCTTGACAAAGCGACGGTAGATGCTTGCTAGGCCATGGAAGGATCTCACCTCGGTTATGGATGATGGCGTGGGCCATTCTTAAATTGCTTTGACTTTTTCATTGTCAACATGGATACCCTGTGCACTTACTATAAAGCCTAGAAAACTAAGACTTTCACTACAAAACACGCACTTTTCCATGTTAGCATATAATTGTTCTCTTCGGAGAACTTCGAAGACCGATCTCACATGAAAGATATGTAAATCAAAAGAAGAATAGTAGATAAGAATATCATCGAAATAAACAACAACAAACTTACCTCTAAACTCCCGAAGGACATGGTTCATCAATCTCATGAATGTGCTAGGGGCATTGGTCAAACCAAATGGCATAACTGTCCATTCATATAAACCGAACTTTGTCTTGAAAGCGGTTTTCCATTCATCTCCTTCTTTCATTCGAATTTGATGATAACCACTCTTCAAATCAATCTTGGTGAAGATGCATGCACCGTAGAGTTCATCATGCATGTCATCTAATCGTGGAATAAGATGCCTATACTTGATTGTTATTCGGTTGATCGGCCGACAATCGACACACATTCTATATGAACCATCTTTCTTTGGAACCAAAAGTACTGGAACGACACAAGGGCTTAAACTCTCACGAATGTAGCCTTTGTTGAGTAGTTCTTCCACTTGCTTTTCTAACTCCTTGGTTTCGTCGGGATTACATCTATATGCTGGTCTATTTGGAATAGAAGAACCCGGAATTAGGTCAATTTGATGTTCAATTCCTCTTAAGGGTGGCAAACCGTCAAGTGGATCACCTAAAACATCATTGAAGTCCTGCAAAAGAGAAACAAACACACTAGGCAAACTTTTGTTATTGTTAGTGATAGAAAAAATTGTTCCCTAAAGCGGATGAGGATGCAAGGCTGTTTAAGGAAGGGGGCTTGCCTCACTTCTTTTTCTCTCGCATAAATATTTTGAGACACTTTTTTTCTCACATTTAGGATCACTCACCACCCCTGGGCCTATACTTATTTGGCTTTTATCACTACTGGCCTCTTTTGTATTTGCCTTTTGTTTTTCATTCTTTTTTTCTTTTTCATCTTTTTTTATTCCCACCTCCTCACAAAACTTCTTCATTCGCATCTGATCTTTGTACACCTCTTTTGGATCGAGTGGAGCCAAGGTATAATTTTTGCCATGGTATACAAAGGAATACTTATTTAACTTACCATGGTGAGTCACATCACGGTCATCTTGCCACGATCGTCCTAAAAGTAAGTGAGATGCTTGCATAGGGATAACATCACACCAAACGTCATCACAATATTTACCCATAGTAAAAGTGATTATGGCACGTTTGTTTACCTTTAATTCTGACCCTTCATGAAGCCATTGGAGATAATGTGGCTTTGGATGGCGTTGACAAGGTAGGTCAAGTGCATCAACTAGATAGCTGCTCACCACATTCGCACAACTTCCGCTATCAATGATGACAGAATATAGTTTGCCTCTGATCAAACATCTTGTGTGGAAAATATTTGTTCTTTGCATCTCCGTATCGTCGATTGCTTGGATATTAAGTGAACATTGAATCACCAAGCTTTTAGGATCAGGTTCATCACTGGAGTAACCACCGGCGATGAATTCATTGTCGAACAATTCCTCCTCCGACTCGGATGAGTAGCTCCCATCTTCTCGAATAAAAAAGAGTCTTGTATTTGGGCAGTCTCTTTTATAGTGTCCATGAACGTTGCACTTGAAGCATACAATCTCCCGAGTTTGTTTGAGTGTTTGTGTGTTTTCCGCCAACATGGGGGTTTTTGTCTTGGTTTTGTCCAGTGACTTGGATGTTTCAATTTTCTGCTTTGGTCTACTTGAGTTGAGCAAAGGTTTAGAAGAATTAGAATGAGATAAAGGTTGAGTGATACCTTTGTCATAGTGATAATTCTTTTGTCGATATCATTGTCGATCTTTGATGTGTTTTTCAATTGTCATGGCGAATTGGAATGCCTCTTGAAGGGTGTAGTAGGTTTTGAGTTCAAGTACCTCAAGAATGTTGTCATTGAGTCCGACAACAAACCTAGTCATTGTATCCTCTTCATCCTCTTGGATATCGGCTCTTTGCATCAATGATTCCATCTCTTTGAGATACTCATCAACAGTCCTATAGACTTGTCGGATTCTTTGTAACTTTTGTTTGATCTCTCGCCGATATAATGGGGGAACGAATCGTTCTCGCATGACTTCTTTAAGTTCTCCCCATGAGGTTATCTTGGCTTCTCCATTGAGACGCCGATTGCGAACCAATTGGGACCACCAAATGGATGCGTATTCAGTGAATTCGAGAGACAACAGTGGAACTTGATCCTCTTCGGGGCATTAATAATACTCGAATAGAAGATCAACTCGATTTTCCCAGTCACAATAAGCATCAGGGTCATACCTTCCTTGAAAAGGTGGTACAGTGATTTTTGGTTTGGCTAAGGTGTTTGTTGCTCGTCTCGGCTCTATGCGAGGATTGTGCCCATGCAGGGGCTTTTGGCGTCTATTCTGAATGGGAACAAGATTTGGACGCCTAGGCTCTTCAGTATCGCTTGCAATTGCAGTGGTTTCTAATCTCCCAATGGTTTGAGTGAATGCGATTCTGATCAGATCGGTGTGCTCAAGCTTGGCTGCCAAAGAGGTTACAATCCGTTCAAGTTTATTGAGAATATTCGAAACTTCTTGAAGAGTCACTTCATGTGGTTCTTCGTTGTTACTTGTTTCTGACATCCTGAAACACTCAGATTTAAAAAGGTGAAAAGCAAAAGAAAACTAGAAATCTCACTAAACACTCCAAGGAATAAATATTTAGCGAGGCAAGTAAACTGATCTCGTGCTCTTTAAAGACCTTCCTGCCACAAGTCAACAAGTTACAATCAGAGTTTAATCCTAACAATGAGTCCTAATTGTACTAGGAGTCCAATGAAAAGGCTTGCACCAATTGAATATAGTTGCAAGAAAGAAGGATTGTAATGCAACTTTGTTGTCCTACTCACACCAGAAAAGAGAATGTGTTAAATTGCGTAATAGAAGAAAGAAAAAGCAAAACAAAGGAACTTAAGAAACTAAGAGTAGAAAAAAATTAGTAGAGAAAGATGATAACCCCAAAACCCAGAAACAACTTGAAGGAAGAAATCCAATGTTGAATCCACTTCAATGTGATGCTTGTGGTGGTTGATGATGGTGATCTTGATGATTCTTGATGGTGGTTGGTGGCTAGGTATAAGCTTTCTCACTTTTCTTCACTTTTCTTTCTTTTCTTTTTTTAAATTTTTTTCTCTTTTTTTTCTTTTTACAAGGTAAATAAACTGAAAATAACGAAAATTGAAGAAAAAATAATGAAAATAGGGTTAAAAAGGGGGAAAACCCTAATTTGGCTGAAACTTTATCCACTTCGTTCGAGGTGTTACTGAACTCCAAAAATTCTGAAATTTTGTGTGGTGACTCCACCAATGGTGTATATCTGATCTGGAAAGTTTCAGCTCAAAATTCACTCGTTTGGTTTTGACGAATTTTCCCTAATTTTCGAGTTTTTTTCCCAAAAACGCCAAAATTCTTGCCAAGAATCGTCCCAAATCTGATACCAAATGATAGAGTAGCGCAATCTTGGATTTGGAAGCCTTCAATCAAGTTGTTGCAAGAACTAGGAGCTCTAGACTCAATCAAGGAAGTTTGGGCAGATCTGAAAATTCAAGAGAAAAGAGAAGGGATTTTCTTGAATTTTCAGATTCAAGGCTGGAAATTTAAAGAAAGAAAGACGAGATGAAGGATTAGATGATAAGAAATAAGAATATAAATAAAAAGATGAGAAAAGATTAAGAAGAAGATAGGTAAAACAAATCTGGAAATTCCAGCTTTGTTTATGGAATTATGGAAGATGGTGTGAAGGTTGAAGATGAAGATGGCTTGTGAATTGTTGTTGTTGTTTTGTCCTCGGCACCCTCTTAGACGCAATTATCTAAGCAAGCGGCTCTAACCCACCCTTCTAGACGCGATTATCTAGGCAAGCAAGAGTGTGAAGATGATCTTCCTCAGAAGAACTCGTCGAACTTATGTTGAAGAAGACTTCGAAGGCACAAGTAATTAGCACTTGCAAAAACAAACTCACTAAATATTTCATAAATCAAAGGAAATATGTCTTACAATGATGGAGGCTTCATCCTTTTATAGGTGAAGGATAGACAAAGTAATTTAACTTCTACTAAAACAAGGAAAACCTAATCTAATTAAAAATAATAATAAAATAACAGCCTTTAAACTCCTTGTGCTTGTGTGGCAAGGGAGAAGGCAAGTTATAAGCTGATAAGGGCTGGTTGCTTGGGCAGCAAGTAAACTTGATGAAGGCTAGTTTGCTTGGGTATCAAGTAATGGGCTGATAAGAGGTGTTTTGATTGGGCAGCAAGTAAAAGTTGATAGGGCTTTTATTTGGACGAATTTAAGGGTATTTGGGCTGGTTTAGATGATAAGAAATTGGTTCTTGGGCAAGGAGGCATGTGTGGGCTGTTTAAAATGCTAACTAGGCCTAAAAACACTTGTAAATCCTAATTTGGGCTAAAAATAAAAATCTGACCCAATCTTTTATAGTAACAACTATTGGGTCTAATTACAATAAAAAGGGCTAATTAATGGACATCTAAAGGCTCATGGATATCCATCTCCAAAGGTGCAGCAAGTTGAGTTTTTGTGACCTAATTATTCTTGAAGGATGTTAAGTGTGGACTTCCTTCAAGAAATTCTTCTTTCTTCATGGCAGCTTGTAATCCTTGGCTCACGAATACTTGGACGGTCGAATTCAGCTTGTCCTTGATTAGCTTAGACTTGGCTCGGGTTATTGGGCCAAGTGGAAAAGTAAGCCCATCTTGTCCTTGGAATTGCCTTGTGGTACATGTATCAAAGACCACGATGTCATCCGCAAAGAGAAGATGATTCACGTGAGGCCCGCAACGACTAGCACAGAGCCCCTAGAAACGGCCATTGGCTTAAAATCCAACAAAATGGGCTTAAAATCCGCAAAGAGAAGATGATTCACGTGAATTTTAACCGTAAATTTTACGGCCATTTTCAAAACTTTTTACTTAAATTTACGGCCATTTTGTTGGATTTTAAGGCATGCATGTCTAAATGGGCTTTTACAGTGGAGCCGTTGGAATTTTAACTGAGTAAAAATTTTTGAAATTGAGGTTAAGCTATATAATAATATTCACAAGGCCATAATAAAAAATTTTAAGTCATGAAATTTGATTTAATCTTTATTTTGCATCCATTTTGTTGGCGATTAAGGCGTGTAAGTCTAAATGGGCTTTATAGTGGACCCGTTGGAATTTTAACTGAGTAAAAAGTTCTAAAATTGAGGTTAAGATATATAATCCTATTCAAAAGCCCATAATCAATAATTTTAACTCATGAAATTTGATTTAACCTTATTTTGTGGCCATTTTGTTGGGTTTAAGGCGTGCATGTCTAAATGGGCTTATTGTGGACCCGTTAGAATTTTAACCGACTAAAAGTTACTGAAAATGAAGTTAAGCTGTATAATCATGTTCAAAAACCCATAACTAAATATTTTAAGTCATAAAATTTGATTTAATCTTATTTTTTGGCCATTTTGTTAGAGTTTCGTGCATGTCTAAATGGGCTTTACAATAGAATTGTTCGAATTTTAACCGAGTAAAAATTTATAAAAATGAGGTTAAACTGTATAATCATGTTCAAAATCCCAAAACTAGATATTTTAATTCATAAAATTTGATTTAATCTTATTCTTCGGCCATTTTGTTGGGGTTCAAGGCGTGCATGTGTAAATGGGCTTATAGTGGACCGTTTAGAATTTTAACCGAGTAAAACATTCAGAAAATGAGGTTAAGCTATATAATCATGTTCAAAAGCCCTTGGATAAATATTTTAAGTCATAAAATTTGATATAATCTTATTTTCTGGCCGTTTTGTTGGGGTCTAAGACGTGCATGTCTAAATTGGCTTTACAAGGAACCCTTTGGAATTTTAACCGAGTAAAAAATTCTAAAATTGAGGTTAAGCTATATATTCATATTCGAAAGCCCATAATCAAATATTTTAACTCATGAAATTTGATTTAATTTTATTTTGTGGTTGTTTTGTTGGGTTTAAGGCGTGTAAGTCTAAATGGGTATACAATGGACCCATTAGAATTTTAACCGAGAAATAATTTCTGAAAATGAGGTTAAGTTATATAATCATGTTCAATATCCCATAGCTAAATATTTTAAGTTATAAAATTTGATTTAATCTTATATATTGGCCGTTATGTTGGGGTTTAAGGCATGCTAGTCTAAATAGCTTTACACTGGACAACGTTGGAATTTTAACCGAGTAAAAAATTCTAAAATTGAGGTTAAGCTATATAATCATGTTCAAAAGCAAATAAATAAATGTTTTAAGTCATAAAATGTGATTTAATCTTATTTGGCGGCCATTTTGTTGGGGTTTAAGGCGTTCATGTCTAAATGGGATTTACAGTGGACCAGTTGGAATTTTAATCGAGTAAAAATTTTTGAAATTGAAGTTAAGATATATAATCATGTTCAAAAGCCCATAACAAAATATTTTAAGTCAAAAAATGTGAATTAATCTTATTTTTTCGACTGTTTTTTTTTTGGGTTTAAGGCGTGCATGTCTAAATGGGCTTTATAGTGATCCCGTTGGAATTTTAAACGAGAAAAAAGTTCTAAAATTGAGGTTAAGCTATATAATCATAGTCAAAAGCACATAATCAAATATTTTAACTGATGAATTTGATTTAATGTTATTTTTTGGCCGTTTTGTTGGGTTTAAGGCGTGCATGTCTAAATGGACTTATAGTGGACCCGTTAGAATTTTAACCAAGTAATAATTTCTGAAAAAGACGTTAAGCTATATAATCAAGTTCAATATTCCATAACTAAATATTTTACGTCATAAAATTTGATTTAATCTTATTTTTTGGTCGTTTTGTTGGGGTTTAAGGCGGACATGTTTAAATGGGCTTTATAGTGGACTGTGTTGAATTTAACAAAGTAAAAAGTTCTAAAATTGAGGTTAAGCGATATAATCATGTTCAAAAGCCCATAAATAAATATTTGAAGTCATAAAATGTGATTTAATCTTATTTTTTGCCCGTTTTGTTGGGCTTTAAGGCGTGCATGTCTAAATGGGCTTTACAGGGACGTGTTGGAATTTTAACCGAGTAAAAAGTTCTGAAATTAAGGTTAAGCTATATAATCATATTAAAAAGCCCATAATCAAATATATTAACTCATGAAATTTTATTTAATCTTATTTTTTGGCAGTTTTTTGGGTTTAAGGCGTGCAAGTCTAAATGGGCTTATAGTGGACCATTTAGAATTTTAACCGAATAAATTTTTTTGAAAATAAGGTTAAGCTATATAACCATGTTTAAAAGCCCTTAAATATATATTTTAAGTCATAAAATTTGATTTAATCTTATTTTTCAGCCACTTTGTTGGGGTTTAAGGCGTGCATGTCTAAATGGGCTTTACAGTGGACCCGTTGGAATTTTAACCGAGTAAAAAGTTCTTAAATTGTGGTTAAGCTATATAATCATATTCAAGAGCCCATAATCAAATATTTTAACTCATGAAATTGAATTAATCTTATTTTATGGCCGTTTTGTTGGATTTAAGGCGTGCATGTCTAAGTTCGATTACAGTTGACCCGTTAGAATTTTAACCGACTAAAAACTTTTGAAACTGAGGTTAAGCTATATAATCATATTCAAAACCCATAACTAAATTTTTTAAGTCAAAAATTTTGATTTAATCTTATTTTTCAGCCATTTTTTGGGGTTTAAGGCGTGCATATCTAAATGGGCTTTATAGTGGACCCGTTGGAATTTTAACTGAGTAAAGATTTCTTAAATAAGGTTAGGCTATATAATCATACTTAAAAGCCCATAAAAAATATTTTAAGTCATAAAATGTGTGTTAATCTTATTTTGCGGCAATTTTATTGGGGTTTAAGGCATGCAAGTCTAAATGAGCTTACCCGTTGGAATTTTAACCGAGTAACAAGAACTAAAATTAAGGTTAAGCTTTATAATAAAATTCAAAAGACCATAAATAAATATTTTAACTCATGAAATTTGATTTATTCTTATTTTGTGGATATTTTGTTGGGTTTAATGCGTGCATGTCTAAATGGGCTTATAGTGGACCCGTTAAAATTTTAACCGAGTAAAATTTTTTGAAAATGAGGTTAAGCTATATTATAATGTTCAAAAGACCATAAATAAATATTTTAAGTCATAAAATTTGATTTAATATTATTATTGTCCATTTTGTGGGGGTTTAAAGCGTGCATGTCTAAATAAGCTTTATAGTGGATCCGTGGGAATTTTAACCAAGTAAAATTTTATATAAATGAGGTTAAGCTATATAATCATGTTCAAAAGTCCATAACTAAATATTTTAAGTCGTAAAATGTGATTTAATCTAATTTTCAACTGTTTTGTTGGGGATTAAGGCGTGCATGTCTAAATGGGCTTTACAGTGGACCCGTTGGAATTTTAACCGAGTAAAAAGTTCTAAAATTTAGGTTAAGTTGTATAATCAGGTTCAAAAGCCCATAACTAAAATTTTTAATTCATAAAAATTTATTTAATCTTATTTCGTGGCTATTTTGTTTGGGTTTAAGGTGTGTATGTCTAAATGGGCTTTATAGTGAACCCGTTGGAATTTTAACCGAGTAAAAAGTTCTGAAAATGAGGTTAAGCTATATAATCATGTTCAAAAGCCTATAACTAAATATTTTAAGTTATAAAATTTGATTTAATCTTATTTTTTGACCATTTTATTAGGGTTTGTAATCACTAATTTTGTTCGATGTTTTTTATTTTTATTTTATTTTCCAAACATTAATATTTTATTTTGTTTTTGGTTTATTATTATTTATTTTTTATTTTTATTAGTATTCTTATTAAATATCATTAATATTACTATTAAATATATATATATATATATTAAAAAATAATAATGGTATTGTTATCCTAAATAATAGATGCCCAATGTCCATATTAAATTACAAACCCAATATACCTATTTATTACATAACTGGCTCGTTTGGCCCAAATATTTTAAAATCCTAAACCCTATATGATAACCTAACTTATTCTCTTATTTTTTTGCAGCCGTCCAGATCTGACTGTCGGACTAGATCTGATCCAACTGTCTAGATCGAGCTAAGAGAACAATCTGGATTCCTCACACGCACGTGTTTTCCACCACCACGGCTGTTCAGTCCCACCACGTGCCCACGCGCTAGACATTTCGACTTCCCCGGCCATGTGGCGTCACAGCCGGCGATCCCGCTTCCATCGTTCAACCACCGCCTGCAAAAAAAGACGAAACAACATATAAAAATGGGTTTCCAGATCTCAGAATGACATCAAATCTCAACAACAGTTAGATTAGGTTTTTTATATAAAAAATTTTGTATGTACAAGTTCAGATATAAATCCGAACAAATCAGTGTATCAATTTTTTTTCAAGGACAATCAATAAAAAAATCACCTCGGACTTTGAGAGGTAAAAAAATCTTCTTATTTTCTTTCTTTTTCCATATTCGAACAAAAAAATGTAAAATAAAAAGAGAAGTTTAGGGGTTATACCTTAGGGGTCTTGAACTGCCATTGCCTTCACCGGCCAAGGGAGGTGCGCCAATGAATATGCACTACTTTGTATTTTTTAGATCTAGGTTTTTTCGGTTTTGGGTTCATATTAAAAAAAGAGGTTTCTTTTCAATCTGGCTTTTGCTTTAAAAAATCTAATTCTTTTTCCAGATTTCGGTGCCGGTGTACGGCTACGCACGGCCAGAATCTAGGTTTTTAGGGTAGTGCATGGCGGTCATGATGAACACCATCTTTAAATTTCCAGAGAGAACTTTGGGTTTTTTTTTTAGTTTTGGGGCTAAAAAGGATTTTTTTTAAAATAAGTATCTTTTATGCCTACCCGGTTTAAGTAAATGGGTTAATTAAAATTTTAAATCCCTCCACCCTTAAAAAGTTTGCTCCGCATTCCTCTATGTTTTCAATTTTTTACATTTCGGTCACCTAATTTGCGAATCAGCTTTGTTCCTCTTATTTTGGGTCCTTTAATTTTGGTTTTTGTTCATTTCAGTCCCGAGACCAATGGTAAAATTACCCCATAATCCCTTGTTGCTTTTAGGGTTATTTATTTTACTACCCTCATGTTTACTGTTCTTTTTAATTTATGCACCTACTAGTTTTATTTTAGGTTATTTGGTCCCTTGCTTCATATCATATCATATCATATCATATCATATCATATCATATCATATCATATCATATCATATCATATCATATCATATTATATTATATTATATTATATTATATTATATTATATTATATTATATTATATTATATTATATTATATTATATTATATTATATTATATTATATTATATGATATGATATCATATCTTGTTCTATATGTATTTTATGTATTTGCTATATATCATTTTATTATATTTGATACGTTTGTCCAGGGATAAGAAAAACTTGACTCGACTAAAATCGAATAACTCGACTTGACTCAAAGCGAAAATACTCGACTCATCTTGACTCGACTCGAAATTTCATAAACTCGACTCGAAAAAATTTCAAATAAAGTTTGAGTTGTAAAATAGAAACTCGAATAACTCGAAATTTTTAGTAATTAATAGATTTATTTTTAAGTTCGAGACGAGTCTCTCAATTTTTTATTATATATATACTGATATATAAAAATATGAAGAAATATTGCAATATATGAAAAAAATATGAAGAAATATATATATATATATATATATATATATATATATATATATATATGATTAGAGAAAGTGATTTAAATTAGAATCAGACCGTACTATAACATGATAAATAATTACAATTAAATTTTATAGGAACTCGAAAACTCGACTCGACTTGAATTTCTTAAACTCGACTCGAATCGAAAAATTTCAATTAAAGTTTGAGTTGTAAAATATGATGCGTCAACTCGAATAACTCGAAATTTTTTGACTCGACTCGATCGAACGCTCACCCCTACGTTTGTCATATATCTTTATAAATTTATATCATATGTATTTATATTTTATGTAGAACTTGTTACATTATTTACATCATATATTACTATTATTATATGTGTTAAATGTTTTTCATTTATGTATGTATTTTATATGTAACATATATATATTATTTTTTTTGTGTTGATTTTTACTTATTTTATATGTTAGCATATATTATATATTATATAGTATATATTCTATTTATTTATGTATATATGTTTATAATTATATTATTGATGTCTGTTTTTGCTTTTATTTTTAGTTGTATTTATTCTTTAATTATCATGTTTTTTATTAAATTTGGATATCGGATATATTCACTGTTCAATGCGGTGCTCCCTTTTTCAAGGATAAACTTGGCTACCAGTCTAAGAAGTAGTTGGTAGTTTTTGTTTACTCTTCGAACACCGGAGCCCTTAAAATTTACTCGCACGTATAACCAAATCTTAATTTAAATGTCAGTTTATTGTAAAATTCAATATTAATAAAGCGGTAATTATATTTTTTGATACCAATTTTTGGGCGGTGTGGGGGTGTTAATCCTTCCCCATCCGTAACCGACTCCCGGACCCAAGTTTTTGAATCTCTGATTTTGTTTTTATGGTGTCCGGTCTACCCCTTTTAAAATGATCGGTGGCGACTCCCCATTTACTACTTTTAACACCTTTATTTATTTACTACCTGATAGAGTAGCACAATTGTTGATTTGGAAGCCTTCAATCAAGTTGTTGCAAGAACTAGGAGCTCTAGACTCAACCAAGAAAGCTTTGGGCAGATCTGAAAATTCAAGAGAAAAGAGAAGAACTTTTCTTGAAAATTTCAAATTCAAGGTTGGAAATTCAAAGAAACAGAGACAAAGTGAATGATTAGAAGATGAATAACTAGAATAAAGTTAAAAAGATTGAAAAAGACTAAGATAAGGATAGGTAAAACAAATCTGAAAATTCCAGCTTTGTTTATGGAATTATGAAAGATGGTGTGAAGGTTCAAGATGAAGATGGCTTGTGAATCATTGTTGTTGTTTTGTCCTCGACACCCTCTTAGACGCAATTATCTAAGCAAGCAACCTCAAGCGGCTCTAACTCACCCTCCTAGATGTAATTACCTAGGCAAGCAAGAGTGTGAAGACGATCTCCCTCACAAGAACTCGATGATCTTATGTTGAAGATGGCTTCTAGACAGGTTTACCGAACACTTGCAAACTCAAAGAATACTAAAATCTCCAAAGAGAACTTTTTATTAATCAATGAAATCTGCCAAACAAAGAAGAAAGCATCATCCTTTTATAGATGAAGGATGGCTTTAACCTAAAGCTAAGAATAAATAAAATAAACAAACAAATCTGGTCCATTAAATTGGACTTGTTCTAACGGCTTGGGAGAAGGGTGGCTGGTTCTTAAAGTATATAAAATCCTAAAAACATAATTTAAATGTTAATAATTAGGTTGGATTAAGTTTAATTCGTCCAAAGATATGTTAGCTTTTGGGCTGAATTTTACAAAATCACGTAATCATCCCATATCCAGTTTTTTGCATGCACAGTCTTCAGTAAATTGGAAGTATCTTGAGTTACCGATGTCTGATTGACGCGTTTCAAGATGTGTTAGAAAGGTAACTGAATGAAGGATAATTTGTTAGCAGACAACTCGACCCAGAAATGCTTGGATCCTATCCAAAAACTTGTAAAGTTGGCTGACTTTCCAGACTTCACAAACATGTTCAGTTTCTTGTCCAAGATGCATCGTTTTTTGACCTCCTATGCGTGCATTGTTTTGGCCTTTATTGTTTGCATCGAACAACTTCAACTTCAACTTCTTGTCCAATATGAGTAATTTGAACCCCTTCATGCATGTATCACTACCTCAATTTTATTTCAAAATATAAACTTTTTCAAAAATTTCCCCTTTAAACATTTTCCAAAATTTTTCAAACAAAAAAAGGGAAACCTGTAAGAAAATTTTTTCAGTCGCAACAGCTTTACGAATCTGCTGGGGACAAATTTTTGTTTTTACAAAAAGAGAGTCATGCCCTTTTTAAAATATATTACCACTTTATTAATATAGGAAATTGGGAATTGAAGTGACGGTTAAACCAATATTTGTTTATAAATGCAAGTTTATTTTAACGCATTTAAAATTTGGCACATAAACTCGTTTGTTTAAGTGAGGGGAAATGCTATTGCTTTCGAGGGGATATCGTTCCCATGTATGGGCCTAGCAAGTACCTTCAGGGCTCTACTACTCTATGCTTTCGTGGGGGATATCGTTTCCCCGTATAGGTATAGAGGAAAGGGTCCCTGAATTGAACCCTGTTGAAAGGAGCCTATAATGGGTGATGACCGGGGGCCTCGCTACCCTTAGTAGGGGACAGCGAGGACAGTTCAGGTACCTTGTTATCACCAAAATTGCATATAGAGAACATAGAAAAGCCCACCCCTTTAGAGCCATGCGGATAACCTAGGTGTTTTAGACGGTATGTAAATAGAGTCATTTCTAATGTTATTTCTTCATTTTATTTGGCACTAACTTATTTCTTTTTATGTCTTATTTTTGTTTTGCATTTTTTATTTGCATCTACATTATATAATAAAGGGTTGATTCTCAAGTTGATCACTTAAATTAGAAAATTTTCATCATGAATGGGAAGTATCGCAAGGCAAAGATAAAAACATAAAGTGACCAAGCCAAATGAAGATGTCAGCAGCAGCTCTTCGTCCATTCATCAATTCAAAGACCGAAGAAAGTTCGAGGTGGTTTTTGACATCAGTACCAAAAGTGACCAAACCAGATGAAGATGTCAGTTGCAGCTCTTCAGCCATTTATCGACTCGATAACGAAAGAAGGACCGAGGTTTCTACGACATCAATTCCAGAAACAACTAAGCCGAGTAAAGATGATAGCCGCGAGAACTAAACTTTTTTGTCCATTTATCAATTTGAAGACGAAAAAAGGATCGAGGTCTTTTCATCTGCTTGAAGCAATCTAGGAGTTAGAAGAGTCGAAGCCCGCTTATATAAGAACATGTTTTATCTTCTGAAATGAGAACCTTTTTATATTCGATGAAAGTTATTCTAGAGTGATCATCTATGGAATTAACGCCTTTATTTGCATTCATTTTGCATTTATCACATTATTAATTCTTGTTCTTAGTTTGTGTATTTTTTGACAAGTATCATGCATTAATCATTAAAATAATGAATTAATTATGGGAAACCCTTATTTTGCAGAATAATTCTAAGATGCAACCATTCCGCACTCATACAATATGTGTTCTCAGACAAGAGTTATGGAGGATAGATTAGCTAATGTTGAGAAGTCACAAAAGGATATTGATGATCACTTGGGTACTATCGAACAGAGAATTGAGCGATCTCTGGATGAAATTATAAACCGCATTACCGCACTGTTAGGGATGAGAGAAACTGAAAAGACCCCAACTACTGATAGAAATACCAATATAGAAGACTTAGATGGGAACTCATCTCATACTAAGGATCCTCTAGAAGAGTCAGCTTTGAAAAATCCCCAAGTAGCCGGGGCATCCATTAATAATCCAATTAATATAGCACCTAGTTTCGTAAACGAGGCTGATGTTGAAGTTTCAGATTTAAATCTGATCAATAAAATAGAGACAAGATTGAGAACGAAGTTCAAGAAGAAATTTGAGGAGCAACACCTACAAATGGAGGAAAAAGTTTGAATGTTGCAGACAACCAACGACTTCAGGGTTGACGCCATGGATTTGAGCTTGGTAACCAATTTGGTCATCCCGCATTAATATAAAGTGCCTGAATTTGAAAAATATGATGGGACCATTTTTCCTTCAGCCCATTTGTCCATGTATTGCCGTAAGATGTTAGCACACTTAAAGGATAAAAAAACTGTTGGTTCAATGCTTCCAGGATAGCCTGATTGGAGTAGCTGCCCGATGGTAGACACAGCTCAGCCAAGCCAATGTAAAGTCATGGAAGGATCTGTTTAGTGAACAATATCAGCATGTCAAAGATATGGTCCTTAATAGAACAATGCTACAAGGGATGACTCAAGGGCATAACGAGAATATCCGACAATATGCGCAGAGGTGGAGAGATATCGCAGTGCAAGTGCAACCCCCATTTTGGAAAGCAAAATCACTCGCATGTTCGTGGATACCCTGCAAGGAACATTATATGAGAAAATAATCAGCGGTGTATCTTTAAGTTTTGCCGAGTTTGTAAATACGGTAGAATCAATCGAGGCTGCATTCAGAAGTGGCAAGCTCAAAACTAGCAAAAGTTCACAGAAGTTTCAGAAAAGAAAAGACAATAAAGTAAGCAATGTGAGTACCTATAGCCCTATCAATGTTATGATCACACCAAATTCGGCAGTAACAACTCCGCAAGGATCCAACAAAAGAGATACCAAAGGAAAGAAAGAAGAGACCTTTACTGATAGAGTAGCACAATCTTGGATTTGGAAGCTTTCAATCAAGTTGTAGCAAGAACTAGGAGCTCTAGACTCAATCAAGGAAGTTTGGGCAGATCTGAAAATTCAAGAGAAAAGAGAAGGGATTTTCTTGAATTTTTCAGATTCAAGGCTGGAAATTTAAAGAAAGAAAGACGAGATGAAGGATTAGATGATAAGAAATAAGAATATAAATAAAAAGATGAGAAAAGATTAAGAAGAAGATAGGGAAAACAAATCTGAAAATTCCAGTTTTGTTTATGGAATTATGGAAGATGGTGTGAAGGTTGAAGATGAAGATGGCTTGCGAATTGTTGATGTTGTTTTGTCCTCGGCACCCTCTTAGACTCAATTATCTAAGCAAGCAACCTCAAGCGGTTCTAACCCACCCTCCTAGACGCGATTATCTATGCAAGCAAGAGTGTGAAGATGATCTCCCTCACAAGAACTCGTCGAACTTATGTTGAAGAATACTTCGAAGGCACAAGTAATCAGCACTTGCAAAAACAAACTCACTAAATATTTCATAAATTAAAGAAAATCTGTCTTACAATGATGGAGGCTTCATCCTTTTATAGGTGAAGGATAGACAAAGTAATTTAACTTCTACTAAAACAAGGAAAACCTAATCTAATTAAAAATAATAAAAAAATAACAGTCTTTAAACTCCTTGTGCTTGTGTGGCAAAGAATATGGTGATAAGGCAAGTTATAAGCTGATAAGGGCTGGGTGGCTGGTTCCTAAAGTATATAAAACCCTAAAACCATCAATTTAAATGATAATAAATACACTGGGCTAAGTTTAATTCGTCCAAAGCCTTATATTTAAGCTTTTGGGCTGAATTTTACAAAATCCCGTATCCAGTTTTCTGCATGCGCAGTCTTCAGTAAATTGGACGTATCCTGAGTTCCTGATGTCCGATTGATGCGTTTCAAGATGCGTTGGAATGATAACTGAATGAAGACAATTTGTTAGAAGACAACTTGACTCAGAAATGCCTGGATCCCATCCAAAAACTCGTCGCAAGTTGGCTGACTTTCCAGACTTTACAAACAGATTCAATTTCTTGTCCAAGATGCATCGTTTTTGACCTCCTATGCCTGCACTGTTTTGGCTTTTATTGTTTGCATCGAACAAATTCAGCTTCTTGTCCAATATTAGTAATTTGACCCCGCTCATGCATGTATCATTCCCCCACTCCTCAAAAGGATTCATCCTCGAATCTAAATTGGCAATGAGAGAACAATCATCAACTTCAATTGAA
Organism: Hibiscus mutabilis; assembly: GCA_019671005.1. Classification (NCBI taxonomy): domain Eukaryota; kingdom Viridiplantae; phylum Streptophyta; class Magnoliopsida; order Malvales; family Malvaceae; genus Hibiscus; species Hibiscus mutabilis. Next base: position 36,747,492 of record CM033713.1, on the reverse strand, counting down.
AAGGCTTCTTTGTTGTATGTGGAGTGATCTAATTGAGCTCCTCTCAATGGTTCAACAAAATCCTGAAAAAATAAGACAGCACTACTCGAACATTTGTAAGGATTAGTCAAAACGAAATCACTCGTTGCATTCTTTTTCTTGTCTTTTTCTTTTGGGCTTTGTGTGACTTTTACCTCATATATATTTTCACTCACCAAATTTAGGCCATTAATTTGACTTTTTTCACTCTCGACCTCTATACTCTCAGTCTTTTGTATCTCACATCCCATATAACTCTCGCAAAAATTATCATCAATGTACAATTTCTGTAGAGGAGAAAGTGTTTCTAATGGAATGATAGGACAAGAATCAAATGAAGGGTTAAAATTACAATTACTTTCTTTGTGGGGAGGTGATGAGAGTATAGCAAGTGGACCTACTACTTCACATGAGGGATTAGAAGCATTGTCATCTCTTCTAATGTGTTCATTATCACTATCCACTTGTTTGAGTGTTTGTGTGTTTTCCGACAACATGGGGATTTTTGTCTTGGTTTTGTCCAGTGACTTGGATGTTTCAATTTTCTGCTTTGGTCTACTTGAGTCGAGCAAAGGTTTAGAAGAATTAGAATGAGATAAAGTTGAGTGGTACCTCTATCATAGTGATAATTCTTCTGTCGATATCGTTGTCGATCTTTGATGCGCTTTTCGATTGTTGTGGCGAATTGGAATGCCTCTTGAAGGGTGTAGTAGGTTTTGAGTTCAAGCACCTCAAGAATGTTGTCATTGTGTCCGATAACAAACCTAGTCATTGTATCCTCTTCATCCTCTTGCATGTCAGCTTTTTGCATCAATGATTCCATTTCTTTGAGATACTGATCAACAGTTCTGCAGCCTTGTCGGATCCTTTGTAACTTTTGTTTGATCTCTCGTTGATATAATGGGGGAACAAATCGTTCTCGCGTGACTTTTTTAAGTTCTCCCCATGAGGTTATCTTGGCTTCTCTATTGAGACGCCGATTGCGGACCAATTGGGACCACCAAATGGATGCATATTCAGTGAATTTGAGAGTCAACAGTGGAACTTGATCCTCTTCGGGACATTGATAATGCTCGAATAGAAGATCAACTTGATTTTCCCAGTCACAATAAGCATCAGGGTCATACCTTCCTTGAAAAGGTGGTACGATGATCTTTGGCTTGGCTAAGGTGTTTGTTGCTCGTCTTGGTTCTATGTGATGATTGTTCCTATGTTAGGGGTTTTGGCGACTATTCTGAATGGGAACAAGATTTGGACGCTTAGGCTCCTCAGTATCGCTTGCGATAGCAGTGGTTTCTAATCTCCCAATGGTTTGAGTGATTGCGGTCATGGCTGTATCAGTGTGCTCAAGCTTGGTTGCCAATGAGGTTATAGCCCGTTCAAGTTTATTGAGAGTATCTGAAACTTCTTGAAGAGTCACTTCATGTGGTTCTTCGTCGTTACTCGTTTCTGACATCCTGAAACACTCAGATTTAAAAGGTAAAAAGCAAAAGAAAACTACAAATCTCACTAAACACTCCAAGAATAAATATTTAGCGAGGCAAGTAAACCGATCTCGTGCTCTTTAAAGACCTTCCTGCCATAAGTCAACAAGTTACAATCGGAATTTAATCCTAACAATGAGTCCTAATTGTACTAGGAGTCCAATGAAAAGGCTTGACACCAATTGAATATAGTTGCAAGAAAGAAGGATTGTAATGCAACTTTGTTGTCCTACTCACACCAGAAAAGAGAAGGTGTAAAATTGCGTAATAGAAGAAAGAAAAATCAAAACAAAGGAACTTAAGAAACTAAGAGTTGAAAAAAAATAGTAGAGAAAGATGATAACCCCAAAACCCAGAAACAACTTGAAGAAAGAAATCCAATGTTGAATCCACTTCAATGTGATGCTTGTAGTGGTTGATGATGGTGATCTTGATGATTCTTGATGGTGGTTGGTGGCTAGGTATGAGCTTTCTCACTTTTCTTTCTTTTCTTTTTTTTTTAATTTTTTTAATTTTTTTTCTTTTTACAAGATAAATAAACTGAAAATAACGAAAATTGAAGAAAAATAATGAAAATAGGGTTAAAGTAGGGGGAAACCCTAATTTGGCTAAAACTTTATCCACTTCGTTCGAGGTGTTCCTGAAGTCCAAAAAATCTGAAATTTTGTGTGGTGACTCCTCCAATGGTGTATATCTAATCTGGAAAATTTCAGCTCCAAATGCGCTCATTTGAATTTGATGAATTTTCCCTAATTTTCGAGTTTTTCAACCAAAAACGCCAAAATTCTTGTCAAGAATCGTCCCAAATCTGATACCAAATGATAGAGTAGCACAATCTTGTATTTCGAAGCCTTCAATCAAGTTGTTGCAAGAACTAGGAGCTCTAGACTCAATCAAGGAAGTTTGGGCAGATCTGAAAATTCAAGAGAAAAGAGAAGGGATTTTCTTGAATTTTTCAGATTCAAGGCTGGAAATTTAAAGAAAGAAAAACGAGATGAAGGATTAGATGATAAGAAATAAGAATATAAATAAAAAGATGAGAAAAGATTAAGAAGAAGATAGGTAAAACAATTCTGAAAATTCCAGTTTTGCTTATGGAATTATGGAAGATGGTGTGAAGGTTGAAGATGAAGATGGCTTGCAAATTGTTGATGTTGTTTTGTCCTCGGCACCCTCTTAGACTCAATTATCTAAGCAAGCAACCTCAAGCGGCTCTAGCCCACCCTCCTAGACGCGATTATCTAGGCAAGCAAGAGTGTGAAGATGATCTCCCTCACAAGAACTCGTCGAATTCATGTTCAAGAAGACTTCGAAGGCACAAGTAATCAGCACTTGCAAAAACAAACTCACTAAATATTTCATAAATCAAAGAAAATCTGTCTTACAATGATAGAGGCTTCATCCTTTTATAGGTGAAGGATAGACAAAGTAATTTAACTTCTACTAAAACAAGGAAAACCTAATCTAATTAAAAATAATAAAAAATAACAGCCTTTAAACTCCTTGTGCTTGTGTAGCAAGGAATAGGGTGATAAGGCAAGTTATAAGCTGATAAGGGCTGGGTGGCTGGTTCCTAAAGTATATAAAACCCTAAAAACATCAATTTAAATGATAATAAATACATTGGGCTAAGTTTAATTCGTCCAAAGCCTTATATTTAAGCTTTTGGGCTGAATTTTACAAAATCCCGTAATAATCCCGTATCCAGTTTTCTACATGCGCAGTCTTCAGTAAATTGGACGTATCCTGAGTTCCTGATGTCCGATTGATGCGTTTCAAGATGCGTTGGAAAGGTAACTGAATGACGGACAATTTGTTAGAAGACAACTTGACTCATAAATGCCTGGATCCCATCCAAAAACTCGTCGCAATTTGGCTGACTTTCCAGACTTTACAAACAGGTTCAATTTCTTGTCCAAGATGCATCATTTTTGACCTCCTATGCGTGCACTGTTTTGGCTTTTATTTTTGCATCGAACAATATCAGCTTCTTGTCCAATATTAGTAATTTGACCTCGCTCATGCATGTATCATTTACTCCCATACCGATAACTTATGGTGAACTGTACTCTAAGTTGGTTGAGGCTGATTTGGTTCACCCTTATAGTATCACTCCAATGCAACCTTCGTAACCTTCATGGTATGACCCCAAAGCTCAATACGAGTACCATGCAAGAATCACCAGACACTACATCAATAATTGTAAGGCATTTAAAAGGGTGGTCCAAAACTTAATCAATAAGGGAGTTCTGAAAATTGATTCCCTAGATGTAGCAGCTAACCCTTTGTCATGTCATGGAGAGCAAGGGGTCAATAGCATTGAACTAGAGTGCTATAGGAGGACGTTGGAAAAGGTGGATGAACTCAAGTCCCCTTTGAGTTGGGTATACAAGCAACTGCAAGGAACCAGGCTGATCGCACGAAATGAGAAGACTGGCGGTAAGGTTGGAAAGGAATTTTGTGAATATCATCAAAAAGGAGGACACACAATACAACTTTGCACTGAATTTAGACAGTTAATCCAGAAAATGATAGATAATAAGGAGATTGAGTTTTTCCAGGGAGGATTGAAGGATGGAAGAACTTGGGTGAAGGAAAACTAGAACCAATGGGCAGGATTTTGTGGCGCACCAAAACTCCATCTTATTGTTCATTATTTTCCATATCTTTTTTTGATATCCTCTAATTTTTGTGTATCGTATGAAAAATTTGGGAATCAATTCCTACACTTTTTGGCCCAAAGTAACAAACAATATTTTGTAAAGGGCGTATGTAATATATCTTCAAAATTAATCAAATGGTACATATTTTATGTGATATTTTGTTCTTTAATTCTTTAAACACTTTATTCATTGTTATGAGATAGTTTTTGTTTTTCATTCATACATGTATCATTTTTATTTATTTCAAGAATAACTTTAATTCTGAGCAGCTTATATCTAAAAGAAAGTGAATACTGCAAGGACACTATAAGTGTGAATAACTTCTGTTCTATTTCGGCAGACGAAAGGAACAAAACGAGTGTCTAGGTAATGGGAAGATCACATTGACTAAATTCCCCTCTCAGGCATTTGTCATTTTACATTCTTGAATCGAGTGTTAACCCTAAACTTCCACCCCTAGAGACTATTTTGATATCCATGTGTGGGATGACAAGTGGCATTCCTTCATTTCCCTTCACAAATAAGAAAAAATATCCATTTGATGTCCCCTTGAGCCTGATCGTTTCTTTTATATTGGAACCCAAACCAAGGATCACCCTCACATTCAAAAGCCCGTAACTAAATATTTTAAGTCACAAAATTTGATTTAATCTTATTTTTCGGCCGTTTTGTTGGGGTTTAAGGCGTGCATGTCAAAATGAGCTTTACAGTAGACCCGTTGTAATTTTAATCGTGTAAGAACTTTTAAAATTGAGGTTAAGCTATATAATCATATTCAAAAGCCCAAAATCAAATATTTTAACTCATAAAATTTGATTTAATCTTATTTCGTGTCCGTTTTGTTAGGTTTAAGGTGTGCATGTCTAAATGGGCTTATATTGAACCCATTGGAATTATAACTGAGTAAAAAATTCTAAAAATGAGGTTAAGCTATATAATCATGTTCAAAATCCCATAACTAAATATTTTAAGTCATAAAATGTGATTTAATCTTATTTTTTAGCCATTTTGTTGGGGGTTTAAGACGTACATGTCTAAATGAGCTTTATAGTGGACTCGTTGGAATTTTAACCGAGTAAAAAGTTCTAAAAATGAAGTTAAGCTATATAATCATGTTCAAAATCCCATAACTAAATATTTTAAGTCATAAAATGAGATTTAATCTTATTTTTTGGCTGTTTTGTTGGGGTTTAAGGCGTGCATGTCTAAATGGGTTTTACAGTGGACCCATTGGAATTTTAACAGAGTAAAATGTTCTAAAGTTGAGGTTAAGCTGTATAATCATGTTCAAAAGCCCATAACTAAAAATTTAAAGTCATAAAATTTGATTTAATCTTATTTTTCGGCCGTTTTGTTGGGGTTTAAGGCGTGCATGTCTAAATGGGCTTCACAGTGGACCCGTTGGAATTTTAATAGAGAAAAGGTTCTAAAATTGAGGTTAAGCTATATAATCATATTCAAAAGCCCATGATCAAATATTTTAAATCATAAAATTTGATTTCATATTATTTTGTGTCTGTTTTGTTAGGGTTTAAGGAGTGCATGTCTAAATGGGTTTTACAGTGGACCAGTTAGAATTTTTTTGGGCCTCATTAAAAACCCCTCTAAAATCATTTTAGGCCAATAATCATGTTAGAACACCTCCATAAAAAAATACCATAATATTAATATGGATGAGAAACCTCATTTGTTAGAACTGTTTGAAGATAATTGGGATAATCCTATCCAAAATAGGTGGACGACATAGACTGTAGTGCCCTAGAGGCTAGGGTGTTGGAAACATTGTTCATCACCCTAGGTACAAATTTTAATTCATAAAATCTGATTTAATCTTATTTTGTGAGCATGTTCAATAAGCGAGCTTAAAGTAGACAAATCAGTATATTGCCGATTTAACTTATTAGCTACTATAGTAGAATCCATCTCAATGATCAAGTTGGACCAGTTATTGTCGCGAGCAAAAAGGATGCCAACAATAACCGCATGTGCTTCGATCGAGGCAACATCCTTGCAACTATCCAAGGGGTGAGATAGACCACCAATTATCGCACCATTAGAATCGCGTGTCACAACACCAACACCAGCAATTTTGGTGACTAGATCGAAGGCCCCATCCGTGTTAATCTTCATTGATCCGTCCTGGGGGGTTGCCATCTCGGGTGCGCAAGTGTGGATGCATCCGTCAATTTTAACCTAAGCTGGTTGAATTAGCTTAAGCATAGTAATCAAGAATGCCCTAAGGTGAGAAACAGCCAAGATGGCTAGAGACGGTGATATGGATCCAATCATTACGTTTGTTCTATAAGTTCCAAAGAACCGTTATAAATAGCGCAAATGATTGGATTGGTAGACATGCAGCCCCATCCTCAAAAATGAGATAGTATGGAATCATGGTTTAAAAGCCCATGGAAGTTGGTATTTTAAGTCATAAAATGGCCTCGTTTTATTTTTGGACAATCATTTGGATGCATGGGTTGTTGTTTCCTGGGCCATGTGACATAGGGGGCATAGTCTTGGGCCAAGGTTTGCCGCCTGAAGTTTGTGGCCCATTGGTAGAGCATCATGGCCGATGCGCTATCCAAAGGAATGGATTTTTGGGAGAAATAGCAACTTGGACATAATTTTCTAGATACGAGAAGGTCTGTTAATAGGTGTTAGTTTCCGCTATAAGAAGGAGTATCCAGAGCGGACAGTGTAAATGCCAGAATCATGATTACTCCATAAAGTCGTATCTTGTTGGTCATTGATTATCGGGATACTAAGTACAGTGTTGGCATCGTCCTAATCAAAATAATTTTGAATCTTTATAGTATCCTATCAAAAATGAGGTTAACCATAAAGTCATGTTTAAAAAGAGGTAGTTCATAAATATTTTCATATTCACCATAAAATTGAATTGCATATGCGCCACCCCAATTATCATGGTGAACTCGGATTTTACTATCAATCCCTGGCCTTTTAAGGAAACCATTGTGGAGTTGCATCAAGGCTTGGTGAATTCCTTTCCATGCAAATGATGCTTTTTGATTTGTCTCAGACTCAAGAATATGCCCGAGGGATAGTACTTTGCCCTATAAATGTTAGCAAGCAGAGTATTGGGTTCAGTGATAAGATGCCAACTTTTTTTGCCAAGGAGGACAATGTTGAAAAGATGTAAATCCCGGAAGCCAATACCTCTTGATGATTTTGGCATACAAACAGTGTCCCAAGGAATTAGAGGCCAGCCTCGTTTGTTGTTTTTCACCGACTACCAATAATGCCTTATAGACGTCGTCATATCATCGATAATATTTTGTGGGAGAAAGTAACATGACATCACGTATTCTAGTAGAGATTGAATTAGAGACTTAATAAAGACCTCTCGACCACTAAACGAAAGAAGATGTTTTTCCCAATGAGACATATGTGAGTTCACCTTATCGCGTGTGAACCCTATGGATGTAGTTTTATTTTTCCCTATCAGAAGAGGAATTCCAAGGTAGATCACAGGATCATCCACTTCTCAAACATGAAGGATATCATTTACTTCCTATTTATGTTCAACGGATCTACGTGAGTTAAAAAAGATGGTTGATTTTTCAAAATTGCCTGTCTGCCCAAAGGAGGATTCATAGATCTCAAGAGCATTTTTAAGATGCTTGCATCCGTATTATTATTTTGGATAAATATCATGCAATCATCCGCAAAGAGGAGATGATTTACTCGTGGTCCTTGTCGACTTGCACACAGCCCTGGAAGACAACCAGCCTGTTGTTCAGCATTTAGCATCGTTGAGAGGCCTTGTGTGCAAAAGAGGAATAAAAAAGGGGAAAGTGGGTCTCCCTGGCGTAGCCCGCGGTTGGGGTGAAACATTGAGGAAAGAGAATTATTGACTCTAGCAGTAAAAGAAACGGTTGTAATGCATCGCATAATAATAGAAACCAAATTCACATCAAACCCCATTTTAAGCATAACTTGTCGTAGGAAGGACCATTCAACATGGTCAAAGACCTTTTCCATGTCTAACTTAAGAGCCGCACCTTGAAAAAGGTTTGATTCTCTCGAATTGAGGGAATGTACTAGTTCATGGGCAACAAGGATGTTATCTGTGATGTTCCTACCTCTAACAAAGGCGGCTTGGTTGTCACTGATACAACATGGGATAATGGATTTCATGCGATTTACAAGCACCTTAGCAATAATCTTATAAATTTCGGTGCATAGACTAATAGGCCGTAATTGTCTCATTGTAGTTGGTTCATTGATTTTGGGAATTTGGACTAAGATAGTGCTGTTAACTGCAATGTCCGCTTTCCCAGAAAGAAGGTCCAGGCATAGATTAATGACATCCTGCCCCACTGTGTCACAGTGCTGTCGGTAAAACCCACTGGGTAGCCCATCAATACCAGGAGCTTTCCTCGGGTTAATGTCTCAAAATGCATGAAGGATTTCTTTCGCAGTGAAGGGCCTTGACAAGGCCGCATTCATCTCAAGGGTAATAGTAGTGGTAATGTTATTAAGAATTTGAGGAGAGATATATGGGTTGGATAAGGAAAAAAGACCTTGGAAATAGTCTACAACAATTCCCATAATGTCTTCCTCATTTTCTTTCCAGATATTACTATTATCAAAAAGACCTTTGATTTTATTTTTCTTACGCTGTCCATTTGCACGGGCATGAAAAAAGGATGTGTTCTTATCTCCATGGGCAAGCCAAGATATGCGTGAGCATTGTGCCCAATACAATTCCTGTGAATCAATAAGGCGATTAAGTTTAGATTTGGCCACTGGGAATGTCTCTTCATCAGTAGTGGAAAGGCATCAACATAAACAAGAGTTTATTTGTTTATTTAATTCATTAATACGGCCTTTGAAGGTGATTCGTTGGTATGATTGCCAGTCCTTTAGACAAGAGTCGACTGCTTGTATTTTTCCACAGCTGTACCGTAAGTGGCTAACCAAGTTGTTTGAACGATGGATACACAATCAGTGTTATTTTCCCAACAACTTTCAAATCAAAAGTGGTCTTCGTTGGGTACAAAGCGGTGAGTGGTAGTTTGACCAGTCTCAATAAGGATGAAACAATGGTCAGATTTTGCATGGAATTCAGAGGTGGCGCAATAAGTTGGGCGTGTGTTAAACCAAGTCGTATTGGCGACAAAGAGATCCAGATGTTCAAGAATGGTTGGTGTTTGTGGTCCTGATTTGGTCCAAGTGAACCATCCTTTTGCCGGTTTGCAATCAAAAAGATTATGGGATAGGCATTCCCTGAAGTTACAAATTTATGAACGTGCACGGCGAAAGCCGCCTTGTTTTTCATTATCAGATAGAATTTCATTTAAATCTCCACCAATTAACCAGATGAGAGATGATGAAGAATTTAAAGTGTCAATTAGTTGCCAAGTTTTGGTTTTTTGATTTGTTTCTGCATAACCATATATTCCTGAAAAGTGGAATTAAGATGTGCTTGCGTGAATAATAGTATCGATGTGGTGGTCCGAGTACGATAGTAGATCAACATTTATTTTATTATTTCATAGCATTATTAAACCAGAACAAGTATGGCTACTTTGAACAGTGAAGCAGCCATTCATAGAGAGAGAAATACGAAGTCCTTCACTAAGAAATTTGTTTAGGCGAGTTTCACATAGGAATAAAACATCAGGACTAATCTTAGCAACAACTCGACCTAGTGCTTGAACTGCTTGGGCTTTACCAAGACCCCTGCAGTTCCAACATATAATTTTCATTTTCCTCGGCGGGGTTGAACATCAACCATCGTCGAAGAGTTTTTTTCGCTGCTCATCCCAGCTTTGTTAAAGATAAATTTAAAGACGATTAAATGAAAATGAAAAACAAGATTGAGTAGAAGGGTATTGGGTTTGAAAAAAATGCAAGTCGAATTTAAGTGTAAGAGGAAAAATAAAGTAATTCCCATGTAGCCAGTTAATGAGAAATTAATCATGAGTATAAAAGGAGAAGCTCCCTTATATTGTAAATTTGAAACAAACTCAAAAATGGTAGAAACTTTTATGTTCAAATTTGAAGGAATTCTAGTTAGGAAATTTTCTAGCGTAATTTTACCGAGTAGAACCAGAATAGAATTTAGAAGAAGTTGAGTGAGGAAGCAAATAATAATATTAGTACCTAAATTGAATTTAGACAAGGATATATTTAGATTAAATTTATCATTTAAGGGTAAAATATATTTCCTTCTAAAATAGGAGTAATTCAATTTGATTTTGGTGTAGAGAATCAGAATTAATTTTACTAGGGAAAGGTTTATTGAATTGATGAGGGTAATGACGTTTGAATTTAAATGTGAAATTTCTCCTATCAAGGAGGAAACCATAAGAAAGAAAGCAGAACAGCTCATATGTGAAGTATCGGTTAAAAGTAATATCAACCTAATTGTGAAGGAACAATTTAGGGTTGGTATTAAATTTAACATTTAATTTGGATTTAGTCAAAGATATAATCAGGTAAGATTTTGCATTTAAGTTCAAAATAGAATTAAAACTAATAGAAGATAAATCTAAACTTATTTGAGTATATAAAATAGAATTAATTTCTGGTAATGATTATCAGTAATGAATGATTGAGTGATAATTCATCACTGTGTGTGGTGTATTTAAATTGTAAGGATCTTATTAAAAATAGTAACCGAAAACTATATGTGGAATTTAATGTTGATTGGGAGATTAATTTATAACGAAGAGGGATATTTATAGAATTTTTTATTATAATTAAGGTAATAAATAGAGGTGGGAATCTGGAGATGATTAGGAGTTTGGTATTGAATTGTGTAGTGCTTTCTTTGTTTTTGGTTGTAACCGAAAATTGGGGGTGATTGTGAGATTAATTTAAATCCAATAAGGAAATATGTTGTGTGTATAAATTTGAATAAGTCAATAATTGAGTGTGGGAATCTAGAAGTGATTACGTAGGAGGTTAATATTAAATAAGTTTTGTTTCCAAAGAAGGTATATATTGTATTGACTATATTGAGAATGAAGTTATAAAGTAAATATTCGAATGGAGATTTAAATTCCATAAATCCAATTAAGTTTATGAGGGAAGAGAGAGAATAATCTATTATTGTGTATAATGTATTTGAGTTTAGTGATTATATTGATAATGGAGTTATAATGAAAATATTTGAGATAACTTGAATTAAATTGCATGAATCCAATGAAGGAATTTTTAGTATTATGTTTGTTCTAAAGTCCGTATCCAAATTAAATCAGAATGATATTTAGCATAATAATATTTGAAGATAAAATTATGGAGAGAGTACCAATAAGGAATTTGAGACAACATTGTTATATTGGCATATATTGTTCGAGAAATTCAACCAAGGCCTTAAATACCAGGATAAATGCCTTAAAAGGGCAACAATTTTAGAAGCCACAGGATGAAAGAAAATGATGGGACAGAGTCCAATATTTAAGAAATGTAAATTATTTTCCATAATATAGTTAAAGATTGTTTGATTTACTTGGTAAAAAATAGTTGTTAAATAGATATGGAAAAAATTATAGTATGGAGTTAAGGATAGAATTAAATAGAGAATTAATTTCATGTGAGGAAATATATGGAAAAGCTATAATTGAGCGAAGATGGAGTTACATCCATAGAAATTGAGTCGTAGACAATCACATTTATGGCAATAATTCCTATTTTTAAATTTGGTGAAATTTTTTGGAATATGGGGATTGGTGAATGATGGTTGTAAAATAGATATGGAATAGATTGTTATATGGAGATAAGTATAGGTTTAAATATAAATTTAATTCCTTGGAGAGGAAAACGGAGTAATTAAATATGGATAGAAAAGGAGTTACCTCCATAGGAGTTAAAAAGGAGACAAGCTCATTTAAGGTAATAATTATTATGTTTAAATTTCGGGAAAGAATTGCTAGATAGTAAGTCAGTTTAGTTGGATACTCCAAAACATATCTACGAAAAAAACACCGAAATTTAACCAAAAAGATTGGTAAGTCAAGGGTAGACCCAAAGTTCAAAAAAAAAATGGAAATGACGATTTAGTGATAGAAGAAAGAATTGTGGATCCAAAGTTGGATTCTGTATAGGCTGTTTGCATTACCGTTCTCGTCAATATAAGTATAAATGAGGTAATAATGACTAATATGGATCTAGAGCGATTAACGGTTGAAAGCAGCTTCAGGTAAAGTATGAAGGCATGCGTAAGTAGAATATGGAGTTGGGATACATATTCAAAATGATAGGGAAAAATAATCGTATAATAATAATTCGAGTGTAACAACCATGGCCATAAAGACCAGGATAGAAGCCTAATGAAGGCAATAAACTCTTTCCTCGAAAGGGCAAAGAGAGTAAAGATGTAGAGACAAAATGAATGAATATTTTTATAATTAATATCCAAAAAGCAAGAACAAAAAATTCTCAAATTTGTACGATTCCAATGTACCATGTAATCCAATAATAAGCAATGTAATTGAAATGAAATAATGTGGAAACATTCAGGCCGTGAGAAAGAATGAAGGTAAATAGTGGAGCAACAAGAATTAAAAATCCACATATGGCCTGGGATCATTGACACGTTAAAAGGTGGAGTACTGTAAATATCAATGGAAAAGGCAAACATATGTAGATAATTAAGGGCAACCAATTGTAAGTGTGTTAAAGAAATATAGGGATCATAAACAAGTAATAAGAAAAATAGATCACAAAGCAATTTCCTAATAAACCCAGATGAAAACAAAATAATGGAAGTTTGTTAACAAAACAAAACCAAGCTGCAATGAAAAGGGCAAGACAAAGCCGATAAGTGATTGATTCAAAAGTAAAAATTGTAATAATTGAGAAAACGTTGGGCACAATAAAAGAAATAGGCAATTATTTGTGATAATTAAAAATGAAGAACAAAGTGAATGGAAAGGAACGGGGCAACCCCATATTAAAACCCATCATAGTACTATCCGGTTAGAAGACCGGAATGAACAAGGGTGGTGTGATCGAAAAAACTCTCTTCTCAATCTCAAGAGAAAGGAAACATACCTGGTCATAATGTAGAGAGGTTGTAAAAAGAAACAACAGCACATTGTTGTTTCAAAAGCGCTCCAAACACCACGATCCGAGGACGCGATAAAAACACCAGCAAAGGGAAGAAAGGGAGGGACGTTGGCATTGCACGGTGTTAAGGGGGCGGCGGGAGGAGGCTGACGGTGGTAGAGAAAGGAGGGGAAAGGAAAAGCAGAATTGGGTGAGAAGAGAGAGTTCAGAGAGAAGAGAGCATTTTTCGATCCCATTAAAATTTTAACTAAGTAAAAAGTTCTAAAGATGAGGTTAAGCTATATAAGCATGTTCAAAAGCTCATAACTAAATATTTTAAATCATAAAGTTTGATTTAATCTTATTTTTCGACCGTATTGTTGGGGTTTAAGGCGTGCATGTCTAAATGGGTTTTACAGTGGACCCGTTGTAGTTTTAACCGAGTAAGAAGTATTAAAATTGAGGTTAAGCTATATAATCATATTCAATATCCCATAATCAAATATTGCAACTCATAAAATTTGATTTAATATTATTTTGTGTCCGTTTTCTTGGGTTTAAGGCGTACATGTCTAAATGGGCTTATATTGGACCCATTGAAATTATAACCGGCTAAAAATTTCTGAAAATGACGTTAAGCTATACAATCATGTTCAAAATTCCATAACTAAATATTTTAATTCATAAAATTTTATTTAATCTTACTTTTCAGCCATTTTGTTGGGGTTTAAGGCGTGCATGTCTAAATGGGCTTTATAGTGGCCCCGTTAGAATTTTAACTGAGAAAAAATTTCTAAAAATGAGGTTAAGCTATATAATCATATTCAAAAGCCATAACTCAATATTTTAAGCCATAAAATGTGATTTAATCTTATTTAACCGTTTTGTTGGGGTTTAAGGTGTGCATGTCTAAATGGGTTTACAGTGGACCAATTGGAATTTTAACGAGTAAAAAGTTCTAAAATTGAGGTTTAGCTGTATAATCATTTTCAAAAGCCCATAACTAAATATTTTAAGTCATAAAATGTGATTTATCTTATTTCCGACCGTTTTATTAGGGTTTAAGGCGTGCATGTCTTAATGGGATTTTACAGTGGACCTGTTGGAATTTTAATCGAGTAAAAAGTTCTAAATTTGAGGTTATGCTTTTATAATCATGTTCCAAAGCCCATAACTAAATATTTTAATTCAAAAAAATTTATTTAATCTTATTTTGTGGCCATTTTTTGGGGTTTAATACGTACATGTCTAAACGGGCTTTGTAGTGGACCCGTTGGAATTTTAATCGAGTAAACAATTCTGAAATTGAGGTTAAGCTATATAATCATATTCAATAGCCCATAACCAAAAATTTTAAGTCATGAAATTTGATTTAATCTTTATTTTTCAGCCGTTTTGTTGGGGTTTAAGGCGGGCACGTCTAAATGGGCTTACATTGACTCGTCAGAATTTTAACTGAGTAAAAAGTTCTGAAAATGAGGTTAAGCTATATAATCATGTTTAAAAGCCCATAAATAAATATTTTATGTCATAAAATTTGATTTAGTCTTATTTTTTGGTCGTTTTGTTGGGGTTTAAGGTGTGTGCATGTCTAAATGGGCTTTATAGTGGATCCGTTGTAATTTTAACTGAGTAAGAAGTATTAAAATTGAGGTTAAGCTATATAATCATATTCAAAATCCCATAATCAAATATTTTAACTCATAAAATTTGATTTAATCTTATTTTGTGTCCGTTTTGTTGGGTTTAAGGCATGCATGTCTTAATGGGCTTAAAGTGGACCTGTTAAAATTTTAACCGAGTAAAAATTTCTGAAAATGAGATTAAGATATATAATGATGTTCAAAATCCCATAACTACATATTTTAAGTCTTAAAAAGTGATTTAATCTTATTTTTCGACCGTTTGTTGGGGTTTAAGGCGTGCATGTCTAAATGGGCTTTATAATAGACTCGCTGGAACTTTAACCGATTAAAAAGTTCTAGAATTGAGGTTATCATGTTCGAAAGCCCATAACTAAATATTTCAATTCAAAAAATTTTATTTAATCTTATTTTGCAGCCATTTTGATAGGGTTTAAGGAGTGCATGTCTAAATAGGCTTTATAGTGGACCCGTTAGAATTTTAACCGAGTAAAAAGTTCTGAAATTGGGGTTAAGCTATATAGTCATATTGAAAAGCCCATAATAAAAAATTTTAAGTCATGAAATTTGATTTAATCTTTATTTTACAACCGTTTTGTTGGGGGTTTAAGGCGTGCATATGTAAATGAGCTTTATACCCGTTGGAATTTTAACTAAGTAAAAAGTTATGAAAATGAGGTTAAGCTCTATAATCATGTTCAAAAACCCATTACTAAATATTTTATGTCATAAAATGTGATTTAATCTTATATTCTGTCCATTTTGTTGGGGTTTAAGGCGTGAATGTCTAAACGGGCTTTACAATGGACCCGTTGGAATTTTAACCGAGTAATAAGTTCTAAAATTGAGGTTATGTTGTCTAATCATGTTCAAAAATCCATAACTAAATTTTTTAATTCAAAAAATTTGATTTAATCTTATTTTGCGGCCATTTTGTTGGGGTTTAAGGCGTGCATGTCTAAATGAGCTTTACAGTGGACCCATTGGAATTTTAACCAAGTAAAAAGTTCTGAAAATGAGGTTAAGCTACATTATCATATTCAAAAGCCCATAACTAAATATTTTAAGTCATAAAATGTGATTTAATCTTATTTTTCGACCGTTTTGTTGGGGTTTAAGACATATATGTCTAAATGGGTTTATAATGACCCATTGGAATTTTAACTGAGTACAAAGTTCTAAAATTGAGGTTAAGCTGTATAATCATGTTCAAAAGTCCATAACTAAATATTTTAATTCAAAAAATTTGATTTAATCTTATTTTGCGGCCATTTTGTTGGGGTTTAAGGCGTGCATGTCTAAATGGGATTTACAGTGGACCCTTTGGAATTTTAACCGATTAAAAAGTTTTGAAAATGAGGTTTATCTATATAATCATATTCAAAAGCTCATAATCAAAATTTCAAGTCATTAAGTTTGATTTAATCTTTATTTGGCAACCATTTTGTTGTGGTTTAAGGCGTGCATGTCTAAATGGGCTTTACAGTGAACCCGTTGGAATTTCAATCGAGTAAAAAGTTCTAAAATTGAGGTTAAGCTATATAATCATATTCAAAAGCCCATAATCAAATATTTTAACTCATGAAATTTGATTTAATCTTAGTTTGTGTCCGTTTTGTTGGGTTTAAGGCGTGCATGTCTATATGGGCTTATAGGGGCCCCGTTAGAATTTTAACCTAGTAATGATTTATGAAAATGAGGTTAAGTTGTATAATCTTGTTCAAAAGCCCATAACTAATATTTTTTGTCATAAAATTTGATTTAATCTTATTTTTTGGCCGTTTTGTTGGGGTTTAAGGCGTGCATGTCTAAATGGGCTTTATAGTGGACACGTTGAAATTTTAACCAAGTAAAAATTTATAAAAATAAGTTTAAGCAGTATAATCATGTTCAAAAACCCATAACTAAATATTTTAAGTTATAAACTGTGATTTAATCTAATTTTTTGACCGTTTTGTTGGGGGTTTAAGGCGTGTATGTCCAAGTGGGCTTTACAGTGGACCCGTTAGAATATTGACGGGGTAAAAAGTTCTAAAATTGAAGTTAAGCTATATAATCATGTTCAAAAGCACATAACTAAATATTTTAATTGAAATTTTTTTATTTAATCTTACTTTGCGGCAATTTTGTTGGGGTTTAAGGCGTGCATATCTAAAAAAGTTTTATAGTGGACCTGCTGAAATTTTTACCGAGTAAAATGTTCTGAAAATCAGATTAAGCTATATAATTTTAATGCCCTAAAATTGAACCTAGATATTAATCGGACCGGGCAGATGATTTGAAAGAATCAGTTCAGGCAATTCGAGTTAGTTTGGGAATTAAATTCTAATAAATTTTTTGGGTAAAATAAAATATGGAAAAATTATAGAAATTACTAAATTAATATTTTAAGTATTTTGGTAGATTCAGTTTGAAGAAATTAGATCTAATTTTTGGACATTTTGGTCTAGTGACTAAAATGAAAAGTTTTCAAAACTGTTTTTGGTGACTAAATCGTAAAAAGGTCAAACTTTGAATCTTTAAGGAGCTATTTGACCAAAATTTTTCATCATATTTTCCCCTTAATTTAGGCTATTTTCAAAGTGTTTTTAATTGGTTTATTATTAAAATAAAATAGGATTTAATAAAAGGATTTTTAGTTTTACAAAATCACTTTCTTACGTAATTACTTTTCTTCCAACTTTTTCTCTCAACTTTCCCAGTAGCCAAACTAATATTTTCACTCCAAAATTCTCAGGAATCAATTCCTATTGATTTCCTTTTTGTTTCCTAATTGATTTCTTTAATTCATATTGCAAAATCTACTTGGATTTCAACCAATCTTTGCCAATTGAGGGAAAATCAGCAATTAGAGGTGATTTTCATTTCTCTCCTCTAATTAAAGGTTCTTTATTGAAATTCCCAAGTTCTTGATCCTTTGTTATTGATTTATGTTATAGAGTTATGTTTTAAACATGGATTTGATGATTAAATTGAGTTTTATATGGAAATTTTGATAAACACAGATTTGGATATGTTACGGATTAATTATAATGAGTTTAGATCTAGCATAAGATGTATTTTAATGTTGAAAGAAGTGATTAATCAATGAAATCCTAAAACTAAGTGAATTGCTAATTTCTAGGTTGTTTATAGTTAGATTGTGGTGTGATCTTGATGTTGTAGAGGTGTTGGAGGTATAAGGATGTAATTAAGATATTTTTGGATGTTAATTGATGTTGTTACATTGTTAGAATCAATAGGTTTTGTCTGGGCTTTAATTAGATGAGGTTTGGTGATGATTTCTGTTGTTTTATAGAGGTGTTTGATGGTTTCTTATGAGGTGAAGTTGTGTTTGATGGTTGCTTGAGATTAGAGATGCAGGGATGTGTTTTAATCCTCTATTTTTGATTGGGTAAAGCAGGGGATTTGAATCCTTTAGCATTTAGAGAAGGTGAGGAAGCTTCAGAAGCTTGATTCACGCAACGGCAAGCTAGCTTTGGATTGTGGGTGAGTGGAAACGTGTTTTACTACTATAAAAAGGTTTTAAAGAAGTTGTGGGAGTTTAGATAAAGTTTGAAACACTTATCTAAGCTCGAAAGTAAGTATTGGTTGAGCTCTCTCTCAATTTCGGTTTTGCAAAATGAAATCGCATGCACATATTTATGGTTTTGGTTACTCATTGTATTATGCATGTTTTATAAATAAAAGATGATGCAAATGATCATATATGATGGTTATTGAGAATGGTACATGGTTTATGAAAGTATTTTAAGAATACTAAAATGCATGGTTTAGTGTATTTGAAATAAGATTGATTTGATGCATATGTAAAACTGTGAGGTAATGTTGTTTTATTGAATATATTTGGCAAGTTGCTGAGTTTAAAATGTTATCGGATATAGTTGGCTAGCTATAGGGTTTAAAGTGCACTATAATAAGTCTTCTCATGTGTGTCGAGGTGGGTAAATGTTTCGTTGGCTCTACCATGAGAACCGCAGTGGTCGAGGTGGGTAAATGTTTCATTTTCTCCCGCTGGTGGATTTATACATCATAATCGTTGAGGTGGGTAATTGTTCTGTTGCTCTGATTCGAGGATGTATGTGAAGTGGTCGTAAGAACCACTTGGGAAATTCATGTATCCGATGTGTTTTTTAAAATGAAATTGTACTGGTTTTAAGACACTTGAAAGCCAATATATGAGATAATATATCATGAGAAATGGATTATGTTTGTATAATGTGATTTATGCATGAGATGTTCTTTAAGCTTGTTATAGAGATTGATGTATATGAAGCTTAAATTGAGGTTTGAGATAGAATTCATGATACATGTGTTGCAAATGATTTAAATGTGCATACTTTGAAGAGATTAATGAAGCATGGGATGATTTTGCCATGAGACATTTATGTTTGGTTTGAATTAAAATGATTTTGATTGCATTGATGAGTTTTTCGAGATTCCCTCACTAAGATTATAGCTTACGCTCTCTTTTCTCATTAATGCAGAGAAATAGCTCTTTCGGACAGCGAGTGAGGAAGGAGGATCCAAGAGTTGAGACTTTTCAAAGTATGGTTTTATAAGTATTAAGTAGTAATAAGAGGCAATGTGACCAAGTTGTATTTGGGATGTTTATTTTGGATACTCCCTATTTTTATAAGTTTGGTTTGATGTTTTTGACTTGTATGATGCTTGATGCTTGTTTTTGAGGGGTTGGGAAACAATATGCATACTTGGGTAGAAACCATGCCTATAGGAGTAATGTTGGTTTTGAGATGTTGTGTATGATCTTCTACCATGATGCTATATTTGAGGAATTAATGTTTGCGAAGTTATATGATGATTGGATGTTGTTTGGTGTATGTTAGATTGAGCCAAAGTGTCGTATGTTGGACCAAGAGGTCATTACAGGTCTGTCCATATCGATACGAGTCCTTAGGGATCGGTACACAAGGACCTATCTCGATTCAATTTGGGCAAAATTGCCTAGGTGTACCTGTAACGCCCCAGTTTTGGGCCTAGGAGTTTCTAGGTGATTAGACGGTTTGATGGACCAGGATTAGAGATTCGAGTCAAATTTGGGATTAAAACCAAAATAAATAATTTTGGAGCAAGAAAAATATGGGAAAAATATCTAAAAATCATTATTTAGTATATGGATATTTTTGGTAAAGTCAATTTTGGAAAAATGGAAAATGGATATTTTAGTTAGTGACCAAAATGCAAAGTTTTAAAACTATTTTTAGTGACTATTCTAAAAAGGGTCAAAACTTAGAATCTTTAAGGATCTATTTTACCTAAATGTTTTATCAGATTTTTCTCTCAATGGGGATTATTTTAATAAATTTTAATTTAAGGAGGGGTGGTTATTTTCCTAAAAAATACTATGACGTAACTTTCTTTCTCTCAAATTTTCATTTAAAATTTCTCCAGCCAAACACTCTCTTTGTCATCAAAGACTTTAGGTAATGCTCTTGATTTATTGAACTGATGATTTCTAAATTGATTCTTCAATTTTGCTTTCCAAATCTCATGGTTTTCCATTGTTTAAACATCCAATTGAGAGAAAATTCATCCATTAGAGGTAAGGTTCGTTTTTCTCCTCTAATGAATGGTTCTTTACTGAAATTCCCAAGTATTTGATCCTTTACTTATGTTTCTTAATGGGTTTTAATGATTTAATTATGGAAATTGGTTAAATCAAGGTTAACTGAGATGATTAAGTGGTTTTTGTATAGATTCTATTTTGCTAGGTTCTTGATTGATTTTAATCATAATTTTGGTGATGAATAATGTTAATAAATGAGTTTTAACATTAGAATCCCGAAACTATGTGAATCTCTAATTTTCTAGGTTGCTAGTTATATGTTTTTGAGGAGTTGTGGTGGTTAACTGAATGCTGGAGATATAAGGATGTTAGAGTTGTGTTTTTAAGATGTTGTTTGATGATAATTGATGTGTGAAAATGTTAGATTGTGGCTGGGTTAAGTTTGGAAGAGTTTTGTTGTTAGTTTCGAGTGATGTGGAGGGAATTTAGATAAAGGATGTTGAGGTTTAGTGTTGTTGTGATGTTGATTGCATTTTGATGCAATGTACCTTTGTTTTGTGTGGAAAAAAGTAGGGGAGGTTGGTCCTCAAGCTTGAACGTTGGTTTCGAAAGCTATGGAGGCGCGATTATCGTATCAGCAGCGAGGCTTTGCGAGTCGGTGAGTGGAAACGTGTTTTCAAATTTGCAAAGGTTTGAAAGTTGTGTTTGGGAGTTTAGATCGAGCTTGAAATGCTGGTCTAAACTTGAAAGTAAGTAAAGGACGAATTCTCTCTCGAACTCAGTTTGGCTAATAGTTTGATGCACTTTTTTTACATGGTTTGATTACTCACTATTTATGCATGTTTGTTTATGTTTATGAACATTGGTTTATGCTAGGTATAATTGCATTGGTTTAATGATTTTGATGATGCATATGAAAACAATGAGTTGTTGATGTTAAAATGAATTATATTGGAAAGTGATGCTATGGAAAGGTTTGTAAATGAAATCGGATATAGTTGGCCGGTCATAGGATTGATAGTGCACTATAAAAGGCACATTGCATGTCGAGGGGTTTATAAGGTGTACCGTATACTCCATCCAAGTACCCTAACACTCGAGGGGTTTATATGTACCGAAGACTCCCGTTAGTGGGTTAAATATCATACTGATGATTGATGTTGAGGGTATTATGTGTACCGAATACTCCACCACGAGTGTCACTATTACCTCTCCAAAAGTACTATTTTTAATGCCAATCTTACAATGCTTTTGCTTGTTTTTAAGTGCATTTAGTTGCATTAGAATGTTAAAACCATGCATTTGCATAAGAAGTTTAGAATTCTGTCTATGCCAGTGTGAAGGGTTGTTTTGTTGGCAATTTTGCAGGTTTGGCATAGGATTTGGCCTAGAAAAGCACACAAGAAGAAGCACCAGAGAGAATGCCGAGTGCTGTTGGCACAAATGGACCAGACAATGCTAAGCACCGATTGGCAGAGAAGTGAACTTGATGCCATGCCAAGAGGCTATTGGACCCTGAAAAAATAGGACATGACCAGGCTCCGAAAAGATAGCAATTGGATCAATCTCCAAAAAAATAACGGATAAGGTGGTGCCAAGACTTGTTGGCAGATTCATGCCAAGCTTGGACGCCAAGGCAGCGTTGGCAGTATGACGTCAGCCCTAGCCTGATCAGCTCTCATTAAAATTTGGATAAGATGATAATCTCTTATCCCTTGGGCAGTTGAAGTTTAAAATTCAAATGAGGAGCTCATCCTATCCCTTACCCGCATGCCTATTTAAACACCAACCAAGCTAGACTTTGGGGGAGCGAAGAAGATTGGATCGTGAGGAGTTGGTGTGCGACGATTGAAAACCAGCTGCACCTTGGAAGGGTGGTCCGACCAGCTTGGTCGAGAAGCCTGAATCTTGAAGGGCTACATCGAGAGACCCCTTCTAGCCCATTCTCTCTTTCAAGCTATTTTATTTTGTTTTTAATGATGATGTATTGCGAAAACATTTGTAGGTTGTTGGTTAAATCCCTCACCATGAACTAATTTAGTAGTAGGTGGGGGATGTTTGCGTTGAACGCTATTTTTATGTTTTAGTTTTTAATAATAAATCTGCCTTGGCAATGTTTTCACTATTCAACATACTTTAATATTTCCTAAATACTATGCCAAGCGAGAGCTAGAACTGTTGGCCTATTGCTCCTCAATATCTTAACAGACTTGGGGTGACAACGATCAAGTTGTTGAATACTAAGGAGAGAAGCTTCGAGAGAAGTCGTTCAAGTAGATAAACTTACTTCGGGAGTGAAATCTACCCCTTAAGAGTATAGATTGGATCTTAATCAAATTGGTTTATTTAAAAGAATGCAGTATAGAGAAAAGGGGTTTTTACATGATCAATTTAGGGCAATGACCATCGAGAGAGGCTTTGCTAATTTTGAATCTGCTCGATAAACAATGTCAAGATAGGTTGTTAATACTGACACGACATGAATAGCGTGAAAACCAGGCATTCCCTGCCAACGCTCGTCATTCATTAAAGCACCTCCCCTGCCAACGTCTTTACTTTACTTTACTTTTATTTTTTTTCTTTTCAATTATTTCCAAAACCAACTTCAAAACAAATCAACTTTTTCTTAAGGCAAGTAACAATCAAGGCAATTGAATTCCAAGTCAATCTCTGTGGGATCAATACTCAGCTTACCAGCTGTATTACTTGCAGACCGTGTATACTTGCATGCAAAAGACTCATCTTGGCACGTTTTTATACTTTCCAACGCATATCTTTTGCCACTTTTGCCAGCATTTCGCCTAGAGAGTCTACAGTCACAAAGGTAGAGGGTTTATGCATACCGAATACTCATGTATGTGAGCCTTGTATTATCGGTAGATTGTTTGTTAAGTGTTGAGAGAACACTTGTTGAATCTGTGTATCCGATGTTATGTTTTGTAAAGTGGAACTTGGGTAATTAATCAGTTAGAAGCCAAAATAAATGTTTATGTATAATGAGATGGAAACATGTTTTACTCTTTAAGCCTTGCATTGGTAGTATGCATGGGAAAGCTTAAATTGAGGGTAGCAAATTGGACTTTGCTGTTGAATCTATGATACATGTTGCATATGGTTTAATATGTTGTTTTGGAAATGTTAAGTGCATGGTTTTGATAAGGCATGATGTTACGATGTTGTTTTTAAAGAGTTTTGAAAAGTGGTTTTCAAAGATATGTAAAATGGTTTAACTCGCATTGATGATAGTTGTTGTTTGAGCATCCCTCACTAAGCCTAGTGTGCTTACGCTCTCTTTTCCATCAATGTAGAGAATTAAGGTTCGAGGCAGCGAGGAAGAAAGGAAAGGAATTCCAAAGACTTGTTTTCAAAGTACGGTTTGGAACATTGAAAAATAGTAATAATGGCAATGTGTTGTTTGGGGTTTTGGGAAAAGTTTGATGAACTCCCTATTGTTGCAATGTTTTGATTGATGTTTTGGACTTGTAATAAGTTTTAAGTGGTTGAGTTGTGTTTGGTTTAATGTTTTGAAAGTGCTTTAGGAATCATGCCTCTAGACTTGGTGATTTAGTTTGCTAGATAAGCTAGGTTGGCTTAAATGGTTGATATGTTGATGTTTAAGTATGATGTTGATGCTATATGATGTTTAGCTAAGAGTTAATGTGGTTTGGATTGAGCCAAAGTGTCATATGTTGGACGTAGAGGTCCCTACAGGCCTCTGCGTACTGGTACGGGTACCCTGTGCAAAGCTCAAACTATCAAAAATAGGCTTAGCGTACCGGTACACCTAGCCACCGTATCAGTACACCATGAAGGAAAACAGGCACAAGTGTCGGTACATAGGATGGCATATCCAAATAAACCCTCAAGATTAAAGTAGTTGTATCGGTACATGGGGTACCAATCGATATGATCTTTAGCTACTAAAATCTGAGTATTTGAAATGGTAAAGAGGGGATAGGTACAGGGTTAAGACTGTATCGATATGAATTGGTTACCAAACTATATTAATATGGATGTACATGTACCGGTATGATAATATATTATGTTAGTTGGTCTGTAACGATATAGGACTCTCCTGTATCGGTACGCCCTGTTGAATTTGTGTTATTTGGTGTTGAAGTTTGAATATCTTCCAAATTAGTCCCTATTTTTTGCATGAATGCAATTAATTGTGTATGAATGATTTGAATTGGAATAGAAATTAACCTATGAGCATGAAATGGATCTAATTAAGGGTTGGTAAACTTAACTATTCTAAAAGGCCTGTAATTTGTAATATTTAAGTTTTGGTCCCTAATGTGCATCGTGATTAAATTGGAACCTGATTTGTAATCTGATGTGAATGTAACGCAATCGCTGAAGCATGCACATATAGGATATTAATGAAATTCATTTAGATAAGATAAAAAGAAAAAAAGGGCTCGGTGATATGACACCTTTGGTTCAAGCGATGATGGTAGCATTCCATGCTGCAATGTTTGGAGTTAATGTACGTGATTCGGCACTTGTTGCTGCTAATCTAGGGTTGTCGTTAGAGCATTTATGCAATCTTGGAGGAGTTCAATTTAGAGGGTTGACACTCGAGGCATCTAAGGAGTGGATGGCTAGTAAAAAGCGTATTATGGTTCAGATGGGATGTAATGATAGGCGTAAGCTGAGGTGTGATGTGTCCTTGTTGCAAGGAGATGCATACAGTTGGTAGACCACTACGATTGCGAGTATGGAACCCAGTGAAGTAACGTGGGAATTCTTCCAAGTTGCCTTCTGGAAGAAGTATCTAAGAGTGAGATACTTGGATGAGAAGAAACGTGATTTTATGGCCTTAGTCCAGGGTAGTATGACAGTGTCAGAGTATGAGGTGCAATTCGTGAGGTTGAGCCATTATGCATCTGAATTAGTGTTAGACGAGGGGTAACGCTGTGAGCATTTCCGATATGGATTGGTGCAGAATGTTAATACGTATATGTTGGCCACTGACTACACTACTTTTGATGTGTTGGTTACACAGGAAAAGGATATTGAGTAGAGTTTGGGTTTATCTCATCGTTCTAGAGGTTCTGGCTTCGGGAAAAGAGTGGCAGACTTTGGTTCTGGTGGTGGTCAGTCCAAGAGGCACCATGATCAGAGGTTTTGACCGGATGCAAGGCGAGGTGGAGATGGTTCTAGTCGGGGATCATACAGACAGAATGCCTAGGTTTGGGTGGCGCATAATACTTATTGGGCTTGTGGATCGAGGGACCATGTGAGGCAGGACTGTCTACATTTGGCTAGAGAAGGGTAGGCTCCTACAGCTGTGGCAGTGAATTCTTATTGGAGTTGTGGGTAAGCTGATCATATGAGACGAGATTGTACCTTGCTTACTAGAGGTAGGCAAGGACCTGCACCTATTGCTGCACCACCGAGGGGCCGTCGGCATGGCCGAGGTACCTTTCAATGGAAGAAGAAAGGACAGAGGACTGTGGCACATACTAAAGCGGTTCATCCTGAGGATGGTGGATCGGGGAGGATCTACGTTTACCACGAAGAGAGAAATAACACGGATGTAATAGCAGGTACCTTTACCTTGTAGTCTATGTCATTGTTATCTTTGATAGATTCTGGTTCCACGCATTCATATATTTTGCATGAGCATGCACAATTGCTTGGTATACTGGTAGAAATGCTTGATGTTGGTATGCAAGTGACAAGTTCTTTTTGTGAGACGATCATTACAAGAAAGTTGTATCGGAGATGTCC
Organism: Hibiscus mutabilis; assembly: GCA_019671005.1. NCBI lineage: Eukaryota > Viridiplantae > Streptophyta > Magnoliopsida > Malvales > Malvaceae > Hibiscus > Hibiscus mutabilis. Next base: position 36,721,406 of record CM033713.1, on the reverse strand, counting down.
TTTGATGGTTCAAGGACATGTGTTTGCGGCTGATCTAATGGAGCTTCTAATCCATGGTTTTGACGTGATCTTGGGTATAGACTGGTTGTCCGAGCATCGAGCTGTGGTGGATTTTGAGACCAAGCGGGTTTCGTTGAAGCTCGCTGATGATTGCGAGGTTGTAGTTGCTTGATTGTGGATGTCGGTCGTATTAGCTTATATGATGAACCTGAATGTGGAAGAGGTGCGGACTAATGATATTCGTACTATCTGTGACTTTCTAAGTGTGTTTCCAAAATAGTTACCTAGTCTGCCACTAGATAGAGAAGTGAAGTTTTGCATCAAGACATGCAAATTTGGCTTCAGTGTCGATTGCACCCTATCGCATGGCACCCAAGGAGTTGAAGGAGTTAAAAAAACAACTCCAGGAGTTGTTGGATCGTGGCTACCGACCTAGAGTTTCTCTGTAGGGAGCACCGGTGTTGTTTGTAAAGAAGAATGATGGCACCTTGAGGATGTGTACGGACTATCGGCAACTGAACAAGTTGACGATAAAGAAAAAGTATCCCTTACTGCGGATTGATGATTTGTTCGATCAATTTTGAGGTGCTACAGTGTTTTCCAAGATTGATTTGAGATCAGGATATTATCAGTTGAAGGTTAAGGATAAAGATGTGTTGAAGACTACTTTCCGTACGAGGTATGACCATTATGAGTTCTTGGTGATGCCATTTGGGTTGACAAATGTGCCTGTAGCATTCATAGATATGATGAACCGGGTGTTCCATGAATTTTTGGATCAGTTTGTAGTAGTGTTCATTGATGATATTCTTGTGTATTCTCATACCAAGGAGGATCGTGATCGACACTTGCGAATTGCGTTCCATACCTTGTTGGATAATCAAATTTATGCCAAGTTAAGCAAGTATGAATTTTGGATTAGGGAAGTGGTTTCAGCTGAAGGTATCCGGGTTGATCCTAAAAAGTTTGAGGCGGTTGTGAGTTGGAAGCAACCGAAGTCAGTATCAGAAGTTCGTAGTTTCTTGGGTTTGGTGGGTTATTACCTTTGCTTTATGGATGGGTTTTCGAGGGTTGCTACTCTGTTAACCAAGTTGTTGAAGAAGGATGTACGGTTTGAGTGGACAAAAGCTAGGCAACATGCTTTTGAAAAGTTGAAGGAAGCTTTAACACAAGCTTCAATCTTAATTTAACCTGAGTCAGGGAAGGAGTTTGTGGTGTATAGCGACGCATCCTACATTGGGTTGGGGTGTGTGTTGATGCAAGAAGGAAAGGTGGTAGCCTATGCATCGAGGCAGTTGAAGGTTCATGAACGCAACTACCCTACGCATGATCTTGAACTTGCCGCGGTAGTGTTTGCGTTGAAGATTTAGAGACATTGCCTCTATAGCAAAAAGTGTGTTGTGTACACTGATCATAAGAGTTTGAAGTATTTGATGAAACAAAAGGAGTTGAATCTCAGGCAGCGTAGATGGTTAGAGTTATTGAAGGATTATGATTTGACCATTGAGTACCATTCAGGCAAAGCCAATGTGGTGGTTGATGCTTTGAGTAGAAAGGCCATTGTGGAGTTGAGAGCCATGTTTGTAAGGTTGAGTGTGACTCGTGACGGGGGTTTGTTCGCAGAATTGCAAGTAAAACTATCATTGTCGCAGTTGATTAAGGAAAAGCAACCATATGACAAGACGTTGGTGCCGAATGTGAAGGACATCATAGATGAAAATCCTACAAATTTTCACTTTAATAATGATGGGGTGTTGTGTTTTAAGGAGCGGATAGTGGTGCCTAATGACATGGAGTTGAGACGGATGATTTTAAACACCTTCGAATTGTATTGCAAACCCTCTAAAAAACGTCAATTGTTTACAAAGTTCTTTAAATACGAATGTTGTCTATCGGAAGTGTCGTTTCTTGGACATGTCATATCGGCAGAAGGGATTAAAGTAGATCCAAGGAAAATTCAATCCATCATGGATTAGAGACCTCCGAGGAATGTTGGTGAGGTCAGAAGCTTTCTCGATTTAGCCGGGTATTATCAACATTTTGTCAAGGGATTCTCATCCATTGCCGCAAGTTTGACTAAGTTAACTCACAAAGATACACCCTTTGTTTGGTCAGAGAACCAACAACGAAGCTTCGATCAACTTAAACAAGCCCTGACTCATGCTCCGGTTCTTATCCAACCAGTATCAGGCAAGGAGTACACTATTTACAGTCATACATCTCATTTGGGACTAGGATGTGTCCTAATGCAATATGGAAATGTGGTAGCTTACGCTTCAAGGTAACTAAAACCACACGAGTTAAACTACCCTACTCACGATCTAGAATTTGAAGCTATCGTGTTTGCACTCAAAGTTTGGAGACATTACTTGTACGGAGAGAAATGCAACTTGTTCATAGACCACAAGAGCCTCAAATACCTCATAACTTAGAAAGACTTGAACTTGAGGCAAAGGAAATGGCTAGAGTTACTTAAAGACTACGATTTGGTTATCGACTACCATCCGGGGAAAGCAAACGTGGTTGCTGATGCCCTTAGTCGTAGACCATACTCGGGTAAACCCTTAAATCTAAATCCTAGAATAATTCATTTGAAATGATCATTTCTTGACTTGCAAGTAACCATTCGAATTAGACTTTTCTTGACTTACAAGTAACTATTCGAAAATCTCCCTTGATGATCTTTTCCATTCGTTAGCTTCATTGGCTATCAATGCTCATTTCCGTCTATCCAAAGGACGGAAATTCTTGTCTGAACTTCAAGTTCAATCTAGTCTAATCTCGAGAATCAAAGAACTCCAACAAATTGATCCAGATCTTCAGAAGATCATGTCCAAGCTAGACTCTGAGTCTAATTCTGACTTTTCCCTCAAGTCGAATGGACTCCTCTATTTCAAAGATAGAGTATGTGTTTCTAACAACGAAGAACTAAGACACGAGGTGTTACAAGAAGCTCACCAAAGCTCTTTCTCGATTCACCCTGGATCAGTTAAGATGTACAAGGACCTAAAGCCACTATACTGGTGGCCAGGCATGAAATCGGCTATCACAAACTTTGTTTCAAAGTGCTTAACTTGTCAGAGGGTCAAAGCCGAGCATCAAGTCCCTACAGGATTGCTCCAACCAATCAAATTCCTTCAGTAGAAATGGGATAGGATTACAATGGACTTCGTTACTGGTCTTCCTTCCACTCCAAGAAAGAATGATGTTGTGTGGGTGATTGTTGATAGATTCACAAAGTCTACTCATTTTATCCCTGTTCGAATGAATATGAGCTTGGAAACCTTAGCCGAGATATACAGTAGTGAAGTGATTCTATTACACGGTGTACCTACAGCTATAATCTCCGATTGAGACCCTAGATTTGCTTCTCGGTTATGGAATTCTTTGCAAAAAGCCCTTGGAACCAAAGTGCACCTTAGTACAACCTTTCATCTCAATTAGATAGTCAATCTGAAAGAATCATCCAAGTACTTGAAGATATGTTGAGTGCTTGTGTTATAGACTTCAGAAAGAATTGGGAGAAATCTCTACCCGTAGTAGAGTTTGCTTATAACAATAGCTACCAGACATCTATCAAGATGGCTCCCTTCGAAGCTCTATACGGAAGGAAATGTAGAATTCCCTTGTGTTGGTCTGAACTGGGATAAAACAAAATATTGGGACCCCAATTGCTTGGAGAAACTGAGGAACAAGTGAAGATCATACATGATCGATTGAAGCAAGCATTTGATAGACAAAAAGCCTATGCAAACTTGAAAATAAGAGACATCCAATACAATGTTGGAGACAAGGACTTCCAGAAAGTGTCCCCTTGGAAGAAAGTCTTTCAGTTTGGAAAAAAAGGAAATTTAGTCCCCGATTCATTGGTCGTTTCAAATCATTGAAAGGATAGGGCCAACGGCCTGTCGATTAGCTCTTCCCAGTAAGTTTGACAAGATTCATAATGTCCTCCACGTGTATATCTCCGAAAATATCGATCTGACCCATCCCAAGTTCTTGAACCTGAAGAAGTATAGTTGAGTCCTGACCTATCATATGAAGAAGAGCCAATACGAATACTTGATAAAGAAGTTAGAAGACTCAAAAACAAGAATGTTCCCTTGGTGAAAGAGTTATGGACGAATATAAAATGGAAGAGGCAACTTGGGAACTTGAGGCAACAATGAGAGATCAATATCCCTTGTTCAATTCGGGTAAATTAGAGGGCGAATTTATTTTAAGGGGGGAGAATTGTAATACCCCAAAATCGAGCTTAGAAAAATTTTATCACTTTTGATTTATAAGAAATTATTCTAATGTGTATTGAAGTAGCTATTTTAAAACATATAACTAAAAGGAGAGAAATATGTAATAATTGAATAAGTGATTCATAATTGAACAAAGCCTTGGTTGTTAGTGGTCATAGGTAGAAGGGCATGCCTTAGAGTCTAGAGCTCATTGTGTTAGGGTGGACTACAGTCCAGGGCTAAGCCCCTAATTGGCGACAGACGGAGGGTACGTATGTGTGGTCTTCGGCAACAGTAGGAGGGTTGACTAGTGCTACGACACATCTTGTGGCGAAAGTTGGTTGTAGACTCGATTACCTGGACAACTAAATACCAAAGGCTTAAACTAAAGAAAGCAAATGACAAAAAATTAAAGAGTAAAACTTACATGATACTTGAGTGTCTTGATACGTGAACTACTTGATACTTGAATTACATGATGCTTGAGTTTCTTGATACATGAACTATTTGATACTTGAATTACTTGACACTTGATTGCCTTGATACTTGAATTACACGATGCTTGAGTTTCTTGATACATGAACTACTTGATACTTGAATTACATGATACTTGAAATTCTTGATATATGAACTGCTTGACACTTGAATGCCTTGATACTTGAATTACTTGACACTTGAATTCCTTGATACTTGAATTACATGATACTTTAAATTCTTGATATATGAACTACTTGACACTTGAATGCCTTGATACTTGAATTACTTGACACTTGAATGACTTGATACTTGAATTGCTACTTGAATGGTTTATAATCCTTGCATCGATGTGTGCCTAATATTTTGCTTGAAATGATATGTCACTAAATTTGTAAATGATAAGTATGCATTTAAAGCTTGAATTTGAACTACTTCCAGCTTTGACTAGGCTCAAACTTAATTAATTGATACATGTTAATAAAATGGTTAGAACTAGTTACTACCTCACTAAGTACATATCTTGTACTTATCACTCTTGTTTTCATTCTTCCCAACCACATGTTAAAGGATTCGATCATTGCTTGATCCTGAAGCCTGGATTCTTGAGCTAGAAGCAAGACACAAGCATAGTTAAAGTATGGACATATTTGTTTTGTACTCCCCTAGTTGGTGGCACTTAGTTGTATATAATGTCTAGTGCATGCATTTTGTATACTTGAACTTGTATATGTATATATGTCTTGAATGGGCCTACTACTTTGTGAACTTGGTTATTAATATGAATTAAGAAATGAATTAAAATTCTATGTAATGGAAATGTATTTAGATGCACATATGGATAATTATATATGGGGTATCATTCGAATGTCTTGAGATGAGATTGTCTTGTGTGAACATATCATGTCATAAGTAATTTTATATGCTTGAATGGTAAATGCTGAATGGTAAGGTTGGCATATGCTTGCTTGGAATCAAGGTATGTTCAAATGATCATGTTTAGTAAGTTATGCATGAAATGTTAATGTTGAGTTAATGAACAATGAAATGAAATGGAAACATGATTGTTTATATGATGATTTCATGAAATGTTAATGTAATCAAGATAATCATATATGGGGTATCATTCGAATGTCTTGAATGATGATTGTATGATAATGTTAATTGAATTTTTTGGTAACCTATAATGTATGTAAATAAGATTGCTTATATGATATGTAATATATGTTTAGTTCCTTGCTTGTAATGTACGTTAGTAACACTCCCGAACCGGTTTGCTGCCAACCCGGGTAGGGGATGTTACATTTGTTTTGGTAATCAAAGCTTTTTAGTCGATTCTAGGACTAAACCGGGCTCTCTTACATCATATAGGATACTTGTGCCACCTAGGAGACTTGTATTGTATAGCTTGTGTCTTTGCTTAACTAAAATGAATTCCTAATTGTTTTCTTTAAACGTAGAATGTCTGAAACAAGGCTCGCTCGGGATGATGAAAGTCCCATAGGCTCCTCGAATGAAGGAGATAATGTGAGGATGGTGCAGAACCCTCCATAGCAACAAGCTGAATCTAGAGCGCAAGCTCAACATTGATTGTAAAATTGAACTTAAAGCCTGAAATTGTAAAACAAAGCCTTGAGTTTCGAACCCTATAGGGGGAATTACAAACATAAGCCTTATCTGTAGAAACTGTCCCCTAGTCATTCAAAATGTACCCTTTCTGGTTGATCTCTATGTACTACCAACCTATGAGTTCGATCTAGTACTGGGACTAGGTTGGTTAAGTAAGCGTGAAGCTTGGGTAGATTGCCTAAATAGGAGATTTTACCTTCATGGTTTAGAAAAGGAATCAATTCTTCTAATTGACAAGAAACCAACCTCAATCTTTGCTACTATGGTCTTATAAGATGAACTTGAATTCGGCTTACCTAGTGTGCCTATTGTATATGAATATCTCGATGTTTTTCCTGCGGAACTCCCTAGTCTCCGTCCAACTAGAGAAGTAGAGTTCGAGATCGATGTCCAACCTAGAACAACTTCGGTGTCCATCACACCTTATCGAATGACACCTGTTGAGTTGAAGGAACTCAAGAAGCAACTCCAAGAGCTACAAGACAAGGGTTTCATTAGGCTAGCTCGTCTCTCTGGGGTGCTCCAGTCTTGTTCGTGAAGAAGAAAGATGGGACTATGAGACTTTGTATTAACTATATACAATTGAACAAGCTTACTATCAAGAATCGATATCCTCTCCCTAGGATTGAAGATCTTTTCGATCAACTCAAAGATGCCGCAGTGTTATCAAAGATCGACCTACGATCGAGATACTACCAAATGTGGGTAAAAGAAGAAGATGTACCCAAGACAACCTTTCGTACTTGATATGGCCATTTTGAATTCCTTGTAATGCCATTTGGATTAATGAATGCTCCAGCTGCTTTCATGGATCTCATGAACTGTGTATTCAAGCCCTATCTTGACAAGTTCGTAGTCGTCTTCATTGATGACATTCTAGTGTATTCTCGGAATAAGGAAGAACAATCTAAACACCTTCAAATTGTATTGAAAACCCTCTGAAAAACGTCAATTGTTTACAAAGTTCTCTAAATACGAATGTTGGCTATCGGAAGTGTCGTTTATTGGACTTGTCATATCGGCATAAGGGATTAAAGTAGATCCAAGGAAAATTCAATCCATCCTGGATTGGAGACCTCCGAGGAATGTTGGTGAAGTCAGAAGCTTTCTCGATTTAGCCAGGTATTATCGACGTTTTGTCAAGGGATTCTCATCCATTGCCGTAAGTTTGACTAAGTTAACTCACAAAGATACACCCTTTGTTTGGTCAAAGAACCAACAACGAAGCTTCGATCAGCTTAAACAAGCCCTGACTCATGCTCCGGTTCTTATCCAACCAGTATTGGGCAAGGAGTACACTGTTTATAGTGATGCATCTCATTTGGGACTAGGATGTGTCCTAATTCAATATGGAAAAGGAAACTAAAACCACACGAGTCAAACTACCTTACTCACGATCTAGAATTGGAAGCTATCGTGTTTGCACTCAAAGTTTGGAGACATTACTTGTACGAAGAGAAATGCAACTTGTTCATAGACCACAAGAGCCTCAAATACCTCATAACTTAGAAAGACTTGAACTGGAGGCAAAGGAGATGGCTAGAATTACTTAAAGACTACGATTTAGTTAACGACTACCATCCAGGGAAAGTGTAGCGATGTCCTCTTCGCTAAAAAACGTGTTTTCGAAGTGTTTTTGGTTTTTCGGATATTAAAATATTTATTCCGCAGGGGTTTTAAAAAACTGCATTTTATTTAAAAATTGGAGTCTCCACCGGCCACTTAGGTAGGCCGGACACCATAAAACCATAGATTTAAAAAAACTATTGGGTTCAGAAGTTGGTTACAGATGGGGAAGGATTAGCACCCCCACACCGCCCAAAATTGGTACTTTAATAATTACCGCTTTATTAATATTAGATTTTCCGGGTTAAAATGACGATTAGTTTAAAATTCGGTTATAATTGCGAGTAAATTTTAAGGGCCCGTTATCCGAGAGTAAACGCCCAACCACTATCACTACGCCTGATACTGGCCCCGTTTACACTCGGATAAAAAGGCACCGCATTGACATTATATATTTCATTATGCAACCTTAGTGAACAAAATATAAAGCATGGCAAATAATTTAAATACAATAAATATTCACATAATAAACTATTAACCGAACATAAATAAAATGCTAATCTAAAACATACATGCATACAAATTTATCCCTACTCGTGACTAAAAATAAACTTAACATGTCACAATTACAAGGCATGGGACACAAACACATTAAAAAAATGTACATATTACAATAAGACACATTGTAACATACGTAGAATATGGCATTATACATGACCAAGAAATATACCAACACGTAGCCTAAAAGCAAAGAAAACATGCAATACATGCTAAAATATAAAACATGTTGTGTTCGAGCCAACTCAAATATCAATCTAACATGTGTGATACGAACAACCGAACAAATGCATAAAAATACATAATCACCATAAACATAACACATATATACATGTAAACATGAAAATACAAAAGCATGTACGAGGGATATATGAAAAGGCAAAAGGCTATATCAACATACACGATCATAATAAACGAACATGAATATTTACATATAGAACAGGACTGAAATGAAAAGAAATAAACATAAGGAACATAATTTAAAAGACAATAGTATGTGATTTACAGATGAAAATGCAAGTAGGACCGAACTTGAAAGGACTGAAACTGTAATTGGACCAAGGGGCATACTTGAAGTGAAAGTTTCAAAAACGCGGTGGGACTAATGAGGTAATTTCGCCATTTAAAAACTGATTCAATTTAATTTAGGGGTTGGATTGCAAGATTTTAGAATATAAGGGGGACTGGAATTGTAAATATCCCATGCGGCGAGACAGAAATGAAAATATAAAAAACGCAGGGGGGTTTATTTCCGAATTTACCCATTTCACAAAATAAAATAACTATAAAACCCTCTTTTTCAGCCTAATCTCAAAATTTCCTCAATTTTTCCTTCGATCCGTTTTATAATAACCTTTATTTCTTTCATTTTCTCTCAACTGTCCCCCTGAACTTGGGATGAACCCAGAAACTGACGACTTTCCGCCGTCCCTTCCGCCGCCGGCCGCCGCTAGCCGGCGCCGGCGAACTAAAAGAAACACCCAAAACCAACCTTTTTCCAAACCAAACCTGAATATGAACTTAGATCTACGCTAAGACTCACCCCTTTTCCTAGATCTAAGTTAATACGAAACAAATTTTTTTTTGTTTATATTTAACCAAAACGAAACCAAAAGGGACCTCCCACTCCCTTCAGTTCACCATGTTCAGCTTGGGAAAGCCGAAGAGGCTTGTCACTGGTGAGGGGAGATCCATCGACGACGAGGGTAACAATTCTAATCCCTCCTTTTTTGTTATTGCTGCCTATTTTTTTGTATGCATGCAAAGAAGTAAGAAAAAAGAAAAGAGCGTTACCACTGAACTTTGTGCTTTTTCTTTGTTATTTTTCTTTTCGATTACAACTCCACTGCTTTACAATTACTTGTTTCATACATATATCACTGTCTCCTTGGTTTGGTAGCAAGTAATGTAATATATTTTTTTAGATCTGGACTGACACTGACATAGCCTCTTTTTTTGTGTTGTTCTGATATGTCTGAACGCGGTGGTTGGAGACCGGCATGGTGGAAGCATGGTGGCGGTGTGGGGGAGTTGTCTTCGGCCAGAGGCGTTCTCGGCCGTTGGATCAGATCCGATCTAACGGTCGGGATGGCTTGAAGGATGAACGGCCCAGATGAAACCTCGATCGGTGAAACGGCTCCAGATTGTGACACGTGGGGCTCAGCAGTCGAGGGGTTATAGCGCGTGGGACTCACGCACGCGTGGGATATCGAAGAGTCCGCACGTGGACCGAACACGCACGTGGCATTCGAACCGTCCAGACGTGTAGTTCACGCGGCCAGCTAGATATTTATCCTTCCTTGATCGTGGCCGTTGGAACCACATTTTGATCTAACGGCTCCTAGTTAGCTGCGCAAAGATAGAATAATTAGGGTTAGATGAGGTTTTGGGCTTGGGCCAACCGAGCCTTGTATTTTATGATTTTTTTTTGTAATAATATGGACATTTTAATTTAAGTGGGCTTTTCTATTATTTTTCAAGTTTGTCCATACATATTAATAATAATATATTAATATAATAGTAAATACAGATACATACATACTTACGTATACATAAATACAATTGTGATGAAATACGTTCACATGTACATATACTTAATAATAATACATGCAACACTTATTCGTATATATTCAATAATAACAGGGACATTAATAATATATACATGCAAACATATATAGACCTACTCATATACTACCATACATTATACGATACTCCTAACATAAATATAACCATATCACACATACATTAATAGGTACGTAATACACCATACAAATATATGCACCATGCATACATTCACACCTATATCATTATGTAATATACTAACATATACACGCGCACACATATATGTAATCATGCACTAATATGTTAATATGATACTTAGAGGTTAGATAAAAATGAGTGATTACAGTTGCCCCTCTTTGCTTGTTCTCATGGAATGGGAACAAAGCAAAGATTCATAATCACTCATTTTTATCCGACTTCCCTATTTGTAGCTTCGAAAACACGTGCTCTTCTGGAACTCTCCGCTTTTCCTTAGCTGAATCTTCAGGCTCGTAAGTTCTTCCTATATAGAGCTTCGTCACCTTCCGATCTTGGAGCTATAGGCTCTTTCTACATAGAACCTTCACTCTGAAGCCTCGAGTTATGAGTCCCTCCTATATAGAACTTTTCATTCTGAGACGGTGAAGCTTGGATTCCTTCCTATATAGAACTCTTCGCCTTCAATACTGGTTTCTCCTATATAAAACCTTCTGCGTTACTGACGGATTCTTTCGACTGTGAGTTCTTCCTATATAGAACTGTTAGTCTTCAAACCTTGGAGCCGCAAGTCCTTCTTGTATAGAACTCTTAGCTTTTGAAATCTCAGAGTTACAGGTTCTTCCTATATAAAACCTCTCACTCTAAGACAGTAAAGCTCGGAGCCCTTCCTATATAAGACTATTCGCTTTCAACACAACAGGTTTTCCCTATATAAAACCTTGTGTGTCATGGGTGAATTCCTTCGGCTGGGAGTTCTTCCTATATAGAACTGCTAGTCTTCACCCAGGAGCTGCAAGCCCTTCCTATATAAAACTTTCAGCTTCTGAAATCTCAGAGCTACGGGTTCTTCCTATATAGAAACTTTCACTCTAAGACAGTGAAGCTCGGAGCCCTTCCTATATAAGACTCTTCGCTTTCAGACACAACATGTTTTCCTATATAACCTTGTGTGTCATGGGTGAATTCCTTCGGCTGGGAGTTCCTCCTCTATAGAACTGCTAGTCTTCACCCTGGAGCTGCAAGCCTTTCCTATATAAAACTTTCAGCTTCTGAAATCTTGGAGCTACGGATTCTTCCTATATATAATCTTTTACTCTAAGACAGTGAAGCTCGGAGCCCTTCCTATATAAGACTCTTCACTTTCAGACACAACAGGTTTTCCTATATAACCTTGTGTGTCATGGGTGAATTTCTTCGGCTGGGAGTTCCTCCTATATAGAACTGCTAGTCTTCACCCTGGAGCTGCAAGCCTTTCCTATATAAAACTTTCAGCTTCTAAAATCTTGGAGCTACGGATTCTTCCTATATAGAATCTTTTACTCTAAGACAGTGAAGCTCGGAGCCCTTCCTATATAAGACTCTTCGCTTTCAGACACAACATGTTTTCCTATATAACCTTGTGTGTCATGGGTGAATTCCTTCGGCTGAGAGTTCTTCCATATAGAACTGCTAGTCTTCACCCTGGAGCTGCAAGCCCTTCCTATATAAAACTTTCAGCTTCTGAAGCCTCGGAGCGACGGGTTCTTCCTATATAGAACCTCTCTCTGCGGGCGCTTGGAAACATACGCCTTTTTTATGTAGAGCCTTCATCTTCACATCTGGGATTTACACCGTGATGGCTACCGATGTCTCTTTGAATCCATAGATACCTGTCTAAGTTGAAACAAAATGCTTATGACAAATGAATTGACATGCTCCTAATTCTAGTGATGTCTAACTATTCATGGTGTATGAGTGTCAATATCTTGGTGGGCCTGCTTTAGTCCTCAGTCGATATCGTCTTCACGTTGTTCATTTTCTCCCTTTTTAGCGGCTATACCCTATTTCACTGTCGGGTTCAACCATTCCAACCTTTCTTTTTCTCAATTTCCGACTTGGGGTTCTAAAGTGCCCTTTCGGGTTTTCGCTTTAGAGTTTTTTTTTTCAGGGGTGCCCTTCTGGGTTTTCACCTGGGAGATCTCTCTTGTTATCTCGCATGCTTTCTTTGAATAATCAGGGCGTACGCCATGGTCATCCTACCCTGTTGCTTGAAGCCTTCTGCCTTCCCTATCAATGGCCGTTATGTGGGGAGTTAAAGGGTAAAATTAACATCGTCTTCTAATCACCTGCATCTTTAAGGTTAGATCACAGTAATGCTCAGAAATCTCTTGTTTACCCTAAGCCTATGTTAGCTTATTTTCCTAAAATTAACAAGAAGATAAGGGATGGACGCTCAAAAATACGATTTTATTACGATTAAGGGTTTGGGATACTTTGAGAGAGTTATGACACATATGAGGAAGAAGAAGAGCTAAATATGAAATACAAGATCCCTCATTATCTTCAGTATGAATGATACATGATCCTGTCAACCGGCGTAGAATCTTTTGCCTGAAGCTCCCTCTTCACAGTGTTCATGGGGATGACCCTTCTCTTCGGATATCCAACCTTTCAATTTATCCGAGCTGCCCTTTACGGGTTTTCAACTCGGGTCCTCCCTTTACTTCAAGACGCCCTATTTTGGGTTTTCGCCCTGAGCTCTCCATTTTTGTTCTTTTGTTCTTTTTCTATTTCTTTTCTCTTTTTTCCTTCTTTTTCTTTTTTTTTCTTTTTTCTTTCTCTCATTTTTTCTTCTTTTTTCTTTTCAAAGATAGTGTTTCTTAACAGCATCAGAATTTACAGGGTTTTTAGCTCGTCTCCATCCATTTCTGTTAAGATTAGGGCTCCTCCTGAGAAGGCCTTTTTTACCACGTATGGCCCTTCCCAGTTGGGCATCCACTTTCCTCGAGAATCTTTATGAATCGGGAGGATTTTCTTGAGCACCAGATCCCCCTCTCTGAATTCTCTTGAGCGCACCTTTTTGTTGTATGCCTGCATCATCCGCTTTTGGTACATCTGACCATGACAAATGACCTTTAGTCTCTTTTCATCAATGAGATTTAGTTGGTCGAGGCTGGCCTGTACCCATTCGGCTTCTTCCAATTTTGCTTCATTTAAGACCTGGAGAGACGAGATCTCTACCTCGATGGGGAGTATTGCTTCGGTACCATACACCAAGGAGTAGGGTGTTGCCCCCGTTGATATGCGAACGGACGTCCTATAGGCGAAAAGGGCAAATGGCAACTTCTCATGCCAATCCCTATAGGTATCCATCGTCTTTGCTATGATCTTCTTTATGTTCTTGTTTGCTGCTTCCACTGCCCCATTCATTTTAGGACGATAGACTGTGGAATTATGGTGTGTTATCTTGAATTGAGTGCACACGTCCGTCATCATTTTGTTATTCAGATTGGAAGCATTGTCGGTGATGACCCTTTCTGGCAATCCGTATCGACAAATAATCTCATTCTTTAAGAACTTACATACTGTAGTCCTTGTGATGTTGGTGTAAGACGCTGCCTCTACCCATTTAGTGAAATAGTCTATGGCGACCAAAATGAAACGGTGTCCATTGGAAGCTTTCGGATGAATCTGCCCGATGACGTCCATGCCCCACGCCGCAAAAGGCCATGGAGAATTCATGGTGTGTAAAGGCGATGGGGGTGCGTGAATCTTGTCAGCGTAAATTTGGCATTTGTGGCATTTCCTCGCGTAATCAATACAATCTCCCTCCATGGTCAACCAGAAATAGCCATATCTCATAATTTTCCGGGCTATAGACAGCCCGTTGGCGTGCGTTCCACAGAGCCCATCATGTACCTCGGCTAAAATCTCCTTCGTCTCCTGGGCATCCACACATCTCAGCAATGTCTGATCATGACTTCTCTTATATAGGATCTCCCCATCTAGGACATATCTTGTTGCCATTTTTCTGGGTGTTTTTCTGTCATTGTCATTTGCCCTTCCGGATACTTTCGAAGCTTGACATATTGCAAGATGTCATAGTACCATGGGTTTCCATCAATCTCTTCCTGTATATTACAACAATGAGCAGGCCTTTCAAACGTCTGCATCTTAATGGGCTTCATTTCTGCCCCAGTGTTTGTTTTAAACATGGATGCCAGGGTCGCCAAGGCGTCTGCCATCTGATTTTCTTCTCGGGGAAGGTAATTGAAGCTGGCCCTTTCGAACTCCTTGGTCAGCTCTTGAATCAATTCATAATATTTGACCAACTTCGGGTCCCTGGTTTCCCATTCCCCACGCAATTGGTAAATTACTAAGGATGAATCTCCGAATACTCGAAGTTCATTAACCTTTCTCTCAATAGCTGAGTTTAGTCCCATAACGCAAGCTTCGTATTCAGCTATATTGTTGGTGCAGAAGAATTCTAGTCTGCTGGTGAAGGGATAATAGACATCCTCAGGAGAAATTAGCACAGCTCCTATCCCATGTCCGAGGGCATTAGAGGCTCCATCGAAGTAAAGCTTCCACGATTTATCATCTGAAACCTCTTCCTCGGTTGTAATGCACATCAAGTCTTTGTTTGGGAAATTAAAGTTCAACACCTCATAGTCGTCCGAAGCGCGACTAGCTAGGAAATCTGCTACGACACTCCCCTTTACGGCTTTCTGGCTCACGTACACAATATCGAATTCGGATAAGAGCATCTGCCATCGGGCCATCCTTCCCGTTAGTGTTGGCGCTTCCATTAAGAACTTCAATGGGTCTAGCTTGGATATCAACCAAGTAGTATGGTACAGCATATACTGCCTAAGCCGCTTGGTAGCCCAAACTAGAGCACAACATAGCTTCTGAACTGGCGGGTACCGCTTTTCGCAATCATTGAATTTCATGCTTAGGTAATAGATGGCTTGCTCCCTTTTCCTTGACTCATCGTGTTGCCCCAATACGCATCCCATTGAATTCTCAAAGACTGTCAGGTAGAGAATTAATGGTCGATCTGGTACTGGTGCGACTAAAATCGGAGCATTTGTCAGGTACTTTTTGATGTTTTCTAGGGCTCTTTGACATTCCTCATCCCACACACCAAGATTATTCTTTTTAAGAAGTCTGAAGATCGGGTCACATCGGTCAGTTAATTGGGAAATGAAACGAGAGATATAATTCAACCTCCCCAGGAAACCACAAACTTCCTTCTGAGTGTGGGGTGGTGAGAGATCCTGGATGGCTTTCACTTTGTCCGGATCGATCTCAATCCCTCTTCTGCTTACCACGAACCCTAGGAGTTTTCCAGAAGTAACGACAAAGGTACATTTGGCAGGATTGAGCCTCAGCTGGTACTTCCGTAGTCTTTGGAATAGTTTTCTCAAGTTCTGTAGGTGCTCCTCCTCTGTTCGGGACTTGGCAATCATGTCGTCCACGTATACTTCTATTTCTTTGTGCATCATGTCATGGAAAAGAGTCGCCATTACTCTTTGGTATGTTGCCCCTGCATTCTTTAGCCCAAAAGGCATCACCCGATAACAAAAAGTGCCCTACATGGTTATGAACGTAGTTTTCTCCATGTCGTTAGAGTCCATCTTTATCTGGTTGTACCCTGAGAAGCCGTCCATGAATGAAAACCATGAATGTCCTGCGGTATTGTCAACCAGCGTGTCAATATATGGTAAGGGGAAGTTGTCTTTAGGGCTGGCTCGGTTTAGATCCCTATAATCTACACACATACGAACTTTCCCGTCCTTCTTTGGTACTGGTACAATGTTTGCAACCCATTCAGGGTATTTGGCTACCTCCAAGAAACCAGCATCAAACTATTTTTTTACTTCTTCTCTAATTTTTAATAACATATCTGGTCTCATTCTCTGAAGTTTTTGCTGTATTGGTTTGCACTCTGGCTTTGTTGGCAATTTGTGCACCACTATGTCGGTATTCAACCCTGGCATATCTTGATAGGTCCAGGCGAAAACATCCTTAAATTCCTGGAGTAGGGTTATCAGTTCGTGCTTGGTTTTCGAGGAAAACGTCGTCCCTATTTTTACTTCTTTTCTCTCTTCTTCAGTCCCCAAGTTTACAACTTCTGTTTCTTCTTGGTGGGGCATGATCTGCCTTTCTTCATTGGCCACCATTCTCTTCAACTCTTCCGGGACCTCACCTTCTATCTCATCATCTACTTCCTCAATTCCCTCTGAGATCTCAGGGCATTCAAAATTCACTCCGGGATTGGATCCGATATCATTCATATAGTCAATCATGAGCGACCTGCATTAAATGAGAATGAATTGTATTGGGAAGAAGACGACTTTATATGAAGGGAATGAACATGAAGAATGCATGAATGAAATAAATGAAATGTTGGTCATTCAGGAAAGTGGGGATATTTTCATTTCAACAAAAAAGTTAACATAGGTGCCCTATACAAGAGATCCCCATTGTTTATGGGCAAAAACAAAAGGTTGATTCAGAGCATTACTCTGATCTATTCCTAAAAACCACAGGTAGATCAATGCAGCTCCAGTTATCAAGTGTTTCCCCGGGACGGCAGGGGCGGATGCTGGTCAACATTTTGCTGCCTTGGTCCTTTCCAGCTATCATGTTGATGTACATCCCTTCAAGTGATTCATTGAATATCTCCTCCTGGTTGAGCACGTCATTTTCCTTGATTGCCTCTTCAACTTCTTAACCTGGCCGGTAGAATCCTCCGGAGACAAAAGTGGTTTTCAAACTAGGAAAAGACATTGGTCTCCACGAAATGTCTTCTCCTTTAAATCTGGCTTTTCTTTGCTCTTCTTTTCTCTTGTATTCTTCTTTTCTCTATTGGACACTTGGTTTGTAACCCAGCTCAAAACGATCCTTCTTGGTTATCATACTTTTGGCTCTTAGGTCCCCTTGTAATTCCTTCCCCAACCCCCTTCCTACTTTGGCTCCTCGGCCCAAAGTTTCTGCGACGGTCATCTTGGTACAATTAGATAACCTAGGATAGGGGATCCAAATTCCCTCCACGACGAACGTGGCATTCACTAGCTCTAATGCTCGGAACGAGCATTCTGCAGCATCCTCGTCATTTTGAATATAGGGGCATCTGATGTCACTGAAGCAACAATTTCCTACTCAGCCTCTACTGTGACCAATTTGCCTTCGACTACAAATTTTAATTTCTGAT
This sequence comes from Hibiscus mutabilis, assembly GCA_019671005.1. Lineage (NCBI taxonomy): Eukaryota > Viridiplantae > Streptophyta > Magnoliopsida > Malvales > Malvaceae > Hibiscus > Hibiscus mutabilis. The sequence goes on along the minus strand of CM033713.1, from coordinate 36,703,712 downwards.
GCAATGATGAGGGGACAACTCCTGCGGAGTGGATCCATGGGCTTCCCAATAAGCAGCTGTAAGATGGTTTTATGTCCATTACCACAAAATCGATCACATACTCAGTCGGTCCGATCAATAGAGGCACCTCAATTTTCCCCATTATTCCTCTTTGTGTAACCTCAAAGGCTCTTACTGAATTGTGGCAAGGCTTTAGGTGAGAACCATCTATTGGTAGTTTATGCAAGGTCACCATAGGCAAGACGTTCAATACTAACCCGTTGTCAATCAGTACGCCAGGTACTACATACCCTTTGCAGTGAGTTGTGATGTTAAGGGCTTTGGTGGACCCCATTCCTCCCTCGGGGATCTCATCATCACTGAATGTTATATGATTATAGGCAGTGATATGCCCCACTATCCTGTCCAGATTTGTCACAGAAATATCCTGGGGCACAAAAGTTTGATTTAGTACTTTTAATAGTGCCTCACGGTGCTTTTCTGAACTCAAGAGTAATTCCAGCACTGTGATCCTAGCTGGTTGCTTTTGTAGTTGTTCCACTACGCTGTACTCGCTATGCCTTAAGAACTTCAGAAATTCTTTGGCCTGGGCCTCAGTTACCGGCTCATTCATCTTTGGGGGAGGTTCTTCACCGAATATCTGCGTGGGGCTAACCGCTGTATTCTTTCCCTTATCTTTGACTGCTTCAACTGCTCTCAAAGCCTCAGAGGAATAACATCTGCCGCTCCTTGTGAAATGGCCCACCTCACCAACATTTACATCGCTCTGGCTTTGTTCGTCTTTTAGCGTAGGCTCTTTTACCTGACCATGTTCTGGCTTTTCTGGCGTGGTCACATTTATAGCATAGTTCTAGGGGGTTTGCGGCATATCCTTGAATGGGAACAGGGATGGTGCTGAAATGATGATCTTGGGATTTATCTTGTTGGCTTCTCCTTGGGAGGCACCTGCATTCCCTGGCCTGGAAGAGATGATAAAAGGTTTATCCTTCCCGTATTTAGATTTGGGGTTATCCGTCATATGTACGTCCGACCCCTTCTTTCCCATGGGCTCTTCGAAGAATTCTATTTGCTTTTCATTCATCAATTGTTGTACCAGTCTCTTGAACTCATCGCCCTTTTGGATGTCATGCCCTTCATCCTGATGGAATTCGTAATACACTTCACATCCCTTCTGCCTTATTATCATGCCTTTGTCAATCACATGGGCCATGCATAATTGTTGAAATACCCACCGCAAAGGAGATTTGATTTTTGACACATCATCCTTAATTTTCCTGGTAAAGTATTCTTCAATAACATTTACTCCTCTGTTCCCATGATTAGGTAGCGGGTTAGTAGCTACACTTGGTTCTTCGAACTTTAATATCCCATAATCAATTAAGTTCTGCACAAGTTTTTTGAAGGTAAGGCAGTTCTCGGTGATAGGCGTGTTCGGATTATACCAAGAAGGGAATGGCGGCTTGAAAGGAGTAACGATGTATGGACGGACCAGGTCTGCTTCATACAACTGTGAGTAAAGCTCCGAGTACGAAACGGGTAGGGGAGTGAAAGTTTTCCTCTCTTTCTCTTGTCTGGAGGTTCTCTCCTCTCTTTGATTCGAGTTTTGTGCTTTTCCCACATGTGCTTGTGGCTGCGAGACTGTAAAGTTCTTCGGGGTGGTGTAAGTGCTAGTGGCATTTACTTCATTCTTCTTGCTATATTTCCGAGACCCTTCCCCGCTATCAATTCTACCACTCTTAATTGCCAATTCAAGGGACTCCCCAGTCCTAATTAAGTCAGCAAAACACTGTGTTGTGTTATTAATGAGGTGATCAAAGAGTGCCCCTTTCAAAGTATTAACAAATAACGGCGTAATTTCATGTTCCGGGAGGGGTGGCTGAATTTGGGCGGCCACTTCTCGCCACCTTTGAGCGCATTGTCGTAGACTTTCGTTGGACTTCTGCCCCATATTTTCCAACATAATTCTATTGGGGGTCATATCCGTTAGATGCTTATATTGCTCAATGAATGCTCTTGACAGATCTTTCCATGTCTTAACATTTGCCTTGCTCAACTGGGTGTACCACCGTAACGCCCTCCAGTTAGGCTGTCTTGGAAACAGTGGATCAGTAGCTTCTTGTCCTTAAGGTAGGCCACCATCTTTCGACAGTACATTGTTATGTGCGCGGAAGGACACGTGGTTCCATCGTATTTGTCGAACTCTGGTGTTTTAAATTTTGGCAGTAGGACAAGATCGGACACCAGACTTAAGTCACTAGCGCCATTTCCTGACTCTTCCATAGATTGTAACGTTTTAAATTTTTCCTCCATGAGGCGAAACCTCTCCTCCCACTTTTTCTCTACCTCTGTCCTGATCCTTTCGACCATATTCAGGTCTGGCACCTCCTCTTCATAGAGTGCTTCAGTGTCGAGGGGTTGAGTTTCAGGTGCCCCTATCTGAAGACTAGCTGACATTCCTGCAGGGTCGATATACATCTTTCTAGCCGGAATTGGCGCAGCTAGTTGAACCTTATAGTGAGCTGGGGTACCCTCTGGTTCTTGAACGGTTTCTCCTTCCACTCTTTTTCCAAGACTTTTAGCCAACAGTACGGTTATGTCGGATACTATCGATGCTTGTGACTGAGCAATCTGGTCACTGAGGCTTCTTTGAGCCTCTTCAAGCCTTGCCTCGAGCTCTCTTTGCCCATTTTCTAGACTGATTATCCTGTCTTCCATGAGCTTGCTTTGTAATCGGGTAAGGTATGGATGATGAATGATTGCGGGTTAACTTCTATTTTCACACACTGCCACAATATTCATAACATTAATATGGTTGCAAGAAAATAAATGCATGTATAATGATGCGAATGTCATGATGCAATGCAAGAATGTATGCAGATAAGGTATCGATTCACTGGTAATCACCCTTTTGAACTACTTCCACGGGAATTAAAGGGTCTAGATTACAACAGAGTTCGTATTACAAAATGAAGATTCCTAATACAAAAGAGCTAATTACAACACAGAACCCTATATATAAGCCCTAGCTCTATCTCCTAATCTTCCAATTGCCCTGAGCAACTTGATGAACCTGGGAGCTTCTTCCATTTCTGGGACTATGAAAGGTCGGAGTGTTTCAGCCTCGACGGCCAAATCATTCACATGCCTGGCGACTCGCTGTATGTCTACCATCAGGTTTGCGTAATATTGGTCCCTATCTTGTACCATCCAGGCAGCGTCACGCGGTCTCCTTTGCCAATAAGTGTCCCCTCCGACTGTAGCCTCCTCGAATACACTAATTCTTTCCTTGTAATCTTTGACAGTTGCTTCAAGGGACTTAATTCAGGCTCGTAACATGCCTACTTCACGTTCTCTTTCTTGTATCTTAGTGAAGCCATTCCTCTGGCAGTACGTTTGAAAGGAGAGTTCTATTTCTTCCACCTTTTCTCTTAGTTCGACATTCTGACTTCGGCTTTGATCCAAACTTAGGATAGTGTCGTCGTACAACTTTTGTATCTCTAACAGCCTATTCCGGCTACTCATGGACTTTCTTTCACATACGGCGAAGTTTTCTCCCTCATGATTGACTGCTTGTTTTCCCTTGCTAATTTCTTGCCTGAGTCTTTCCTTTTCTTGGTCAATGGCCTTCTTGGAGGACTATTTTTCTTCCTCAATAGCCGACCGGCAGCTTTCTATCTCCTTCTCGATTGCTCTCTTGCTGATTTCTCGTTCTTCTTCTACCAAACGGATACCATTCATTCTTTCTTTTTCCACAGCTATGAACTGACTTCGGCCGGCCTTCTGTATTTTTGCTTGTAGTAGAAGGGTATCCTTTTGATAAAGAGCGTTCTTGTCGCTCAAATCCACATTTAATTTCTTCAATTGCCTAATGATCCCATCTCGTTCGTCGACCTCTAAGCTTGCCTTATAGAGCTCACTCGCATGTTGAGTCTGTTGGGTGTCCATTTTCCTTTTAATTTCTTCGAGTTCATTCCGTAAGGTGTCAGTTTCAGACGGTACCACCCTTGTAAGCTCCTCGAGCGACACCGCTGGTCCTTGATCAGATTCAAAAATCACATTATTAACCCTCAAACGTCTCCAAAGATAGTCTGGGGTAGTCATGTGCTCGGTGTCTCCTTCCACCCTGATCCGGTAGCAATGATCCTAGGCCCTCATGATAGTCTGAATTTTTCCTTTGAACTCCCCTTTGAAAAGAAATTCAATTTGGCTTAACCCGGCGGTATTGGGAATGAACTGTCGTGACCCGAACTATCGAGACACCAAAAGCGGAGCACAAGCAATCCCTCAATGCAATCCCAACATCATCAGCCAGTTGAAATCGCCGCAACTGTATAAAAAGTAATTAACTTTGCCGAGCCATGGGACCCTCCATGCTATGTCTTCGTCTTGAATGTTCCTGAAGAAACTAGTCCACATTTTTGTTTTCAAGTCTTCTCGCCATTCTTTTGCTAAGTACTCCCGTAAAGGCGAAAAACTTTGGAAGGATATCCCCGGCAGGACCCTCGTCGGTGTCTTCCATATGTGACTCTGAATCCACACCTGTAACAGCTGTGCACATCCTCGAAAACGTCCTTCTTCATGCTTCCGGCTAGCATTTAAAGAAATGAAGGTCTCGGCCAAGATTGCTGGTACTGGGTTTGCTTTCCGTTTCACACGCTCAAACAAGTCCAGAATGGCTATGTCAATGTCCCCAAGTACTCTCGGAAAGATCACCAAGCCATATATTCCTAAGGCGAATAGGTCCATCTTCTTTGCCTCATCTGGATGTGTCGGTATGATGTCCCGAATACTTTCCCATGCAAAGAATGTATTGTCTCCTCGGAGCTGAAGCAGGCCATTAACCCAATCGTCACTCATTCTTGCAAAGGTTTTGAGCTTCGCAGTGTAATTCTGATTCCTCGGAGGCTTCGCATAGATCCAATCTTCCTGAATGTTCTTCTGGTTAAGTAAAGCAGTGTATTCTTCTATTGTAGGCATCATGTCCTGCCCATTGATGGTGAAATAGTAAAAGTCGGATTCCAGAACTGGAAAATAGCTCGGAGCAGGGGCTGGTTAACCCTAACATATAACAGTTGTGCAATGTCGCCATAACTATCGCAGAACAAGTCTTGTAGTATTCGGTCCCATCTTTCCCAAATGCTTTGAAGATCCCATAAGTTGTTTTGTTGGAGGCTCACATAGGTGTACCATGCTATTACGCGTTCGTTCGGCGAACTGTCCCCTTGGGTTTTCTGGTTGACCTCTGACCAATGTCTGACTGACAAATTAAGCTCTTCTTTCCTAAGACACCTTTTTTCCATGGTGAAAGACTTTCTGATCGGGCAAACCACTTGATCCAGTACTTTATGTGATGCAAATGTATGATGCATGAAAAAACAATAGCGAAAAAGAAAACAAGTAGTACCAAATAAAATTAATAAATATATAAATAAAAGGACAAAATTAAACAGAATAAACACATAAAACAATCCTATTTATCCCGTCTAAAACACCTAAGGTTATCCGCATGGCTCTAAAGGGGTAGGTTTCTATGTATTCTCTACATGCAGTCTTGGTTCTTGGAGGTACCCGAATTGTCCTTGCTGTCCTCTACTGAGAGTAGCAAGGCCCCCGATCATCACCCATTATAGGCTCATTTCAACTGGGTTCAATTCAGAGGGACCCATTTGCTTATGTCCGTACGAAGGAACGATATCCTTACGAAAGCATAAGGTACTCGAACCCCAAAGGTACTTGCTAGGCCCGTACGGGAGAACGATATCTCCACGAAAGCATTAGCGTTTCCCCCCACTTAAAAAACGGGTTTATATGCCATATTTTAAATGTGTTAAAATAAACGCGCAATTATAACCGAATGTTAATTTAATAGTCACTTTAACCCGGAATTTCTAATATTAATAAAGCGGTAATTATTTTAAAAAGCTTGACTCTCTTCTTGTTTTCGAAAAACAAAAAATTGTCCCCAGCGAAGTCGCCATCTGTAGCGATGTCCTCTTCGCTAAAAAACGTGTTTTCGAAGTGTTTTTGGTTTTTGGGATATTAAAATATTTATTCCGCAGGGGTTTTAAAAATCCGCATTTTATTTAAAAATTGGAGTCGCCACCGGCCACTTAGGTAGGCCGGATACCATAAAACCAGAGATTTAAAAAAACTGTTGGGTTCGGAAGTCGTTTACGGATGGGGAAGGATTAGCACCCCCACACCGCCCAAAATTGGTACTTTAATAATTACCGCTTTATTAATATTAGATTTTCCGGGTTAAAGTGACGATTAGTTTAAAATTCGGAGAGTAAACAAAATATTTCATTATGCAACCTTAGTGAACAAAATATAAAGCATGTCAAATAATTTAAATACAATAAATATTCACATAATAAACTATTAACCGAACATAAATAAAATGTTAATCTAAAACATACATGCATACAAATTTATCCCTACTCGTGACTAAAAATAAACTTAACATGTCACAATTACAAGGCATGGGACACAAACACATATTACAATAAGACACATTGTAACATACGTAGAATATGGCATTATACATGACCAAGAAATATACCAACACGTAGCCTAAAAGCAAAGAAAACATGCAATACATGCTAAAATATAAAACATGTTGTGTTCGAGCCAACTCAAATATCAATCTAACATGTGTGATACGAACAACCGAACAAATGCATAAAAATACATAATCGCCATAAACTTAACACATATATACATGTAAACATGAAAATACAAAGCATGTACGAGGGATATATGAAAAGGCAAAAGGCTATATCAACATACACGATCATAATAAACGAACATGAATATTTACATATGGAACAGGACTGAAATGAAAAGAAATAAACATAAGGAACAGAAATTAAAAGACAATAGTATGCGATTTAGGGATGAAAATGCAAGCAGGACCGAACTTGAAAGGACTGAAACTGTAATTGGACCAAGGGGCAGACTTGAAGTGAAAGTTTCAAAAACGCGGTGGGACTAATGAGGTAATTTTTCCATTTAAAAACTGATTCAATTTAATTTAGGGGTTGGATTGCAAGATTTCAGAATATAAGGGGGACTAGAATTGTAAATATCCCATGCGGCGAGACGTAAATGAAAATATCAAAAACGCGGGGGGATTTATTTCCGAATTTACCTATTTCACAAAATAAAATAACTATAAAACCCTCTTTTTCAGCCTAATCTCAATTTTTCCTCAATTTTTCCTTCGATCCGTTTTATAATAACCTTTATTTCTTTCATTTTCTCTCAACTCTCCCCCTGAACTTGGGATGAACCCAGAAACCGGCGACTTTCTGCCGTCCCTTCTGCCGCCGGCCGCAGCTAGCTGGCGCCGGCGAACTAAAAGAAACACCCAAAACCAACCTTTTTCCAAACCGAACCCGAATATGAACTTAGATCTATGCTAAGACTTACCCCTTTTCCTAGATCTAAGTTAATACGAAACGAAATTTTTTTTGTTTATATTTAACCAAAACGAAACCAAAAGGGACCTCCCACTCCCTTCAGTTCACCATGTTCAGCTTGGGAAAGCCGAAGAGGCTTGTCACTAGTGAGGGGAGATCCATCATCGACGAGGGTAACAACTCTAAATCCCTCCTTTTTTGTTATTGCTGCCTATTTTTTTTGTATGCATGCAAAGAAGTAAGAAAAAAGAGAAGAGCGTTACCACTGAACTTTGTTATTTTTCTTTTCGATTACAACTCCACTGCTTTACAATTACTTGTTTCATACATATATCACTGTCTCCTTGGTTTGGTAGCAAGTAATGTAATATATTTTTTTAGATCTGGACTGACACTGACATAGCCTCTTTTTTTGTGTTGTTCTGATATGTCTGAACGCGGTGGTTGGAGATCGGCATGGTGGAAGCATGGTGGCGGTGTGGGGGAGTTGTCTTCAGCCAAAGGCGTTCTCGACCGTTGGATCAGATCCGATCTAACGGTCGGGATGTCTTGAAGGATAAACGACCCAGATGAAACCTCGATCGGTGAAACGGCTCCAGATTGTGACATGTGGGGCTCAACAGTCGAGGGGTTATTGCGCGTGGGATATCGAAGAGTCTGCGTGTGGACGTGTAGTTCACGCGGCCAGCTAGATATTTATCCTTCCTTGATCGTGGCCGTTGGATCCACATTTTGATCCAACGGCTCCTAGTCAGCTGCGCAAAGATAGAATAATTAGGGTTAGATGGGGTTTTGGGCTTGGGCCAACCGGGCCTTGCATTTTATGGTTTTTTTTTGTAATAATATGGACATTTTAATTTAAGTGGGCTTTTCTATTATTTTTCAAGTTTGTCCATACATATTAATAATAATATATTAATATAATAGTAAATACAGATACATACATACTTACGTATACATACATACAATTGTGATGAAATACGTTCACATGTACATATACTTAATAATAATACATGCAACACTTATTCGTATATATTCAATAATAACAGTGACATTAATAATATATACATGCAAACATATATAGACCTACTCATATACTACCATACATTATACGATACTCCTAACATAAATAAAACCATATCACACATACATTAATAGGTACGTAATACACCATACAAATATATGCACCATGCATACATTCACACCTATATCATTATGTAATATACTAACATATACACGCTCACATATATATGTAATTATGCACTAATATGTTAATATGATACTTAGAGGTTAGATAAAAATGAGTGATTACAGAAAGCAAACGTGGTTGCTGATGCCCTTAGTCGTAGACCATACTCGGGTAAACCCTTAAATCTAAATCCTAGAATAATTCATTCGAAATGATCTTTTCTTGATTTGCAAGTAACCATTAGGACTTTTCTTGAATTACAAATAACTATTCAAAAATCTCCCTTGATGATCTTTTCCATTCGTTAGCTTCCTTGGCTATCAATGCTTATTTTCGTCTATCCAAAGGACAAAAATTCTTGTCTAAACTTCAAGTTCAATCTAGTCTAATCTCGAGAATCAAAGAACTCCAACAAATTGATCCAGATCTTTAGAAGATCATGTCTAGGCTAGACTCTGAGTCTAATTCTGACTTTTCCTTCAAGTCGAATGGACTCCTCTATTTCAAAGATAGAGTATGTGTTCCTAACAACGAAGAACTAAGACACGAGATGTTACAAGAAGCTCACCAAAACTCTTTCTCGATTCACCCTGGATTGGTTAAGATGTACAAGGACCTAAAGCCACTATACTTGTCAGAGGGTCAAAGCCGAGCATCAAGTCCCTACTGGATTGCTCCAACCAATCAAATTCCCTCAGTGGAAATGGGATAGGATTACAATGGACTTCGTTACTGGTCTTCCTTCCACTCCAAGAAAGAATGATGTTGTATGGGTGATTGTTGATAAATTCACAAAGTCTACTCATTTCATCCCTGTTCGAATGAACATGAGCTTGGAAACCTTAGCCGAGCTATACATCAGTGAAGTGATTCGATTACACGGTGTACCTACAGCTATAATCTCTGATTGAGACCCTAGATTTGCTTCTCAAATATGGAATTCTTTGCAAAAAGCCCTTGGAACCAAAGTGCACCTTAGAGTACAGCCTTTCATCCTCAATCAGATAGCCAATCTGAAAGAATCATCCAAGTACTTGAAGATATGCTACGTGCTTGTGTTATAGACTTCGAAAAGAACTGGGAGAAATCTCTACCCATAGTAGAGTTTGCTTATAAAAATAGCTACCAGACATCTATCAAGATGGCTCCCTTTGAAGCTCTATACGGAAGGAAATGTAGAACTCCCTTGTGTTGGTCTGAACTGTGATAAAACAAAATATTGGGACCCCAATTGCTCAGAGAAACCGAGGAACAAGTGAAGATCATACATGATCGATTGAAGAAAGCATTTGATAGACAAAAAGCCTATGCAGACTTGAAAAGGAGAGACATCCAATACAATGTTGGAGACAATGTCTTCCAGAAAGTGTCCCATTGGAAGAAAGTCTTTCGGTTTGGAAGAAAAGGGAAACTTAGTCCCCGATTCATTGGTCGTTTCAAATCATTAAAGGATAGGGCCAACGGCATGTCGATTAGCTCTTCCTAGTGAGTTTGACAAGATTCATAATGTCTTCTATGCTCCGAAAATATTGATCTGACCCATCCCATGTTTTGAACCTGAAGAAGTAGAGTTGAATCTTCACCTATCATATGAAGAAGAGCCAATACGAATACTTGATAAAGAAGTTAGAAGACTCTAAAACAAGAATGTTCCCTTGGTTAAAGAGTTATGGAGGAATCATAAAATGGAAGACGCAACTTGGGAACCTGAGGCTACAATGAGAGATCAATATCCTCACTTGCTCAACTTAGGTAAATTAGAGGGTGAATTTATTTTAAGGGAGAGGAGAATTGTAATACCCCAAAATCGAGCTTAGAAGAATTTTATCACTTTTGATTTATAAGAAATCTATTCTAATGTATATTGAAGTAGCTATTTTAAAACATATAACTAAAAGGAGAGAAATATGTAATAATTGAATAAGTGATTCATAATTGAACAAAGACTTGGTTGTTAGTGGTCATAGGTAGAAGGGCATGCCTTAGAGTCTAGAGCTCATTGTGTCAGGGTGGATTACGGTTCAGGGCTAAGGCCCCTAATTGGCGACAGACAGAGGGTACGTATGTGTTGTCTTTGGCAACAGTAGGAGGGTTGACTAGTGCTATGGCACATCTTGTGGCGACAGTTGGTTGGAGACTCGATTACCTGGACAACTAAATACCAAAGGCTTAAACTAAAGAAAGCAAATGAGAAAAAATTAAAGAGTAAAGCTTACACGATACTTGAGTGTCTTGATACATTAACTACTTGATACTTGAATTACATGATGCTTGAGTTTCTTCATACATGAACTATTTGATACTTGAATTACTTGACACTTGAATGCCTTGATACTTGAATTACATGATGCTTGAGTTTCTTGATACATGAACTACTTGATACTTGAATTACATGATACTTGAAATTCTTGATATATGAACTGCTTGGCACTTGAATGCCTTGATACTTGAATGCCTTGATACTTGAATTACATGATACTTGAAATTCTTGATATATGAACTACTTGACACTTGAATGCCTTGATACTTGAATTACTTGACACTTGAATGACTTGATACTTGAATTACTTGATACTTGAATGGTTTATAATCCTTCTTGCATTGATGTGTGCCTGATGTTTTGCTTGAAATGATATGTCACTAAATTTGTAGATGATAAGTATGCATTTAAAGCTTGAATTTGAACTGCTTCCAACTTTGACTAGGCTCAAACTTAATTAATTGATACATGTTAATAAAATGGTTAGAACTAGTTACTACCTCACTAAGTACATATCTTGTACTTATCACTATTGTTTTCATTCTTCCCAACCACAGGTTAAAGGATTCGATCATTGTTTGATCCTGAAGCCTGGATTCTTGAGCTGGAAGCAAGACACAAGCATAGCTAAAGTATGGACATGCTTGTTTTGTACTCCCCTAGTTGGTGGCACTTAGTTGTATATAATGTCTAGTGCATGCATTTTGTATACTTGAACTTGTATATGTATATATATGTCTTGAATGGGCCTACTACTTTGTGAACTTGGTTATTAATATGAATTAAGAAATGAATTAAAATTCTATGTAATGGAAATGTATTTTAGCTGAGCATATGGATAATTATATATAGGGTAGCATTCAAATGTCATGAGATGAGATTGTCTTGTGTGAACATATCATGTCATAAGTGATTTTGTATGCTTGAATGGTAAATGCCAAATGGTAAGGTTGGCATATGCTTGCTTGGAATCAAGGTACGCTCAAATGATCATGTTTAGTAAGTTATGCATAAAATGTTAATGTAATCAAGTTAATGAACAATGAAATTAAATGGAAACATGATTGCTCTTAGGATATTCGAATGATAGTTGTAAGATGATATTAACCTTGTTTGATCAATTGTTTGGAAACCTTTATGTCTTGAATGATGATTGTATGATAATGTTAATTGAAATTTTTGGTAACCTATAATGTATATAAATAAGATTGCTTATATGATAAGTAATGTATGTTTAGTTCCTTGCTAGATAAGTAACTCATCTAATGGATGAGTTAGCCTTGTTCTTGCTTGTAATGTACGTTAGTAACGCTCCCGAACCAATTTTCTGCCAACCCGGGTAGGGCGTGTTACAAATCAGATCGGGTAGATGATTCGAAAGAATCGATTTAGGTAATTCGAGTTAGTTTCAAGAATTAAATTCAAATAAATTGTTTGTGGCTAAAATAAAATATGGAAAAAGCTAGAAAATACTTAATTAATATTCTAAGAATTTTGGTAAATTCAATTTGAAGAAATTAAATCTGATTTTGGGAAATTTTGGTCTAGTGACTAAAATGAAAAGTTTTCAAAACTATTTTTGGTGACTAAATCATAAAAGGGTCAAAACTTATAATCTTTAAGGATCTATTTGACCAAACTTTTTTATCAGATTTTTCCCTTAATTTAGGATATTTTTAAAGTGTTTTTAATTGGTTTATCATTAAAATAAAATAGGATTTAATAAAGGGATTTTTAGTTTTACAAAATCACTTTCTTACGTAACTACTTTTCTTCCAACTTTTTTTCTAACTTTCACAGCAGCAAAACTAAGATTTTCACTCCAAAATTCTCAGGAATCAATTCCTATTGATTTTCTTTTTGTTTCCTAATTGATTTCTTTAATTCCTATTGCAAAATCTACTTGAATTTCAACCAATCTTTGCCAATTGAGGGAAAATCAGCAATTAGAGGTGATTTTCGTTTCAATCCTCTAATTAAAGGTTCTTTATTGAAATTCTCAAGTTCTTGATCCTTTGTATTGATTTATGTTATGGAATTATGGTTTAAACATGGATTTGATGATTAAATTGAGTTTTATGTGGAAAATTTGATAAACACTGATACGAGCATGAGAGGGGTCAAAATAATCATCTTGAAAAAGAAGTTGAAACTGCTTTGCAAGTCAAAAACATCAGTCAACTTGCAAAGCTTTTTTGGATGGGATCCAGGCATTTATGGGTCAACATGTCTTCTTAAAACTTGTCCGGCTACAAATTATCTTTCTAACGCATCTTGAAACGCCTCAATCGGACATCTGTATCTCAAGATATGTCTATTTTAGCGAAAATAGCGCATGCAGAAATTCCTATACGGGATTAATACGGGATTTTTGGATAATTACGAATTTTCAAGATTTTATTTGATTATTTGTAATTTAAATCAATATAGGATTCTGCAATATCTATCAGGATCAGATTTATTTAATTAGGATTTTATTTTTAGCATTTATTTATTATTAGAAGTTACTTATCTAATTAGGAGATTAGATTTTAGCATTTATTTATTGTATTTAATTCCTAAGTTTAGTAGGATTAGAACTTCTCCATGGCCTATATAAAGGAGGCTTCACCCACATTGTAATTCAGATTTGAATGATTAAATAAAATTCTCTTTTGAGTTCCAACTTGCAAGAACATTATCTTATGTTTTAGAAGCAAATCGATTTTCAAGTTCTCCGGGATTTATTGTTGAGGATCTTCACACTCCTGCTTGCCCATACAAAAGCATTTGGGAGGGTGGGTTAGAGCCGCTTGAGGTTGCTTTCTTAGATAATTGCATCTAAGAGGGTGTCGAAGACAACTATCAATTCATCACGTCGTCTCCACATATTCAAGCTTCCTCCATTGACGCCACCACCATAAGCAAATCTGAATTTTTAGATTTGTTCTTTATTTTGGTTTATTTTGTTTTTCTCTTTATTCGAATTTGCGCTACTCTATCAAACACTGATTTGGATCTGTTATGGATTGATTTTAATGAGTTTAGATCTAGCATAAGATGTATTTTAATGTAGAAAAAAGTGATTAATCAATGAAATCTCGAAACTATGTGAATTGCTAGTTTCTATGTTGTTTATAGTTAGATTGTGGTGTGATCTTGATGCTGTAGAGGTGCTGGAGGTATAAGGACGTAATTAAGATGTTTTTTGGATGTTAATTGATGTTAAGATGTTAGAATTAATAGGTTTTGTCTGGGCTTTGTTTAGATGAGTTTTTGTGATGATTTAGGTTGTTTTAGATAGGTGTTTGATGGTTTCTTACGAGGCGAAGTTGTGTTTGATGGTTGCTGGAGATTAGAGATGTAGGGATGTGTTTTAATCCTCTGTTTTTGATTGGGTAAATCAGGGGATTTGAATCTTTTAGCGTTCTCGTAAGCTTAATTCCAGCAATGGCAAGCTAGCTTTGGATTGTGGGTGGGTGGAAACGTGTTTTACTACTATAAAAAGGCTGGAAAGAAGTTGTGGGAGTTTAGATAAAGTTTAAAACAATTATATAAGCTTAGAAGTAAGTATTCGTTGAGCTCTATCTCGATTTTAGTTTTGCAAAATGAAATCTCATGCACGTGTTTATGGTTTTGATTACTTACTATATTATGCATGTTTTAGAAATGAAAGATGATACAAGTGATCATATATAATGGTTATTGAGAATGGTATATGGTTTAATATATTTGAAATAAGATTGATTTGATGCATATGTAAAACAGTGAGGTAATGTTGTTTTATTGAATATATTGGCAAGTGGCTGAGTTTAAAATGTTATTGTATATAGTTGGCTAGCCATAGGGTTTAAAATGCACTATAATAAGCCACCTTACGTGTGCCGAGGTGGGTAAATGTTCCGTTGGCTCCACCATAAGAACAGTAGCGGTCGAGGTGGGTAAATATTTTGTTTTCTCTCATTGGTGGATTTATACATCATAACCATTAAGATGGGTAATTGTTCCATTGCTCCAGTTCGAGGATGTATGTGAAGTGGTCGTAGGAACCACTCGGGAAATCTGTGTATCTTATGTGTTTTTTAAAATGAAATGGTATTGGTCTTGAGTCACTTGAAAGCCAATATATGAGATAATGTCCCTTTTAGTCACCAAAAATAGTTTTGACTAAATATGGAAAAATATAAGCTAAAATACAGAAAAATATGGAAATGGTGCTGGACGTGGGTATAAGGTCAGAATACCGATGCTGGAGTTCTCGAGTGTAGAAGATGTGGTAGGAAGAATTCGGGAGAGTGCTGGGGTGCTATGGGCATTTGTTGGAGCTGTGGATCACGGGATCATCGCAGGCGAGACTGTCTGCAGTTAGCCAGAGAGGGTCAAGCTCCTGCACCTGCAGCGATACAACAGAGAGGCCATGGGCGTGGCTATAGACATTTTTAGCGTAGGGGTGAAGGACAGAGAGTGGTGGCCTATACCATAGCGGTTCAGCCAGAGGGCAGTGGACCGATAAGGGTCTTTGCACACCATGTAGGGAGGAATGATACCTACGTGATCGCAGGTTCCTTTACCTTGTAGCCTATACCTTTTTTATCTTTGATTGATTTCGGTTCTACGCATTCCTACATTCTGCACGGACATGCTTGCTTGCTTAAACATACCTGTAGAGTTGTTAGATGTTGGTTTGCAAGTAACCAGTTCCTTTGGTGAGACGGTCGTAGCTAAGAGGTTGTATAGGAGTTGTCCCTTAGAGGTTCAGGGGCATGTGTTTGCGGCCGACCTGATGGAGTTGCCATTTCACGGTTTTGATGTGATTTTGGGAATGGATTGGTTGTCTCAACATAGGGTTGTAGTTGATTGCGAGACCAAGCGAGTTTCACTGAAACTTGCAAAGGATTACGAAGTGGTGGTTGTGGGTGAGAATGTCAAGTTCTTGTCAAATATGGTTTCAACTTTGTAAGCGCGGAAGTTGCTGGAATGTGGGGGTCAAGCATCCTTGGCCCATGTTATAAATCCTAACATGAAAGAAGTGCATGCTCTGGACATTCGCATAGTTTGCGATTTTCCAGGAGAATTTTTGAAAGAGTTGTCTGGTTTGCCGCCGAATAAGGAGGTAGAGTTTTGCATTGAGACATACGTGGATACGGATCCGGTGTTTATTGCACCGTATCGTATGGCATCGAAAGAGTTGAAGATGCATTTACAAGAGTTGTTGGATCGAGGTTTCACTCGGCCAAGTGTGCCACCATGGGGAGCACCGGTGTTGTTTGTGAAAAAGAAAGATGGCACGATAAGAATGTGCATTGATTATCGGCAACTGAACAAGTTGACGATTAAGAACAAGTATCCTTTGCCGAGGATTGATGATTTGTTTGATCAGTTTCGGGGTGCTACGGTGTTTTCCAAGATTGATATGAGGTATGGGTATTATCAGTTGAAGGTGAAGGATAAACACTTGCCAAAAACAACTTTTCGCACGCGTTATGGGTATTATGAGTTCTTAGTGATGCCGTTTGGTTTGACCAATGCACCGACAACATTCATGGATATGATGAATTAGGTGTTCCATGAGTTCTTGGATCAATTTGTTGTAGTGCTCATCGATGACATTCTGGTGTACTCTCGTACCGAGGAAGATTACGATCTACATCTACGGATTGTGTTGCAAGTTTTGTTGGAAAACAAGCTTTATGCCAAGTTGAGTAAGTGTGAGTGTCATAAAATTTGATTTAATCTTATTTTTTCGGCCGTTTTGTTGGGGTTGAAGGTGTTCATGTCTAAATGGGCTTTATAGTGGACCCGTTGGAATTTTAAGAGTAAAAAGATCTACAATTGAGGTTAAGCTGTATGATACATGCATGAGCGGGGTTAAATTACTCATATTGGACAAGAAGCTGAATTTGTTCGATGCAAACAATAATGGCCAAAACAATGCACGCATAAGAGGTCAAAAACGATGCATCTTGGACAAGAAACTGAATCTGTTTGTGAAGTCTGGAAAGTCAGCTAACTTGCGACGAGTTTTCCGATGGGATCCGGACATTTCTGGGTCAAGTTGTCTCCTAACACATTGCCCATCATTCAGTGACCTTTCCAACGCATCTTGAAACGCGTCAATCGGACATCGGGAACTCAAGATACGTCCAATTTACTGAAGACTGCGCATGCAAAAAATTGGATACGGGATTATTACGAGATTTTGTAAAATTCAGCCCAAAAGCTAACATATAAGGCTTTGGACGAATTAAACTTAACCCAACCTAATTATTAACATTTAAATGATGTTTTTAGGGTTTTATATACTTTAGGAACCAGCCACCCAGCCCTTATCAGCTTATCACTTGCCTTATCACCCTATTCCTTGCCACACAAGCACAAGGAGTTTAAAGGCTGTTATTTTTTATTATTTTTAATTAGATTAGGTTTTCCTTGTTTTAGTAGAAGTTAAATTACTTTGTCTATCCTTCACCTATAAAAGGATGAAGCCTTCATCATTGTAAGAGAGATTTTCTTTGATTTATGAAATATTTAGTGAGTTTGTTTTTGCAAGTGCTGATTACTTGTGCCTTCGAAGTCTTCTTCAACATAAGTTCGAGGAGTTCTTGTGAGGGAGATCATCTTCACACTCTTGCTTGCCTAGATAATCGCGTCTAGGAGGGTGGGTTAGAGCCGCTTGAGGTTGCTTGCTTAGATAATTGAGTCTAAGAGGGTGCCGAGGACAAAACAACATCAACAATTTGCAAGCCATCTTCATCTTCAACCTTCACACCATCTTCCATAATTCCATAAACAAAACTGGAATTTTCAGATTTGTTTTACCTATCTTCTTCTTAATCTATTCTCATCTTTTTATTTATATTCTTATTTCTTATAATCTAATCCTTCATCTTGTCTTTCTTTCTTTAAATTTCCAGCCTTGAATCTGAAAATTTCAAGAAAATCCCTTCTCTTTTCTCTTGAATTTTCAGATCTGCCCAAACTTCCTTGATTGAGTCTAGAGCTCATAGTTCTTGCAACAACTTGATTGAAGGCTTCCAAATCCAAGATTGTGCTACTCTATCATTTGGTATCAGATTTGGGACGATTATTGACAAGAATTTTGGCGTTTTTGGGTAAAAACTAGAAAATTAGGGAAAATTCGTCAAATTCAAACGAGCGAATTTTGAGCTGAAAATTTCCAGATCAGATCTGCACCTTTAGAGGAGTCACCACAAAAAATTTCATAATTTTTTGACATCGGGAACACCTCGAACGAATTAGATCAAGTTGCTACAAAATTCTAGGGTTTTCAAGGTTTTTCTAATTTTCTTTCATTCTTAGCCATTAGTTTTCGTTTGTTTTAGCTTTTATTGCTTCTTACACGTCTTCTAACACCTTTTTGTTTCCTTGTGTTAGTAGGACTAAAAGTTGCATACTCTTCTTTCTCCTTGCAACTATAATTCTACTGGTGTCTAACCTTTTCTTTGGATTCTTAATGCAATTAGGATGTTTTATTCTCTTTTCAACACTCGTTATCATATACCAATAAATATTTTTCGGTCACGATGTAAGATACAAGGTAATCTATGTTCTTTAATTATTGACGGTGACAGTCGTGTAAACTTAGTGAGCAGCTTCATTGTTGATGCACTCGATCTACCATGCCAAGAACACCCTAAGCCGTATCATCTTCAAGGGTTTAATAGCGGACCGGATATGAAGGTAACCGAACGTTGTTTAATCTCTTTTACTATTGGAAGCTATTGTGATGATGTATGGTGTGACGTGGTTCCTATGGAAGTCACCCACTTGCTATTAGGAAGACCTTGGAAAAATGATCGTGGCGCTGTCCATCGAATCAATACAAATGGATACTCGGTTGTGCACCAACGCCAGAAGCTCTCGTTTGCTACAATAGAGCCGAAAAAAGTAGATGAAGAAATAGCAAAAGCAAAAAAACAATGTGAGAGGATAAAACGAAAAAGATTGGAAGCACAAAAGGCTGAATCAATTGGCCACACAAAGGCAACCAACCATGACGACATCCCAAAACCAGAAGGTACACATGATTCTCATCGTACTTCTACTTCTAGCGTTTGTGCAAATGTTGATATTGGAGAAGAACCATCTCCCAAACAAAAGGATAGTGATTGTGAACACAATAGACAAGATGACAATGCTTCTAATCCCTCATGTGAAGTAGTAGGTCCACTTGCTATACTCTCATCACCTCCCCACGAAGAAAGTAAGTGTAATTCTAACCCTTCATTTGATTCTTGTCCTATCATTCCGTTAGAAACACTTTCTCCTCTACAGAAATTGTACATTGATGATAAATTTTGTGAGAGGGATATGGGATGTGAGATACAAAAGACTGAGAGTAAAGAGGCCGAGAGTAAAAAAAGTCAAATTAATAGCCCAAATTTGGTGAGTGAAAATACATATAAGGTAAAAGTCACACAAAGCCCAAAAGAAAAAGACAAGAAAAAGAACGCGATGAGTGATTTTGTTTTGACTAATCTTTACAAATGTTCGAGTAGTGCTGTCTTATTTTTTCAGGATTTTGTTGAACCATTGAGAGGAGCTCAATTAGATCACTCCACATACAACAAAGAAGCCTTTTCAATTGAAGTTGATGATTCTTCTCTCATTGCCGATTTAGATTCGAGGACAAATCCTTTTGAGGAGTGGGGGAGTGATACATGCATGAGCGGGGTTAAATTACTCATATTGGACAAGAAGCTGAATTTGTTCGATGCAAACAATAATTGCCAAAACAATGCACGCATAGGAGGTCAAAAACGATGCATCTTGGACAAGAAACTGAATCTGTTTGTGAAGTCTGGAAAGTCAGCTAACTTGCGACGAGTTTTCGGATGGGATCCAGGCATTTCTGGGTCGAGTTGTCTCCTAACAAATTGCCCGTCATTTAGTTACCTTTCCAACGCATCTTGAAAAGCGTCAATCGGACATCGGGAACTCAAGATACGTCCAATTTACTGAAGACTGCGCATGCAGAAAATTGGATACGGGATTATTACGAGATTTTGTAAAATTCAGCCCAAAAGCTAACATATAAGGCTTTGGACGAATTAAACTTAACCCAACCTAATTATTAACATTTAAATGATGTTTTTAGGGTTTTATATACTTTAGGAATCAGCCTATTCCTTGCCACACAAGCACAAGGAGTTTAAAGGCTGTTATTTTTTATTATTATTTTTAATTAGACTAGGTTTTCCTTGTTTTAGTAGAAGTTAAATTACTTTGTATATCCTTCACCTATAAAAGGATGAAGCCTCCATCATTGTAAGAGATATTTTCTTTGATTTATGAAATATTTAGTGAGTTTGTTTTTGCAAGTGCTGATTACTTGTGCCTTCGAAGTCTTCTTCAACATAAGTTCGACGAGTTCTTGTGAGGGAGATCATCTTCACACTCTTGCTTGCCTAGATAATCGCGTCTAGGAGGGTGGGTTAGAGCCGCTTGAGGTTGCTTGCTTAGATAATTGAGTCTAAGAGGGTGCCGAGGACAAAACAACATCAACAATTCGCAAGCCATCTTCATCTTCAACCTTCACACCATCTTCCATAATTCCATAAACAAAACTGGAATTTTCATATTTGTTTTACCTATCTTCTTCTTAATCTTTTCTCATCTTTTTATTTATATTCTTATTTCTTATAATCTAATCCTTCATCTTGTCTTTCTTTCTCTAAATTTCCAGCCTCGAATCTGAAAATTTCAAGAAAATCCCTTCTCTTTTCTCTTGAATTTTCAAATCTGCCCAAACTTCCTTGATTGAGTCTAGAGCTCCTAGTTCTTGCAACAACTTGATTGAAGGCTTCCAAATCCAAGATTGCACTACTCTATCACTGTATAATCATGTTCAAAAGCCCATAACTAAATATTTTAAGTCATAAAATTTGATTTAATCATATTTTTCGGCCGTTTTGTTGGGGTTTAAGGCGTGATTTCATCTTATTTTACGGGCATTTTGTTGGGGCTTAAGGCGTGCATGTCTAAATGTTCTTTACACTGGACCCGTTGGAATTTTAACAGAGATAAAAGTTCTAAAATTTAGGTTAAGTTGTATAACCATGTTCAAAAGCCCATAACTAAATATTTTAAGTCATAAAATTTGATTTAATCCTATTTTTAAGCGGTTTTGTTGGGGGTTTAAGGTGTGCATGTCTAAATGGGCTTTACAATGGACTCGTTGGAATTTTAACCGATTAAAAAGTTCTAAAAATGAGGCTAACTGTATAATCATGTTCAAAAGCCCATAACTAAATATTTTAATTCATAAAATTTGATTTCATCTTATTTTGCGGGCATTTTGTTTGGATTTAAGGCGTCCATGTCTAAATGTTCTTTACAGTGGACCCGTTGGAATTTTTTACAAAGTTAAAAGTTCTAAAATTGAGGTTAAGTTGTATAACCATGTTCAAAAGCCCATAACTAAATATAGTCATTAAATTTGATTTAATCTTATTATTCGGCCATGTTGTTGGGGTTTAAGGCATGCATGTTGATAGAGTAGCGCAATCTTGGATTTGGAAGCCTTCAATCAAGTTGTTGCAAGAACTAGGAGCTCTAGACACAATCAAGAAAAGTATGGGCAGATCTGAAAATTCAAGAGAAACTATTTGGGGGTTTCTTGAAAATTTCATATTCGGGGATGAAAAATTAAAGAAAGAAAGACAAGATGAATGATTAGAAGACAAGATAAAGGATTAGATGATAAGAAATAAGAACATAAATAAAACGATTGCAAAAGAGAAAGGTAAAACAAATCTGAAAATTCCGGCTTTTTTTATAGAATTATGGAAGATGGTGTGAAGGTTGAAGGTGAAGATGGCTTGCGATTTATTGTTGTTGTTTTGTCCTCGGCACCCTCTTAGACGCAATTATCTAAGCAACCAACCTCAAGCGGCTCTAACCCACCCTCCTAGACGCGATTATCTAGACAACTAAGAACTCATCGAACTTATGTTGAAGAAGACTTCGAAGGTACAAGTAATCAGCACTTGCAAAAGCAAACTCACTAAATATTTCATAAATCAAAGAAAATCTGTCATACAATGATGGAGGCTTCATCCTTTTATAGGTGAAGGAGAGACAAAGTAATTTAACTTCTACTAAAACAAGGAAAACCTAATCTAATTAAAAATAATAAAAAAATAACAGCCTTTAAACTCCTTGTGCTTGTGTGGCAAGGAATAGGATGATAAGGCAAGTGATAAGCTGATAAGGGCTGGGTGGCTGGTTCCTAAAGTATATAAAACCCTAAAAACATCAATTTAAATGATAATAAATATATTGGGCTAAGTTTAATTCGTCCAAAGCCTTATATGTTAGCTTTTGGGATAAATTTTTCAAAATCTCGTAATAATCCCGTATCCAGTTTTCTGCATGCGCAGTCTTCAGTAAATTGGACGTATCTTGAGTTCCTGATGTCCGATTGATGCGTTTCAAGATGCTTTGGAAAGGTAACTGAATGAAGGACAATTTGTTAGAAGACAACTTGACTCAGAAATGCCCGGATCCCATCCAAAAACTCGTCGCAAGTTGGCTGACTTTCCAGACTTTACAAACAGATTCAATTTCTTGTCCAAGATTCATCGTTTTTGACCTCCTATGCGTGCACTGTTTTGCCTTTTATTGTTTGCATCGAACAAATTCAGCTTCTTGTCCAATATTAGTAATTTGACCCCGCTGATACCAAATGATAGAGTAGCGCAATCTTGGATTTGGAAGCCTTCAATCAAGTTGTTGCAAGAACTAGAAGCTCTAGACTCAATCAAGAAAAGTATGGGCAGATCTGAAAATTCAAGAGAAACTATTTGGGGGTTTCTTTAAAATTTCAGATTCGGGGGTGAAAAATTAAGGAAAGAAAGACAAGATGAAGGATTAGATGATAAGAAATAATAATATAAATAAAAAGATTGCAAAAGAGAAAGGTAAAACAAATATGAAAATTCCAACTTTGTTTATAGAATTATGGAAGATGGTGTGAAGGTTGAAGGTGAAGATGGCTTGCGATTTATTGTTGTTGTTTTGTCCTCGGCACCCCTTAGACGCAATTATCTAAGCAAGCAACCTCAAGAGGCTCTAACCCACCCTCCTAGACACGATTATCTAGGCAAGCAAGAGTGTGAGGATGATCTCCCTCACAAGAACTCAACGAACTTATGTTGAAGAAGACTTCGAAGACGCAAGTAATCAGCACTTGCAAAAGCAAACTCACTAAATATTTCATAAATCAAAGAAAATATGTCTTACAATGATGGAGGATTCATCCTTTTATAGGTGAAGGATAGACAAAGTAATTTAACTTCTACTAAAACAAGGAAAACCTAATCTAATTAAAAATAATAAAAAAATAACAGCCTTTAAACTCTTTGTGCTTGTGTGGCAAGGAATAGGTTGATAAGGCAAGTGATAAGCTGATAAGGGCTGGGTGGCTGGTTCCTAAAGTATATAAAACCATAAAAACATCAATTTAAATGATAGTAAATATATTGAGCTAAGTTTAATTCATCCAAAGCCTTATATGTTAGCTTTTGGGCTGGTTTTTTCGAAATCCCGTATCCAGTTTTCTGCATGCGCAGTCTTCAGTAAATTTGACGTATCTTTAGTTCCTGATGTCCGATTGATACGTTTCAAGATGCGTTGGAAAGGTAACTGAATGGCGGACAATTTGTTAACAGACAACTTGACTCAGAAATGCTAGAATCCCATCCAAAAACTCGTCGCAAGTTGGCTGACTTTCCAGACTTTACAAACATATTCAATTTCTTGTCCAAGATGCATCGTTTTTGACCTCCTATGCGTGCACTGTTTTGGCTTTTATTGTTTGCATCGAACAAATTCAGCTTCTTCTCCAATATTAGTAATTTGACCCCGCTGATACCAAATGATAGAGTAACGCAATCTTGGATTTGGAAGCCTTCCATCAAGTTGTTGCAAGAACTAGGAGCTCTAGATTCAATCAAGAAAAATATGGGCAGATCTGAAAATTCAAGAGAAACTATTTGGGGGTTTCTTGAAAATTTCAGATTCGGGGATGGAAAATTAAAGAAAGAAAGACAAGATGAAGGATTAGATGATAAGAAATAAGAATATAAATAAAAAGATTGCAAAAGAGAAAGGTAAAACAAATCTGAAAAATTCCAGCTTTGTTTATAGAATTATGGAAGATGGTGTGAAGGTTGAAGGTGAATATGGCTTGCGATTTATTGTTGTTGTTTTGTCCTCGGCACCCTCTTATACGCAATTATCTAAGCAAGCAACCTCAAGAGGCTCTAACCCACCCTCCTAGATGCGATTATCTAGGCAAGCAAGAGTGTGAAGATGATCTCCTTCACAAGAACTCATCGAACTTATGTTGAAGGAGACTTCGAAGGCACAAGTAATCAGCACTTGCAAAAGCAAACTCACTAAATATTTCATAATCAAAGAAAATCTGTCTTACAATGATGGAGGCTTCATCCTTTTATAGGTGTAGGATAGGCAAAGTAATTTAACTTCTACTAAAACAAGGAAAACCTAATCTAATTAAAAATAATAAAAAAAAATAACTGCCTTTAAACTACTTGTGCTTGTGTGGCAAGGAATAGGTTGATAAGGCAAGTGATAAGCTGATAAGGGCTGGGTGGCTGGTTCCTAAAGTATATAAAACCCTAAAAATATCAATTTAAATGATAATAAAAATATTGAGCTAAGTTTAATTCGTCCAAAGCCTTATATGTTAGCTTTTGGGCTGAATTTTTTCAAAATCCCGTAATAATCCCGTATCCAGTTTTCTGCATGCGCAGTCTTCAGTAAATTGGACGTATCTTGAGTTCCTGATGTCTGATTGACGCGTTTCAAGATGCGTTGGAAAGGTAATTGAATGGTGGACAATCTGTTAGAAGACAACTTGACTCAGAAATGCCCGGATCCCATCCAAAAACTCATCGCAAGTTGGCTGACTTTCCAGACTTTACAAACAGATTCAATTTCTTGTCCAAGATGCATCGTTTTTGACCTCCTATGCGTGCACTGTTTTGGCTTTTATTGTTTGCATCGAACAAATTCAGCTTCTTGTCCAATATTAGTAATTTGACCCCGCTGATACCAAATGATAGAGTAGCGCAATCTTGGATTTGGAAGCCTTCAATCAAGTTGTTGCAAGAACTAGGAGCTCTAGACTCAATCAAGAAAAGTATGGGCAGATCTGAAAATTCAAGAGAAACTATTTGGGGGTTTCTTGAAAATTTCAGATTCGAGGCTGGAAAATTAAGGAAAGAAAGACAAGATGAAGGATTAGATGATAAGAAATAAGAATATAAATAAAAAGATTGCAAAAGAGAAAGGTAAAACAAATTTGAAAATTCCAGCTTTGTTTATAGAATTATGGAAGATGGTGTGAAGGTTGAAGGTGAAGATGGCTTGCGATTTATTGTTGTTGTTTTGTCCTCGGCACCCTCTTAGACGCAATTATCTAAGCAAGCAACCTCAAGCGGCTCTAACCCACCCTCCTAGACGCGATTATCTAGGCAAGAAACAGTGTGAAGATGATCTCCCTCACAAGAACTTGTGTTGAAGAAGACTTCGAAGGCCCAAGTAATTAGCACTTCCAAAAGCAAACTCACTAAATATTTCATAAATTAAAGAAAATCTGTCTTACAATGATGGAGGATTCATCCTTTTATAGGTGAAGGATAGACAAAGTAATTTAACTTTCTACTAAAACAAGGAAAACCTAATCTAATTAAAAATAATAAAAAATAACAGCCTTTAAACTCCTTGTGCTTGTGTGGCAAGGAATAGGTTGATGAGGCAAGTGATAAGCTGATAAGGGCTGGGTGTCTGGTTCCTAAAGTATATAAAACCCTAAAAACATCAATTTAAATGATAATAAATATATTGAGATAAGTTTAATTTGTCCAAAGCCTTATATGTTAGCTTTTGGGCTGAATTTTTTCAAAATCCCGTAATAATCCCGTATCCAGTTTTCTGCATGCGCAGTCTTCAGTAAATTGGACGTATCTTGAGTTTCTGATGTCCGATTGATGCGTTAGAAAGGTAACTGAATGACGGACAATTTGTTAACAGACAACTTGACTCATAAATGCCCGGATCCCATCCAAAAACTCGTCGCAAGTTGGCTGACTTTCCAGACTTTACAAACAGATTCAATTTCTTGTCCAAGATGCATCGTTTTTGACCTCCTATGCGTGCACTGTTTTGGCTTTTATTATTTGCATCGAACAAATTCAGCTTCTTGTCCAATATTAGTAATTTGACCCCGCTGATACCAAATGATAGAGTAGCCAATCTTGGATTTGGAAGCCTTCAATCAAGTTGTTGCAAGAACTATGAGCTCTAGACTCAATCAAGAAAATTATGGGCAGATCAGAAAATTGAAGAGAAACTATTTGGGGGTTTCTTGAAAATTTCAGATTCGGGGCTGGAAAATTAAAGAAAGAAAGACAAGATAAAGGATTAGATGATAAGAAATAAGAATATATATAAAAAGATTGCAAAAGAGAAAGGTAAAACAAATCTAAAAATTCCAGCTTTTTTTATAGAATTATGGAAGATGGTGTGAAGGTTGAAGGTGAAGATGGCTTGCGATTTATTGTTGTTGTTTTGTCCTCGGCACCCTCTTAGACGCAATGATCTAAGCAAACAACCTCAAGTGGTTCTAACCCACCCTCCTAGACGCGATTATCTAGGCAAGCAAGAGTGCGAAGATGATATCCCTCACAAGAACTCATCGAACTTATGTTGAAGAAGACTTCGAAGACGCAAGTAATCAGCACTTGCAAAAGCAAACTCACTAAATATTTCATAAATCAAAGAAAATCTGTCTTACACTGATGGATGCTTCATCCTTTTATAGGTGAAGGATAGACAAAGTAATTTAACTTTCTACTAAAACAAGGAAAACCCAATCTAATTAAAAATAATAAAAAATAACAGCCTTTAAACTCCTTGTGCTTGTGTGGCAAGGAATAGGTTGATAAGGCAAGTGATAAGCTGATAAGGGCTGGGTGGCTGGTTCCTAAAGTATATAAAACCCTAAAAATATCAATTTAAATGATAATAAAAATATTGAGCTAAGTTTAATTCGTCCAAAGCCTTATATGTTAGCTTTTGGGTTGAATTTTTTCAAAATCCCGTAATAATCCCGTATCCAGTTTTCTGCATGCGCGATCTTGATAAATTGGACGTATCTTGAGTTCCTGATGTGGGATTGATGCATTTCAAGATGCGTTGGAAGGTAACTGAATGACGGACAAATTGTTAGAAGACAACTTGACTCAGAAATGCTCAGATCCTATCCAAAATCTTGTCGCAAGTTGGCTGACTTTCCAGACTTTACAAACATATTCAATTTCTTGTCCAAGATGCATCGTTTTTGACCTCCTATGCGTGCACTATTTTGCCCTTTATTGTTTGCATCGAAAAAATTCAGCTTGTCCAATATTAGTAATTTGACCCCGCTGATACCAAATGATAGAGTAGTGAAATCTTGGATTTGGAAGCCTTCAATCAAGTTGTTGCAAGAACTAGGAGCTCTAGACTCAATCAAGAAAAAGTATGGGCATATCTGAAAATTAAAGAGAAACTATTTGGGGGTTTCTTGAAAATTTCAGATTCGGGGCTGGAAAATTAAAGAAAGAAAGACAAGATGAAGGATTAGATGATAAGAAATAAGAATATAAATAAAAATATTGCAAAAGAGAAAGGTAAAACAAATCTGAAAATTCCAGCTTTGTTTATAGAATTATGGAAGATGGTGTGAATGTTGAAGGTGAAGA
This sequence comes from Hibiscus mutabilis, assembly GCA_019671005.1. Lineage (NCBI taxonomy): Eukaryota > Viridiplantae > Streptophyta > Magnoliopsida > Malvales > Malvaceae > Hibiscus > Hibiscus mutabilis. The sequence goes on along the minus strand of CM033713.1, from coordinate 36,676,070 downwards.
TGGCTTGCGATTTATTGTTGTTGTTTTGTCCTCGGCACCCTCTTAGACGCAATTATCTAAGCAAACAACCTCAAGCGGTTCTAACCCACCCTCCTAGATGCGATTATCTAGGCAAGCAAGAGTGTGAAGACGATCTCCCTCACAAGAACTCATCGAACTTATGTTGAAGAAGACTTCGAAGGCACAAGTAATCAGCACTTGCAAAAGCAAACTCACTAAATATTTCATAAATCAAAGAAAATTTGTCTTCCAATGATGGATGCTTCATCCTTTTATAGGTGAAGGATAGACAAAGTAATTTAACTTTCTACTAAAACAAGGAAAACCTAATCTAATTAAAAATAATAAAAAAATAACAGCCTTTAAACTCCTTGTGCTTGTGTGGCAAGGAATAGGTTGATAAGGCAAGTGATAAGCTGATAAGGGCTGGGTGGCTGGTTCCTAAAGTATATAAAACCCTAAAAACATCAATTTAAATGATAATAAATATATTGAGCTAAGTTTAATTCGTCCAAAGCCTTATATGTTAGTTTTTGGGCTGAATTTTTTCAAAATCCCGTAATAATCCCGTATCCAGTTTTCTGCATGCGCAGTCTTCAGTAAATTGGACGTATCTTGAGTTCCTGATGTCGGATTGATGCGTTTCTAGATGCGTTGGAAAGGTAACTGAATGACGGACAATTTGTTAAAAGACAACTTGACTCAGAAATGCCCGGATCCCATCCAAAAACTCGTCGCAAGTTGGCTGACTTTCCAGACTTTACAAACAGATTCAATTTCTTGTCCAAGATGCATCGTTTTTAACCTCCTATGCGTGCACTGTTTTGGCTTTTATTGTTTGCATCGAACAAATTCAGCTTCTTGTCCAATATTAGTAATTTGACACCACTGGTACCAAATGATAGAGTAGCGCAATCTTGGATTTGGAAGCCTTCAATCGAGTTGTTGCAAGAACTAGGAGCTCTAGACTCAATCAAGAAAAGTATGGGCAGATCTGAAAATTCAAGAGAAACTATTGGGAGGTTTCTTGAAAATTTCAGATTCGGGGCTAGAAAATTAAAGAAAGAAAGACAAGATGAAGGATTAGATGATAAGAAATAAGAATATAAATAAAAAGATTGCAAAAGAGAAAGGTAAAACAAATCTGAAAATTCCAGCTTTGTTTATAGAATTATGGAAGATGGTGTGAATGTTGAAGGTGAAGATGGCTTGCGATTTATTGTTGTTGTTTTGTCCTCGACACCCTCTTAAACGCAATTATCTAAGCAAGCAACCTCAATCGGTTCTAACCCACCCTCCTAGACGCGATTATCTAGGCAAGCAAGAGTGTGAAGATGATCTCCCTCACAAGAACTCATCGAACTTATGTTGAAGAAGACTTCGAAGGCACAAGTAATCAGCACTTGCAAAAGCAAACTCACTAAATATTTCATAAATCAAAGAAAATATGTCTTACAATGATGGAGGCTTCATCCTTTTATAGGTGAAGGATAGACAAAGTAATTTAACTTCTACTAAAACAAGGAAAACCTAATCTAATTAAAAATAATAAAAAAATAACAGCCTTTAAACTCCTTGTGCTTGTGTGGCAAGGAATAGGTTGATAAGATAAGTGATAAGCTGATAAGGGCTGGGTGGCTGGTTCCTAAAGTATATAAAACCCTAAAAACATCAATTTAAATGATAATAAATATATTGAGCTAAGTTTAATTCGTCCAAAGCCTTATATGTTAGCTTTTGGGCTGATTTTTCAAAATCCCGTAATAATCCCGTATCCAGTTTTCTGCATGCGCAGTCTTCAGTAAATTGGACGTATCTTGAGTTTCTGATGTCCGATTGATGCGTTTCAAGATGGAAAAAGGTAACTGAATGACGGACAATTTGTTAGAAGACAAATTGACTCAGAAATGCCCGGATCCCATCCAAAAACTCATCGCAAGTTGGCTGACTTTCCAGACTTTACAAACAGATTCAATTTCTTGTCCAAGATGCATCGTTTTTAACCTCCTATGCGTGCACTGTTTTGGCTTTTATTGTTTGCATCGAACAAATTCAGCTTCTTGTCCAATATTAGTAATTTGACACCACTGGTACCAAATGATAGAGTAGCGCAATCTTGGATTTGGAAGCCTTCAATCAAGTTGTTGCAAGAACTAGGAACTCTATATTCAATCAAGAAAAGTATGGGCAGATCTGAAAATTCAAGAGAAACTATTGGGAGGTTTCTTGAAAATTTCAGATTCGGGGCTAGAAAATTAAAGAAAGAAAGACAAGATGAAGGATTAGATGATAAGAAATAAGAATATAAATAAAAAGATTGCAAAAGGGAAAGGTAAAACAAATATGAAAATTCCAGCTTTGTTTATAGAATTATGGAAGATGGTGTGAAGGTTGAAGGTGAAGATGGCTTGCGATTTATTGTTGTTGTTTTGTCCTCGACACCCTCTTAAACGCAATTATCTAAGCAAGCAACCTCAATCGGTTCTAACCCACCCTCCTAGACGCGATTATCTAGGCAAGCAAGAGTGTGAAGATGATCTCCCTCACAAGAACTCATCGAACTTATGTTGAAGAAGACTTCGAAGGCACAAGTAATCAGCACTTGCAAAAGCAAACTCACTATATATTTCATAAATCAAAGAAAATCTGTCTTACAATGATGGAGACTTCATCCTTTTATAGGTGAAGGATAGACAAAGTAATTTAACTTCTACTAAAACAAGGAAAACCTAATCTAATTAAAAATAATAAAAAAAAACAGCACTTAAACTCCTTGTGCTTGTGTGGCAAGGAATAGGTTGATAAGGCAAGTGATAAGCTGATAAGGGCTGGGTGGCTAGTTCCTAAAGTATATAAAACCCTAAAAACATCAATTTAAATGATAATAAATATATTGACCTAAGTTTAATTCGTCCAAAGCCTTATATGTTAGCTTTTGGGCTGAATTTTTTCAAAATTCCGTAATAATCCCGTATCCAGTTTTCTGCATGCGCAGTCTTCAGTAAATTGGACGTATCTTTAGTTTCTGATGTCCGATTGATGCGTTTCAAGATGCGTTGGAAAGGTAACTGAATGACGGACAATTTGTTACAAGACAACTTGACTCATAAATGCTCGGATCCCATCCAAAAACTCGTCGCAAGTTGGCTGACTTTCCAGACTTTACAAACATATTCAATTTCTTGTCCAAGATGCATCGTTTTTGACCTCCTATGCATGCACTGTTTTGGCTTTTATTGTTTGCATCGAACAAATTCAGCTTCTTGTCCAATATTAGTAATTTGACCCCGCTGATACCAAATGATAGAGTAGCGCAATCTTGGATTTGGAAGCCTTCAATCAAGTTGTTGCAAGAACCAGGAGCTCTAGATACAATCAAGAAAAGTATGGGCAGATCTGAAAATTCAAGAGAAACTATTTGGGGGTTTCTTGAAAATTTCAGATTCGGGGGTGGAAAATTAAAGAAAGAAAGACAAGATGAAGGATTAGATGATAAGAAATAAGAATATAAATAAAGAGATTGCAAAAGAGAAAGGTAAAACAAATCTGAAAATTCCAGCTTTGTTTATAGAATTATGGAAGATGGTGTGAAGGTTGAAGGTGAAGATGGCTTGCGATTTATTGTTGTTGTTTTGTCCTCGGCACCCTCTTAGACGCAATTATCTAAGCAAGCAACCTCAAGCGGTTCTAACCCACCCTCCTAGACGCGATTATCTAGGCAAGCAAGAGTGTGAAGAAGATCTCCCTCACAAGAACTCATCGAACTTATGTTGAAGAAGACTTCGAAGGCACAAGTAATCAGCACTTGCAAAAGCAAACTCACTAAATATTTCAGAAATCAAAGAAAATCTGTCTTACAATGATGGAGGCTTCATCCTTTTATAGGTGAAGGATAGACAAAGTAATTTAACTTCTACTAAAACAAGGAAAACCTAATCTAATTAAAAATAATAAAAAAATAACAGCATTTAAACTCCTTGTGCTTGTGTGGCAAGGAATGGTTGATAAGGCAAGTGATAAGCTGATAAGGGTTGGGTGGCAGGTTCCTAAGGTATATAAAACCCTAAAAACATCAATTTAAATGATAATAAATATATTGAGCTAAGTTTAATTCGTCCAAAGCCTTATATGTTAGCTTTTGGGCTGATTTTTTCAAAATCCCGTAATAATCCCGTATCAAGTTTTCTGCATGCGCAGTCTTCAGTAAATTGGACGTATCTTGAGTTCCTGATGTTCGATTGATGCGTTTCAAGATGTGTTGGAAAGGTAACTGAATGAAGGACAATTTGTTAGAAGACAACTTGACTCAGAAATGCCCGGATCACATCCAAAATCTCGTCGCAATTTGGTTGGCTTTCCAGACTTTACAAACAGATTCAATTTCTTGTCCAAGATGCATCGTTTTTGACCTCCTATGCATGCACTGTTTTGGCTTTTATTGTTTGCATCGAACAAATTCAGCTTCTTGTCCAATATTAGTAATTTGATCCGCTCATACATGTATCACATGTCTAAATGGACTTCATAGTGGACCAGTTGGAATTTTAACCGAGTAAAAAGTTCTGAAATTGAGGTTAAGCTATATAATCATATTCAAAAGCCCATGATCAACTATTTTAAATTATAGAATTTGATTTAATCTTATTTTATGTAACACCCCTTACCCGGTCTAGATGAAAACCGGTATAAGAAGTGTTACCGAACAAAAATCCAAACAAGCATATGGTAACTTAACACTTCTCAACTAAACACGCAATCAGAAATCAGGGTAAATTTAATTTTTTTTTAATTTTCATAGGTCTAACTTCACCTTTAAGTCATGCACAAACAATTATACATCCATTAAGCAATGCACTTCAACTACTAGCTCATAGTATATACTTATCTTTTAGTTACATCAAATCACAAAGGTTTAATACAAACAAATGTATAATCATGGTAGCAAGCATTCGAATATTATGCCTAACATAGCTTAATCTACAAGCAATCATGAGGCATTATAGACCACTTACAAAAATTGGTAGTCACCCTCAATTACCAAGATCATACAATTTCGAGGATTAAGCAAATCTTAGCCAAACACATATCTTTTACATAATATGACCAAATACAAAACCATTGACATCTAACCATTTACTTATTCTCATCATTAAACTATCCATTCTAACTACACCACTTTTATTTGGGTTTAACTTATGATAATATACATATTTGAATTTGTAACACACATGCCATCAAGAAGATCTATCAACTTAAGACTCTTACATGTAATTAATCAACATATCATATACAATACACATCAATCACTAGCTCTTAGCATAACAATATTTTATTTAGAACCTTTAATCTTATTTGAATTATAAGAAGTCCTACCAATCATTCATAATCTTAAACCATTAAATCATCATAACTCACCTAATTATTTCGATAAGGGAACACTCAAATATATCTCTAGTATAGCTTAGCTATCAAGCAACTACTCAATCTTACTAACTATTAAAGCATATAAAGCAAGTAACCATCAAGACATAATTAAAGGCCCGTTACAAAACTTTGAATATTTAACAAACTTATATACATATATATAACCAAAACGGAATCTAAATGCTTTATGCAACTTAACAATTATGTGCCACCATCTAGGAGTTCTTTAAGGTGACACTAATTTTTAATCCAATTATGCACGACTTTAGTTGAACGTTAATTACTTAATATGCAAGTTTTCATTTTGATTCAATAGATTAACTTGTGGATTCATAATCTTTTTCCTTAAATAAGGCATCACGTAAATATGGTTACCAGTCACATGAGTTATTCTAATTCTGAATTACTTGTTCCATAAGACATCAACATATCATAGTCATAGCACATCATAGGTATGATTTTACTTATCAAATAAGCTATTAGCTTAGCATGTCATCAACATATTTTTATATGTTATATAAAATATCAAACAGAGTATCTCAAGAGCATATATATTTATCATCCAAATTATCAAGCATAATATCTCATAACATAGTTACTTGTCATATAATTATTAAACATAGTATCATATAACATAAATACTTTTCACATGATCCATCAACATAGTTCATTTGTTTAACTTGCAAAATTTCAGTATCAAACTTAGCATATCATAAACCTGACTTGCTTACACATAAGATATCAAACATGGCATATCATAAACATAACGTATCTTAGACATAATATCTCATAGACACAATTTACTTGCCATATAAGTTATCAAGGTAACTCCTTAATTTATTTTTTTTTTGAAATTTCATTATTTTGTCTTTAATATAGCCTTGAAATCAAGCATTAGCCTAGGTGCTCGAATCCCCAACCAACTGTCGCCAACAGAAAGGTACTCATAGTACTGGTCAATCCCTCCTACTGTCGCCAATGACCACAATACATCCCTCCTACAGTCGCCAAACCAGGACCGTAGTCCACCCAGAACTGAGCTCTATGGACTCTATGGCATGCCAACTATACCTAAGACAGACTTGAGACCAAGGCTTTTTATAGGTTCTTATCTTATCAAATCAAATATGAGCCTAGCTCCATATACAGAAAATCATATCAAATAGAAACAAATGAACATTGCTTCTTATTCAAGTATCGGATTAACATTTCATAGTACTTATCAAATACCTTATGTATGTGTATACTAATAGCTTATTCCATGATCATAAATTTAAGGATACTTTTCAATAGATCAAACCTTTGTCTTAACCTTAACATACTCATACTTTTAATTAATCTTATAGTCAGACATACTTTATATCAAGTATTCTCATCATGCAAGTTAATTGAGTATATAAGTACATACCTTAATCCAAGCTTAGCTTAAGCATTGATTATTTAAACATAAAGTAACAGAATTTAAAGTTTATAAACATGCTCAGGAAGGCTTTTAGCCTATCTCGAGGCTTTAGACTACACTCACAAACAATCCAAATTAATTTTGTCCTTGAATCATGATCCCCTTTTTCTTGTCTATTGATTGCTCTACCACAGTCCTTACTTCTTCATTATCTTCATGATCTAACATAACATTAAGTGTAATTACATGTTAGGACAATTTCCTAGAAATCAATCACATGTAAAACTATTCTAGTACTCATGAACACATACAATTTCACACGAACAGTCCATTAGCAAATTTTCAAGGCAGTCCAACATCCAAAACATACACATTTAAATGCTTAAACAATGTAACCAATCTATTTAAATACACGAAACATAGAAATGGCATTCTTATATATTTTTGTTCACAACATAGCCCTCAAATTGTAGAATGGAACTAAATTATAAACAGAACAATCCCATCATTAGTTTATGAAAATTAGTCCCCTTATAACAAACATATGATCACATACCTATACAAGAAAAGGTCTATTGTTCAATCTATCAATTCACAACAGTCTATAAATGTTTTCAACAATGCAGGATAGACCAAAACTTATGTACATGCTTTCTTTCACATTCGGTAACAACTACAAATGCTTCAATAATTGCAAACCAGTCCTTGATCTAATTCTTCTTTGAATTTAGATTCACACACAATCAAATTCAACCATGTAAACATACATATCAAATTTCAATAAAATACTCACTATCCCTAATTCATAGAATTCACACTAAAACTCCATCAATACTATATTACACACAAATTTTCAATTGAAGAAAATCACCTCTATGTATATATCAAATTTTCTAACTAACAAATGATTCATGGCATCTATAAACAAAGCATAAAATTTAACTAGCCTACATATCTTAATTCAAACGAGAATCAAAGAACTTCTACCTTGAATTAAAGCAACTACTATGTGAACTATCCGATGGAAATCAAAGCTCCTAAGAAAGATATAAATTCTCTCAAACATTCTCTCTTAGGTTCAATTGAAGAGGATGAAGAAATGAAAGAGGTAACTCTTGGTTTCCTCCGAAAGCTCTCTCCCTCATGCATTACATTTTTGACATTTGTAAGGACCACCACCTTAAATTTTATTAGCATACAAACCTCCACTTTCCAAGCTTTACGATTTAGTCATCTAAATTCGAGCACTGATTCTTTCTTCCTTTTCAATATAGTCCTTAACCCTTATTTAATCAATTCTACATATACATATAAAGAAAATAGATCATGATGAATAGGTGGTAAGCAATTCGAATATTCTACTAGGTCATACTTTAGGGTATTACGTTTTATGTCCGTTTTGTTGAGTTTAAGGATTGCATGTCTAAATGGGCTTTACAGTGGACACATTGGAATTTTAACCGAGTAAAAAGTTTTAAAATTGAGGTTAAGCTATATAATCATATTCAAAACCCCATAATAAAATATTTTAACTCATAAAATTTGGTTTAATCTTATTTTGTGGCCGTTTTGTTGGGTTTAAGGCATGCATGTCTAAACGTGCTTTAAAGTGGACTCGATGAAATTTTAACCGAGTAAAAATTTATGAAAAATGAGGTTAAGCTATATAATCATGTTCAAAATCCCATAACTAAATATTTTAAGTCATAAGATTTGATTTAATCTTATTTTTTGTCTATTTTGTTGGGGTTTAAAGAGTGCATGTCTGAATGGGCTTCACAGTGGACCCGTTGGAATTTTAATCGAGTAAAAAGTTCTAAAATTAAGGTTAAGCTATATAATCATATTCAAAAGCCCCTAAAAATATTTTAACTCATAAAATTTGATTTAATCTTATTTTGTGGTCGTTTTGTTGGGTTTAAGACGTGCATGTCCAAATGGGTTTTACACTGGACCCGTTAGAATTTTAACCAAGTAAAAAATTTAAAATTTGAGGTTAAGCTATATAATCATATTAAAAATCCCATAATAAAATATTTTAACTCATAAAATTTGATTTAATCTTATTTTGTGGCCGTTTTGTTGGGTTTAAGGCGTGCATGTCTAAATGGGCTTTATAGTGGACCCGTTGGAATTTTAACCAAGTAAAAAGTTCAAAAAATGAGGTTAAGCTATGTAATCATGTTCAAAATCCCATAAATAAATATTTCAAGTCATAAAATTTGATTTAATCTTATTTTTTAGACGTTTTGTTGGGGGTTTAAGGCGTGCATGTCTAAATGGGCTTTATAGTGGACCGGTTGGAGTTTTAACAGAGTAAAATGTTCTATAATTGAGGTTAAGCTGTATAATTATGTTCAAAAGTCCATAACTAAGTATTTTAAGTCATAAAATTTTATTTAATCATATTTTACGACAATTTTGTTGGGCTTAAGGCGTGCATGTCTAAATGGGCTTATAGTGGACCCGTTGGAATTTTAACCAAGGAAAAATTTTTGAAATTGCGGTTAAGCTACATAATCATATTAAAAATCCCATAATCCAATATTTTAACTCATAAAATTTGATTTAATCTTATTTTGTGGCCGTTTTGTTGGGTTCAAGGTGTGCATTTCTAAATTTTATAGTGGACAAATTGGAATTTTAACCAAGTAAAAATTTCTAAAAATGAGGTTAAGCTATATAATCATGTTCAAATGCCCATACTAAATATATTAAGTCATAAAATATGATTTAATCTTATTTTGAGGTAATTTTGTTGGGTTTAAGGCGTGCTTGCCTAAATGGGCTTATAGTGGACCCGTTAGAATTTTAAACGAGAAAATTTTTTTGAAATTACGGTAAGGCTATATAATCATATTAAAAAGACCATAATCAAATATTTTATCTCATAAAATTTGATTTAATCTCATAAATATTTTAATTTATAAAATTTGATTTCATCTTATTTTGCGACCGTTTTGTTGGGGGTTTAAGGCGTGCATGTCTAAATGTTCTTTTTAGTGGACTTGTTGGAATTTTAACATAGTTAAAAGTTCTAAAATTGAGGTTAAGCTGTATAATCATGTTCAAAAGCCCATAACTAAATATTTTAAGTCATAAAATTTGATTCAATCTTATTTTTCGGCTATTTTGTTGGGGTTTAAGGCGTGCATGTCTAAATGGGTTTCATAGTGGAGCCGTTGGAATTTTAATCGAGTAAAAAGTTATGAAATTGAGGTTAGGCTATATAATCATATTTAAAAGCCCATCATCAAATATTTTAATTCATAAAATTTGATTTAATCTTATTTTATGTCGTTTTGTTGGGTTTAAGTATTGCATGTCTAAATGGGCTTTACAGTGGACCCATTAGAATTTTAACCGAGTAAAAAGTTCTAAAATTGAGGTTAAACTATATAATCATATTCAAAACCCCATAATAAAATATTTTAACTCATAAAATTTGGTTTAATCTTATTTTGTGGTCGTTTTGTTGGGTTTAAGGCGTGAATGTCTAAATAGGCTTTATAGTGGACCCGTTGGAATTTTAACTGAGTAAAAATTTCTAAAAATGAGGTTAAGCTATATAATCATGTTCAAAAGCCCATAACTAAATTTTTAATTCATAAAATATAATTTAATCTTATTTTGCGACAATTTTGTTGGGTTTAAGGTGTGCATTTCTAAATGGGCTTATAGTGGACCCGTTAGAAGTCTAACCGAGTAAAAATTTCTAAAAATGAAGTTAAGCTATATAATCATATTAAAAATCCCATAATCAAATATTTTAACTAATAAAATTAGATTTAGTCTTATTTTGTGGCCGCTTTGTTGGAGTTTAAGGCGTGCATATCTAAATGGGCATTACAGTGTACCCGTTGGAATTTTAACCTAGTAAAATTTTCTAAAAACTAGGTTAAGTTGTATAATCATGTTTAAAATACCATAACAAAATATTTTAATTCATAAAATTTTTTTCATCTTGTTTTATGGCCATTTTGTTGGGGTTTATGGATTGCATGTCTAAATGTTCTTTATAGTGGACCCGTTGGAATTTTAACCGAGTAAAAAGTTCTAAAATTAAGGTTAAACTCTATTATTGTGTTCAAAAACCTATAACTAAACATTTTAAGTCGTAAAATTTTATTTAATCTTATTTTGTTGTTGTTTTGTTGTGGTTTAAGGTGTGCATGTTTAAATGGGCTTCACAGTGGACCTGTTTGAATTTTAATCGAGTAAGAAGTTTTGAAATTTAGGTTAAGCTATATAATCATATTCTAAAGGCCATGATTAAATATTTAATACATAAAATTTGATTTCATCTTATTTTGTGTCTGTTTTGTTGGGGTTTAAGGCGAGCATGTCTAAATCAACTTTATAGTGGACCGGTTGGAATTTTAACCGAGTAAAAAGTTCTAAAATTGACGTTAAGCTATATAATCATATTCAAAAGCCCATAATCAATTATTTTAACTCATAAAATTTGATTTAATCTTATTTTGTAGACGTTCTGCTGGGGATTAAGGCGTGCATGTCTAAATGGGCTTTACAGTGGACCTGTTGGAATTCTAATCGAGTAAAAATTTCTGAAAATGAGGTTAAGCTATACAATCATATTCAAAAGCACATAAATAAATATTTTAAGTCATAAAACATGATTTAATCTTATTTTGCGGAAATTTTATTGGGTTTAAGGCGTGCATGTCTAATTGGGCTTATAGTGGACCCATTAAAATTTTAATCGAGTAAAAATTTCTAAAAATGAGTTTAAGTTGTATAATCATGTTTAAAAGCCCATAACTAAATATTTTAATTTATAAAATTTGATTTCATCTTATTTTATGGCCATTTTGTTGGGGTTTAAGGCGTGCATTCTATATGTTCTTTATAGTGGACATGTTGAAATTTTAACCGAGTAAAAAGTTATAAACTTGATGTTAAGCTGTATAATCATGTTCAAAAGCCCATAACTAAATATTTTAAGTCATAAAATTTGATTTAATCTTATTTTTTGTCTGTTTTGTTGGGGTTTAAGGCGCGCATGTCTAAATGGGCTTTACAATGTACCCGTTAGAATTTTAAGAGTAAAAAGTTCTAAAATTTATATTAAGCTATATAATCATACTCAAAAGCCCATAATAAAATATTTAAACACATAAAATTTGGTTTAATCTTATTTTGTGGCCGTTATATTGGGTTTATAGCATGCATGTCTAAATGGCCTTTACAGTGGACCCGTTATAATTTTGACCGAGTAAACATTTATGAAAATGAGTTTAAGCTAAATCATGTTCAAAAGCCCATAAATAAATATTCTAAGTCAGAAAATTTGATTTCAACTTATTTTGCTGCCATTTTGTTGGGGTTTAAGGCGTGCATGTCTAAATGTTCTTTATTGTGGACCCCTTAGAATTTTAACGGAGTAAGAAATTCTAAAATTGAGATTAAGATATATAATCATGTTCAAAAACCCATGATCATATATACTATATCATAAAATTTGATTCAATCTTATTTTGTGTCCGTTTTATTGGATTTAGGCTTGCATGTCTAAATGGGCTTTATAGTGGACCCATTGAAAATTTAACCGAGTAGAAAATTCTAAAATTGGGGTTAAGCTATATAATCATATTCAAAAGCCCATAACAAAATATTTTAACTAATAAAATTTTATTTAACCTTATTTTGTGGCTGTTTTATTGGATTTAAGGCATGCTTGTATAAATGGGCTTTACAGTGGAACCATTGGAATTTTAACCTAGTAAAAAGTTTTGAAAATGTGTTAAGATATATAATCATGTTCAAAAGCTCATAAATAAATATTTTAAGTCATAAAATTTGATTTAATCTTAATTTTCGGCCATTTTGTTTGGGTTTAAGGTGTGCATGTCTAAATGGGCTTTACAATGGACCCGTTGGAATTTTAATCGAGTAAAAAGCTTAAAGATTGAGGTTAAGATACATAATCATATTCAAAATCCAATAATCAAATGTTTTAACTCATAAAATTTGATTTAATATTACTTTGAGGCCGTTTTGTTGGGTTTAAGGCGTTCATGTCTAAATGGGCTTATAGTGGACCCGTTGGAATTTTAACCGAGTAAAAATTCATAAAAATGAGGTTAAGCTATATAATCATGTTCAAAATCCCATAACTAAATATTTTAAGTCATAAAATATGATTTAATCTTATTTTTGGCCGTTTTGTTTGGGTTTAAGGCGTGCATGTCTAAAAGGGCTTTATAGTCGACCAGTGGGAGTTTTAACTGAGTAAAAAGTTCTAAAAATGAGTTAAATCTATATAATCATGTTCAAATAATTTTTGGTAAAGTCAATTTTGGAAATTGGAATTTGGAAATTGGACATTTTGGTTAATGACCAAAATGCAAAGTTTTAAAACTGTTTTTAGTGACTATTCTAAATAAGGAAAAAACTTAGAGTCTTTAAGGAGCTATTTTACCTAAATGTTTTATAAGAATTTTATCTCAATTGGGATTATTTTAATAAGTTTTAATTAAAGATTAAAAAGGATTTAGATAAGGAGAGGTGGTTATTTTTCCTAAAAACTACTATGACAGAACTTTCTTTCTCTCAATTTTTCATTTAAAATTTCTCCAGCCAAACACTCTTTTTTTCATCAAAGACATTAGCTCTTGATTTATTGAACTCATGATTTCTAAATTGATTCTTCAATTTTGCTTTCCAAATCTCATGGTTTTCCATTGTTTTCAAGAGAAAAACATCCAATTGAGAGGAAATTCATCCATTAGAGATAATGTTCGTTCTTCTCCTCTAATGAATGGTTTTTTTACTAAAATTATCAAGTATTTGATCCTTTACTTATGTTTCTTAATGGGTTTTAATGATTTAATTATGGAAATTGGTTAAATCAAGGTTAATTGAGATGATTAAGTGGTTTTCCTATAGGTTCTATTTTGCTAGGTTCTTGATTGATTTTAATCGTAATTTTGGTGATGAATAATGTTAATAGATGATCTAAGCTCGGAAGTAAGTAAAGGATGAATTCTCTCTCGAACTCAGTTTGGCTAATAGTTTGATGCACTTGTTTAAACATGGTTTGATTACTCACTATTTATGCATGTTTTTTGCATGATTTAATGTAGGAAATTGATTACATAATGATGTTGATGATATGGAAGTAATGCATGTTTGCTTATGTTTATGAATTGGTTTATGCTAGGTATATTGCATTAGTTTAATGATTTTGATGATGCATATGAAAATAGTGAGTTGTTGATGTTAAAATGAATTCTATTAGCAAGTGATGCTATGGAAAAGGTTTGTAAATGAAATCGGATATAGTTGACCGGCCATAGGATTGATAGTGCATTCTGAAAAGGCACCTTGGATGTCGAAGTGTTTATAAGGTGTACCGTATACTCCATCCAAGTACCATAATGGTCGAGGGGTTTATATGTACCAAAGACTCCCGTTAGTGGGTTAAACATCATACCGATGAGTGGTGTTAAGGGGTTTATGTGTACCGAATACTCCACCACGAGTGTCACAAAGGTGGAGGGGTTTATGCGTACCGAATACTCCCATGTGTGAGCCTTGTGCTATCAGTAGATTGTTTGTTAAGTGTTGAGAGAGCACTTGTTGAAGCTGTGTATCCAATGTTATGTTTTGTAAAGTGGAACTTGGGTAATTGATCAGTTGGAAGCCAATATAATTGTTTATGTATCATGAGATGGATTGTTGTTTAATGTGCTTTGAACATGTTTTACTCTTTAAGCCTTGCATTGGTAGTATGCATGAGAAAACTTAAATTGAGGGTAGCAAATGGGACTTTGCTGTTGAATCAATGATACATGTTGCATATGGTTTAATATGCTATTTCGAAAATGTTAAGTGCATGGTTTTGATAAGGCATGATGTTACGATGCTATTTTTAAAGAGTTTTGAAAAGTGGTTTTCAAAGATATGTAAAATGGTTTAACTCGCATTGATGATAGTTGTTGTTTGAACACCCCTCACTGAGCCTAGTGTGCTTACGCTCTCTTTTCCATCAATGCAGAGAATTAAGGTTCGAGGAAGCGAGGAAGCAAGGAAAGGAATTCCAAAGACTTGTTTTCAAAGTAAGGTTTGGAACATTGAAAAGTAGTAATAATGGCAATGTGTTGTTTGGGGTTATGGGAGAGGTTTGATGAACTCCCTGTTGTTGCAATGTTTTGATTGATGTTTTGGACTTGTAATAAGTTTTGAGTGGTTGAGTTGTGTTTGGTTTAACGTTTTGAAAGTGCTTTAGGAATCATGCCTCTAGACTTGGTGATTTAGTATGCTAGATAAGCTAGGTTGGCTTAAATGGTTGATATGTTGATGTTTAAGTATAATGTTGATGTTATATAATGTTTAGCTAAGAGTTAATATGGTTTGGTTTGAGCCAAAGTGTCATATGTTGGACCTAGAGGTCCCTACAAGCCTTTGCGTACCGATACGGGTACCCTGAGTTTCAGTATGCGAGGTCTGTGGAAGGCTCAAACTGCCAAAAATAGGCCTAGCGTATCGGTACGCCTAACCACCGTATCGGTACACCATGAAGGAAAACAGGCACAAGTTGTCGGTACATAGGATGGCATATCCAAATGAACCCTCAAGATTAAAGTAGGCATATCGGTACGTGGGGTACCATATCAGTACGATCTTTAGCTACTGAAATCTGAGTTTTTGAAATGGTTAAGAGGGGATAGGTACATGGTCAAGGCCGTATCGGTACAGATTGGTTAACAAACCGTATTAATACGGATGTACATGTACCGGTACAATAATCTGTTATGTTAGTTGGTCCGTATCGGTATAGGACTCTCCTGTATCAGTATTTCCTATTGAATTTGTGTTATTTGTTGCTGAAGTTTGAATATCTTCCAAATTAGTCCCCATTTTTTTGCATGAATGCAATTAATTGTGTATGAATGATTTGAATTGGAATAGAAATTAGCCTATGAGAATGAAATGGATCTAATTAAGGGTTGGTAAACTTAAGTGTTCTAAAAGGCCTGTAATTTGTAATATTTAAGTTTTGGTCCCTAATGTGCATCATGATTAAATTGGAACCTGATTTGTAATCTGATGTGAATGTAACACAAAGCATGTACATATAGGATATTAATGAAATACATTTAGATAAGATAAAAAGAAAAAAGGGCTCGATTTAGGGTTTAAGCTCCAATTTGCTTCGACAAACCTAATGTGGCTCTTTTAGACCGATCTCGGCTAGGCCGGGCTAAAGGGGTTACATTTGGTGGTATCAAAGATAGGTTATGCGAAAATTGGGATGTTGTTGTTTGTATCATGTTGATTGCAGTGCACGGTGATTGTTTACTTGTACAGTGTATGAAATATATGCCATGTTTGGGTATTTTGGGGACACATTGCCATATTACTATGTTTATGAAATAATTTTGGTTTGAAATGGAAGTCTTGAATCCTTGCTTTAAGATGGCTTGATTATTTTTGTTTTGGTTTAATTATCATCCTTTAGATGCGATTTCGACTATGTCACCGAGGAGAGAGTTGTGATCTAGAGGAAATGCTGTTGCTAGAGGGCAGAGAGTTGAGGGCGAGATTGTACACCTTAAGAATTTGCTTCCTCCTCCACTTAATCCTCCCGAGGGAGTGGAACAAGTACCACCTACACCACCTGGTCCAGTGTTTGGCGATATGATGCCTTTGGTTTAAGCAATGACGGGAGCATTCTAGGCTGCGATGTTGGAGTTAATGTACCTGATCTGACACCTGTTGCTGCTAATCTAGGGTTTACATTAGAGCATTTACGCAATCTTAGAGGAGTCGAGTTTAGAGGGTTGACACCCGAGGCATCCAAATAGTGGATGGCTAGTACAGAGCGTATCCTAGTTTAGATGGGATGTAATGATAGGTGTAAGCTGAGGTGTGCCGTGTCCCTGTTGCAAGGAGATGCATACAGTTGGTAGACCACTACGATTGCGAGTATGGAATGATACATGCATGAGTGGGGTCAAATTACTAATATTATACAAGAAGCTGAATTTGTTCGATGCAAACAATAAAAGCCAAAACAGTGCATGCATAGGAGGTAAAAAATGATGCATCTTGGACAAGAAATTGAATTTGTTTGTAAAGTCTGGAAAGTCCGCCAACTTGCGACGAGTTTTTGGATGGGATCCGGGCATTTCTGAGTCAATTTGTCTTCTACCAAATTGTCCTTCATTCAGTTACCTTTCCAACGCATCTTGAAATGCATCAATCGGACATCAGGAACTCAAGATACGTCCAATTTACTGAAGACTGCGCATGCAGAAAACTGGATAAGGGATTATTACGGGATTTTGTAAAATTCAGCCCAAAAGCTAACATATATGGCTTTGGACGAATTAAACTTAGCCCAATATATTTATTATCATTTAAATTGATGTTTTTAGGGTTTTATATACTTTAGGAACCAGCCACCCAGCCCTTATCAGCTTATCACTTGCCTTATCACCCTATTCCTTGCCACACAAGCACAAGGAGTTTAAAGACTGTTATTTTATTATTATTTTTAATTAGATTAGGTTTTCCTTGTTTTAGTAGAAGTTAAATTACTTTGTCTATCCTTCACCTATAAAAGGATGAAGCCTCCATCATTGTAAGATAGATTTTCTTTGATTTATGAAATATTTAGTGAGTTTGTTTTTGCAAGTGCTGATTACTTGTGCCTTCGAAGTCTTCTTCAACATAAGTTCGACGAGTTCTTGTGAGGGAGATCATCTTCACACTCTTGCTTGCCTAGATAATCGCGTGTAGGACGGTGGGTTAGAGCCGCTTGAGGTTGCTTGCTTAGATAATTGAGTCTAAGAGGGTGCCGAGGACAAAACAACATCAACAATTCACAAGCCATCTTCCATAATTCCCTAAACAAAGCTGGAATTTTCAGATTTGTTTTACCTATCTTCTTCTTAATCTTTTCTCATCTTTTTATTTATATTCTTATTTCTTATCATCTAATCCTTCATCTCATATTTCTTTCTTTAAATTTCCAGCTTTGAATCTGAAAAATTCAAGAAAATCCCTTCTCTTTTCTCTTGAATTTTCAGATCTGCCCAAACTTCCTTGATTGAGTATAGAGCTCCTAGTTCTTGCAACAACTTGATTGAAGGCTTCCAAATCCAAGATTGCGCTACTCTATCACTTGATTGAAGGCTTCCAAATCCTGATGTCCGATTGATGTGTTGGAAAGGTAACTGAATGAAGGACAATTTGCTAGAAGACAACTTGACTTAGAAATGCCCGGATCCCATCCAAAAACTCATCGCAAGTTGGCTGACTTTCCAGACTTTACAAACATATTCAATTTCTTGTCCAAGATGCATCGTTTTTGACCTCCTATGCATGCACTGTTTTGGTTTTTATTGTTTGCATCAAACAAATTCAGCTTCTTGTCCAATATTAGTAATTTGACCCCGTTCATGCATGTATTATTCCCCCACTCCTCAAAAGGATTCGTCCTCGAAGCTAAATCGGCAATGAGAGAACAATCATCAACTTCAATTGAGAAGGCTTCTTTGTTGTATGTGGAGTGATCTAATTGAGCTCCTCTCAATGGTTCAACAAAATCTTGAAAAAATAAGACAGCACTACTCGAACATTTGTAAGGATTAGTCAAAACAAAATTACTCGTCGTGTTCTTTTTCTTGTCTTTTTCTTTTGGGCTTTGAGTGACTTTTACCTCATATGTATTTTCACTCACCAAATTTGGGCCGTTAATTTGACTTTTTTTCACTCTCGGCCTCTTTACTCTCAGTCTTTTGTATCTCACTTCCCATATCCCTCTCACAAAAATTATCATCAATGTACAATTTCTGTAGAGGAGAAAGTGTTTCTAACGGAATGATAGAACAAGAATCAAATGAAGGGTTAGAATTACACTTACTTTCTTCGTGGGGAGGTGATGAGAGTATAGCAAGTGGACCTACTACTTCACATGAGGGATTAGAAGCATTGTCATCTTGTCTAATGTGTTCACTATCACTATCCTTTTGTTTGGGAGATGGTTCTTCTCCAATATCAACATTTGCACAAATGCTAGAAGTAGAAGTACGAAGAGAATCATGTGTACCTTCTGGTTTTGGGATTTCTTCATGGTTGGTTGCCTTTGTGTGGTCAATTGATTCAGCCTTTTGTGCTTCCAATCTTTATTCATTTTATCCTCTCACGCTATTTTTTTGCTTTCGCTATTTCTTCATCTACTTTTTCCGGCTCTATTGTAGCAAACGAGAGCTTCTGGCCTTGGTGCACAACCGAGTATCCATTTGTATTGATTCGATGGACAGCGCCACGATCATTTTTCCAAGGTCTTCCTAATAGCAAGTGGGTGACTTCCATAGGGACCACGTCACACCATACATCATCACAATAGCTTCCAAGAGTAAAAGAGATTAAATAACGTTTGGTTACCTTCATATCTGGTCCACTATTAAACCCTTGAAGATGATACAGCTTAGGGTATTCTTGGCATGGTAGATCGAGTGCATCAACAATGAAGCTACTCACTAAGTTTACACGACTGTCGCCATCAATAATTAAAGAACATAGATTACCTTGTATCTTACATCGTGACCGAAAAATATTAATTGGTATACGATAACGAGTGTTGAAAAGAGAATAAAACATCCTAATTGCTTTAAGAGTCCAAAGAAAAGGTTAGACACCAATAGAATTATAGTTGCAAGGAGAAAGAAGAGTATGCAACTTTTAGTCCTACTAACACAAGGAAACAAGAAGGTGTTAGAAGACGTGTAAGAAGCAATAAAAGCTAAAACAAACGAAAACTAATGGCTAAGAATGAAAGAAAATTAGAAAAACCCTGAAAACCCTAGAATTTTGCAGCAACTTGATCTACTTCGTTCGAGGTGTTCCCGATGTCAAAAAATTCTGAAATTTTATGTGGTGACTCCTCCAAAGGTGTAGATCTGATATGGAAATTTTCAGCTCAAAATTCGCTCGTTTGAATTTGACGAATTTTCCCTAATTTTCACCCAAAAATGCCAAAATTCTTGTCAAGAATCGTCCCAAATCTGATACCAAATGATGGAGTAGCGCAATCTTGGATTTGGAAGCCTTCAATCAAGTTGTTGCAAGAACTAGGAGCTCTAGACTCAATCAAGGAAGTTTGGGCAGATCTGTAAATTCAAGAGAAAAGAGAAGGGATTTTCTTGAATTTTTTAGATTCAAGGCTGGAAATTTAAAGAAAGAAAGACGAGATGAAGGATTAGATGATAAGAAATAAGAATATAAATAAAAAGATGAGAAAAGATTAAGAAGAAGATAGGTAAAATAAATCTGAAAATTCTAGCTTTGTTTATGGAATTATGGAAGATGGTGTGAAGGTTGAAGATGAAGATGGCTTGTGAATTGTTGATGTTGTTTTGTCCTCGGCACCCTCTTAGACTCATTTATCTAAGCAAGCAACCTCAAGCGGCTCTAACCCACCCTCCTAGACGCGATTATCTAGGCAAGCAAGAGTGTGAAGATGATCTCCCTCACAAGAACTCGTCGAACTTATGTTGAAGAAGACTTCAAAGGCACAAGTAATCAGCACTTGCAAAAACAAACTCACTAAATATTTCATAAATCAAAGAAAATCTGTCTTACAATGATGGAGGCTTCATCCTTTTATAGGTGAAGGATAGACAAAGTAATTTAACTTTTACTAAAACAAGGAAAACCTAATCTAATTAAAAAAAATAATAAAATAACAGTCTTTAAACTCCTTGTGCTTGTGTGGCAAGGAATAGGGTGATAAGGCAAGTGATAAGCTGATAAGGGTTGGGTGGCTGGTTCCTAAAGTATTTAAAACCCTAAAAACATCAATTTAAATGGTAATAAATATATTGGGCTAAGTTTAATTCGTCCAAAGCCACATATGTTAGCTTTTGGGCTGAATTTTACAAAATCCCGTAATAATCCCTTATCCAGCTTTCTGCATGCGCAGTCTTCAGTAAATTGGACGTATCTTGAGTTCCTGATGTCCGATTGATGCGTTTCAAGATGCGTTGGAAAGGTAACTGAATGAAGGACAATTTTATAGAGACAAATTGACTCAAAAATGCCCAGATCCCATCCAAAAACGTGTCGCAAGTTGGCTGACTTTCCAGACGTTACAAACAGATTCAATTTCTTGTCCAAGATGCATCGTTTTTGACCTCCTATGCATGCACTGTTTTGGCTTTTATTGTTTGCATCGAACAAATTCAGCTTCTTGTCCAATATTAGTAATTTGACCCCGTTCATGCATGTATCATAGAACTTAGTGAAGTAACGTGGGAATTCTTCTAAGTTGCCTTCAGGAAGAAGTATCTAGGAGTGAGATACCTGGATGAGAAGAAACGTGAGTTTATGGCCTTGGTCTAGGGCAATATGACAGTGTCAGAGTATGAGGTGCAATTCGTGAGGTTGAGACAATATGCATCTGAGTTAGTGCCGTACGAGGGGCAACGCTGTGTGAATTTTCAATATGGATTGGTGCAGGATGTTAATACGTATATGTTGGCAATTGACTAAACTAATTTTGACGTGTTGGTTACACGAGCAAAGGATATTGAGTAGAGTTTGGGTTTATCTCATCGTTCTAGAGGTTTTGGCTCTGGAAAGAGAGCGTCAGACTTTGGTTCTAGTGGTGGTCAGTCCAAGAGGCAGCATGATTGGAGGTTTTGACCGGATGCAAGGTAAGGTGGAGATGGTTCTGGTTGGGGATCATACAGAAAGAATACCTAGGTTCTGGTGGCGTATAATACATCTTGGGCTTGTGGATCGAGGGACCATGTGAGGCGGGACTATCCACGTTTGGCCAGAGAAGGGCAGGATCCTACAGTTGTGGTAGTGAATTCTTGTTGGAGTTATGGGTCGGCTGATCATGTGAGACGAGATTGTCCCTTGCTTGCTAGAGGTAAGCAAGCACCTACACCTGTTGCTGCACCACCGAAGGGCCGTGGGCGCGACCGAGGTACCTTCCAATGGAGGGAGGAAAGACAGAGGACTGTGGCACATACTAAAGCAGTTTATCCTGAGGATGCTGGACCGACGAGGATCTACGTTTACTGCGAAAGGAGGAATGACTCGAATGTAATAGCAGGTGCTTTTACCTTGTAGTCTCTGTCATTGTTATCTTTGATAGATTCTGGTTCCACACATTCATATATTTTGCATGAGAATGCACAATTGCTTGGTATACTGCTAGAAATGCTTGATGTTGGTATGCAAGTGTCGAGTTCTCATTGTGAGACGGTCATTATAAGAAAGTTGTATCGGAGATGTCCCTTGATGGTTCAAGGACATGTGTTTGTGGTTGATCTGATGGAGCTTCCATTCCATGGTTTTGACGTGATCTTGGGTATAAACTGGTTGTCCGAGCATCGGGCTATGCTGGATTTTGAGACCAAGCAGGTTTCGTTAAAGCTCGCTGATGATTACGAGGTTGTAGTTGTGGGTGAAAATGTTAAGTTCTCATCTAATATGGTTTCGGCCATAAAATGTTAAGTTCTCATCTAGCTTATATGATGAACCCGAATGTGGAAGAGATGCAGACTAAAGATATTCGTACTATCTGTGACTTTCCAGGTGTGTTTCAAAAAGAGTTACCTGGTTTGCCACTAGACAGAGAAGTGGAGTTTTGTATCGAGACATATGCAAATTTGGCTTCAGTATCGATTGCACCCTATCGCATGGCACCCAAGAAGTTGAAGGAGTTAAAGAAACAACTCTAGGAGTTGTTGGATCGTGGCTTTATCCGACCTAGTGTTTCTCTATAGGGAGCACCGGTGTTGTTTGTAAAGAAGAAGGATGGCACCTTGAGGATGTGTATGGACTATCGGCAACTGAACAAGTTGAAAATAAAGAACAAGTATCCCTTGCTGTGGATTGATGATTTGTTCAATCAATTTCAAGGTGCTACGGTGTTTTCCAAGATCGATTTGAGATCACGATATTATTAGTTGAAGGTTAAGGATAAAGATGTGTTGAAGACTGCTTTCTGTATGAGGTATGGCCATTTTGTGTTCTTGGTGATGCCGTTTGGGTTGACAAATACACCTGTAGCATTCATGGATATGTTGAACCGGGTGTTTCATAAATTTTTGGATCAGTTCGTAGTAGTGTCTATTGATGATATTCTTGTGTACTATCGTACCAAGGAGGATCGTGATCGACACTTGTGAATTGTGTTGCAGACCTTGTTGGATAATTAGCTTTATGCCAAGTTAAGCAAGTGTGAATTCTGGATTAGGGAACTGGTTTCCTTGGACATGTGGTTTCAGCTGAAGGTATCTGGGTTGATCCTAAAATGTTTAAGGCGGTTGTGAGTTAGAAGCAACCGAAGTCAGTATCAGAAGTTCGTAGTTTCTTGGGTTTGGTGGGTTATTACCTTCTCTTTGTGGATGAGTTTTTGAGGGTTGCTACTCCGTTAACCAAGTTGTTGTAGAAGGATATACGGTTTGAGTGGACAGAAGCTAGGCATCATGCTTTTGAAAAGTTGAAGAAAGCTTTGACATAAGCTCCAATCTTAATTTAACCTGAGTCAGGGAAGGAGTGTGTTGTGTATAGCGACGCATCCTACATTGGGTTGGGGTGTGTGTTGATGCAAGAAAGAAAGGTAGTAGCCTATGCATCGAGGTAGTTGAAGGTTCATGAACTTAACTACCCTACGCATGATCTTGAGCTTAGCACGGTAGTGTTTGCGTTGAAGATTTAGAGACATTACCTCTATGGCGAAAAGTGTGTTGTGTACACTGATCATAAGAGTTTTAAGTATTTGATGACACAAAAAGAGTTGAATCTTAGGCGGCGTAGAAGGTTGGAGTTATTGAAGGATTATGATTTGACCATTGAGTACCATCCAGGCAAAGCCAATGGGGGGCTGATGCTTTGAGTAAAAAGGCCATTGTGGAGTTGAGAGCCATGTTTGCAAGGTTGAGTGTGACTCGTGACGGGGGTCTGCTAGCAGAATTGCAAGTGAAACTGTCATTGTCGTAGTTGATTAAGGAAAACCAACCATATGACGAGATGTTGATGAGGCATGATAGGGTGTTGTGTTTTAAGCAGCAGATAGTGGTGCCTAATGACATGGAGTTGAGACGGATGATTTTGACTGAGGCACACGCTACCCTTTTTGGTATGCATCCAGTAGTACTAAAATGTATTAGGGTTTGAGGAAGGAGTACTATTGGGTGGCTTTGAAAAAGGATGTAGCTGATTCGTTTCTAGATATAAGGTATGTCAGCGTGTGAAAGCTAAGCATCAATTTCCTTCCAGATTGTTGCAACCGTTAGAAATTCCAAAGTGGAAATAGGAGAGGATCACCATAGATTTTGTGATGGGGTTGCTGATACGGAAGCCAGGATCCAAGAATTACATCAAAATCTAGGAACCCTCTAGATCACAACTAATCTAGCAAACTCACTAATATGATCCGAGAAAACCCCAAACTCCACGTTCAGCAAACCGATAATAAAGCATGATCTTGATGTAGAAAATGAGATAGGATGAATTTGACGGTGGCGGTGTTGGATAGATTTGTCATTGGCACCCTCCTAATCGCAATTGAATAGGCAAACACCTGCAAACGGCACGAATCTCTACGATGAATGGATGATGACGAGATATATGTTGTAGGATATTTTGTCCTCGGCACCCTCTTAGACGCGATTATCTAAGCAAGCAACCTCAAGCTGCTCTAACCCACCCTCCTAGATGCAATTACCTAGGCAAGCAAGAGTGTGAAGATGATCTCCATTACAAGAACTTGACAAACTTACGTTGAAGAAGACTTCTGATACAAAAAATAACAAGGCAAATCTATCTACCTTGAAAATAAAATGGCCCATGGCCAAAGGTTTTTGCAACTCATAAATTCATGATGTTGTTCTTATTAATGAAGCAAATATGCCTTTAAATAGGCTACAAATGAAGAGTTCAACTTAAATTAGGAAAAGTAAAGATAATAATAAAATAAATAAACATATTTTATCTAACCTAAAAAACTAATAAATAGATAACAAATCTAATCCTAAATCATCTAAATAATCAATAAAATTAGTGAAAATTCGTAATAAATAATATTTCCCGTGATAAAACCGTATAGACATTTATGCTCGCACAGTCTTCACTAAAATGGACATAACTTGAGCTCCCGATGTCGGATTGATGCATTTCAAGATGGTTGGAAAGCTAAGAGACAGACGAATATGTTTGACGAAGACATGTAGCCTCAGAAGTGCCCGAATCTCATCCGAAAATTCGATGCAAGTCGGCTAAAATTCCAGACTTATAAAACAGCTTCAACTCTTTGGCTACAATGCATCATTTTAGCCCCTATACACGTATCATTCTCCCCCTGTTGAAAACGATTCGTCCCGAATCTTAAGATTTGTTGATCACAACCATCAAGTCTCTTGAGATGTCTCCAGGAATGAAATATTAAAACTAGGATCTATAAAGAGAATTATATATTTTTTCTCAACTACTAAAACAACAGTAAAAGATAATTGTTTTAAACACCTAAACCAAGGCTCTGATTACCAATTGATACGGAAGCCAGAATCCAAGAATTACCTCAAAATCTAGGAACCCTCTAGATCGCAATTGAATAGAGATTTCTGCTCGCACAGTCTTCACTAAAAAGGACATAACATGAGCTCCCGATGTCGGATTGATGCGTTTCAAGATGCGTTGGAAAGCTAAGAGACAGGAGAATATATTTGAAGAAGACATGTAGACTCAGAAGTGCCAGGATCCCATCCGAAAATTCGATACAAGTCGGCCGAATTTCCAGACTTATAAAACAGCTTCAACTCTTTGGCTACAATGCATCATTTTAGCCCCCCATACATGTATCACTTGGTGATTGAGTATGCTAGATAAGCTAGCTTGGCTTAAATTGTTGATATGTTGATGTTTAAGTATGATGTTGATGTTATATGATGTTTAGCTAAGAGTTAATGTGGTTTTGATTGAACCAAAGTGTCATATATCGGACCTAGAGGTCTGATACGGAAGCCAAGATCCAAGAATTACCTCAAAATCTAGGAACCTTCTAGATCACAATTAATCTAGCAAACTCACTAATATGATCCGAGAAAACCCCAAACTCCAAGTTCAGCAAACCGATAATAAAACATGATCTTGATGTAGAAAACGAGATATGATGAATTTGATGGTGGCGGTGTTGGATAGATTTGTCCTTGGCACCCTCCTAATCGCAATTGAATAGGCAAACACCTGCAAACGGCACGAATCTCTACGATGAATGGATGATGACGAGATAGATGTTGTAGGATATTTTGTCCTTGACACCCTCTTAGATGCGATTATCTAAGCAACCAACCTCAAGCGGCTCTAACCCACCCTCCTAGATGCAATTACCTAGGCAAACAAGAGTGTGAAGATGATCTCCATTACAAGAACTTGACGAACTTACGTTGAAGAAGACTTCTGATACGAAAAATAACAAGGCAAATCTATCTACCTTGAAAATAAAATGGCCCATGGCCAAAGGTTTTTTGTAACTCAAAACATCATGATGTTCTTCTTATTAATGAAGCAAATATGCCTTTAAATAGGCTACAAATGAAGAGTTCAACTTAAATTAGGAAAAGTAAACATAATAATAAAATAAATAAACATATTTTATCTAACCTAAAAAACTAATAGAAAAATAACAATTCTAATCCTAAATCATCTAAATATCTTCATAAAGATTACTAGATTAAATTTAAGTACAAATAATCAATAAAATTATTGAAAATTCGTAATAAATAATATTTCCCTGTGATAAAATCATATAGAGATTTATGCTCGCACAGTCTTCACTAAAATGGACATAACTTGAGATCCCGATGTCGGATTGATGCGTTTCAAGATGCTTTGGAAAGCTAAGAGACAAATGAATATGTTTGAAGAAGACATATAGACTCAGAAGTTCCCGGATCCCATCCGAAAATTCGATGCAAGTCGGCTGAAATTCCAGACTTATAAAACAGCTTCAACTCTTCGGCTACAATGCATCATTTTAGCCCCGCATACATGTATCATTCTCCCCCTGTTGAAAACGATTCGTCCCGAATCATAAGAGTTGTTGATCACAACCTTCAAGTCTCTTGAGATGCCTCCAAGAATGAAATATTAAAACTAGGATCTATATAGAGAATTATATATATATTTTTTCTCAACTACTAAAAAATAGTAAAAGATAATTGTTTTAAATACCTAAACCAAGGGTTCGATACCAATTGATACGGAAGTCAGGATCCAAGAATTACCTCAAAATCTAGGAAACCTCTAGATCACAGTTAATCTAGCAAACTCACTACTATGATCCGAGAAAACCCCAAACTCCAAGTTCAGCAAACCGATAATAAAGCATGATCTTGATGTAGAAAACGAGATAGGATGAATTTGATGGTGGCGGTGTTGGATAGATTTGTCCTTGGCACCCTCCTAATCGCAATTGAATAGGCAAACACCTGCAAACGGCACGAATCTCTCCATGAATGGATGATGACGAGATAGATGTTGTAGGATATTTTGTCCTCGGCACCCTCTTAGACGCGATTATCTAAGCAAGCAACCTCAAGCGGATCTAACCCACCCTCCTAGATGCAATTACCTAGGCAAGCAAGAGTGTGAAGATGATCTCCATTACAAGAACTTGACGAACTTATGTTGAAGAAGACTTTTAATACGAAAAATAACAAGGCAAATCCATCTACCTTGAAAATAAAATGGCCCATGGCCAAAGGTTTTTGCAACTCATAAATTCATGATGTTCTTCTTATTAATGAAGCAAATATGTCTTTAAATAGGCTACAAATGAAGAGTTCAACTTAAATTAGGAAAAGTAAACATAATAATAAAATAAATAAACATATTTTGTCTAACCTAAAAAACTAATAAAAAAATAACAAATCTAATCCTAAATATCTTCATAAAGAATCCTAGATTAAATTTAAGTACAAATAATCAATAAAATTATTGAAAAATCGTAATAAATAATATTTCCCGTGATAAAATCGTATAGAGATTTCTGCTCGCATAGTCTTCACTAAAATGGACATAACTGGAGCTCCCGATGTTGGATTGATGCGTTTCAAGATGTGTTGGAAAGCTAAGAGACAGATGAATATGTTTGAAGAAGACATGTAGACTTAGAAGTTCCCAGATCCCATCCAAAAATTCGATGCACGTCAACTGAAATTCCAGACTTATAAAACAACTTCAACTCTTTGGCTACAATGCATCATTTTAGCCCCGCATACATGTATCAAGGTCACTACAGGCTTCTGCGTACCGGTACGGGTACCCTGAGTTTCAGTACATGGGGTTTGTGCAAGGCTCAAACTGTCGAAAATAGGCCTAGCGTACCAATACGCCTAGCCACCGTATCGATAGCCATGAAGGAAAATAGGCACAATTTTCGGTACACAAGATGGCGTATCGAAATGAACCCTCGAGATTAAACTAGCCGTATCAGTAACGAGGTACCGTATCAGTACGGTCTTTAGTTATTGGAATTCAAGCTTTTGAAATGGTAAAGAGAGGATCGGCACGGGGTCAAGGTCACATCATACGAATTGGTCAACAACTGTATCGATATGGATGTAAGTTGTTACCTCACCAAAAGTACTATTTTTAATGCCAAACTTACAATGTTTTTGCTTGTTTTTAGGTACATTTAGTTCTATTAGGATGTTAAAACCATGCATTTACATAAGGAGTTTAGAATTCTGTCTATGCCAGTGTGAATGGTTGTTTTGTTGGCAATTTTACTGGTTTGGCATAGGATTTGGCCCAGAAAAGCAACACAGGAAGGAATGACTGAGAGAATGCCAGGTGCTGTTGGCACAGATGGACCAGACAATGCCAAGCACCAGTTGGCAGAGAAGTGAACTTGATGCCATGCCAAGAGGCTGTTGGACCCGGAAAAAATAGGACATGATCAGGCTCCGAAAAGATAGCAATTGGACCAATCTCCAAAAAAATAGGAGATAAGATGGTGCCAAGACTAGTTGGCAGATTCATGCCAAACTTGGACGCCAAGGCAGCGTCGGTAGTATGACGTCAGCCCTAGCCTGATCAGCTCTCATTCAGATGTGGATAAGATAACTATCTCTTATCTCTTGCATTTAAAATTCAAATGAGGAGCTCATCCTATCCCTTCCTTGCATGCCTATTTAAACACCAGCCGAGGAAGACTAGAGACGGTGTTGGATAGACAATTAGAGTGAGGAGTTAATGTGCAACGATTGACAACCACCTGCACCTTGGAAGGGTGGTTCAACCAGCTTGGCTGAGAAGCATGGATCTTGAAGGGTTGCATCGAGAGACCTCTTCTAGACCATTTTCTCTTTAAAGTTATTTTATTTTGATTTAAATGATGATGTACTTGTGAAACGTTTGTGCTTTTTTGGTAACTCCCTCACCATGAACTAATTTTATAGTTGGAGGGGGATGTCTGCGTTGAACGCTATTTTATGTTTTAGTTTTTAATAATAAATCTGCCTTGACAATGTTTTATCTATTCGGCATACTTTACTGTTTCCTAAATACTATTCTAAGCGAGAGCTGGCACTGTTGGCCTATTGCTCCTCAATATCTTAATAGGCTTGGGGTGGCAACGATCAAGTTGTTGAATACTAAGGAGAGAAGCTTCGAGAGAAGTTGTTCAAGTAGATGAACTTACTTCGGGAATGAAATCTACCCCTTAGGAGTATAGATTGGATCTTAATCAAATTGGTTTATTTAAAAACATGCACTATAGAGATATAGGGGTTTTTACATGATCAATTTAGGGTAATGACCATTGAGAGAGGCTTTGCTAATTTTGAATCTGCTCGGCAAACAATGCCAAGACATGTTGTTATTAAAGGCTGGCATGGCATGAATTACGTGAAAACCGGGCATTCTCTGCCAACGCTCATCATTCATTAAAACACCTTCCTTGCCAACGTCTTTACTTTACTTTTATTTCTTTTCTTTCCAATTATTTCCAAAACCAACTTCAAAAAAAATCAACTTTTTCTTAAGGCAAGTAACAATCAAAGCAATTGAATTCCATGTCAATCTCTGTGGGATCGATACTCAGCTTACCAGCTGTATTACTTGTAGGCCGTGTATACTTGCACGCAAAAGACTCATCTTGGCACTGTTTTATACTTTTCCAATACATATCTTCTGCCCCTTTTGCCAGCATTTCACCTAGAGAGTCTACAAGTTTTTGGCGCCGTTGCCGGGGATTGCAATGAGATTGACTGTTTTCAAAATTTTACTTGTCCTCTTTTTATATTTTTTTACCTTTTGTTTTTATCGGTGTATGACCATAAGCCATCATGTGGTGGACAAATGGCCATATGATCTGAAAATTGAGAAAACCTTGCGAAGGTTAAAAAGAAGATTTCGAGAGATGCAAAACCAAGGTAATGGACGGAATGGTGTGGTGAACAATGGAGGAAATCTACTGAACAATGAGATACCACCACCACCTGTTGTCTTAGTTGTTAATGAGAGACCTATTAGAGTACATTCGGCACCAACCATTGACAATTTAATGCCAGGACTTGTTGGCACAAAGGTAAACGGTGTCAATTTTGAACTTAAGCCAGTAATGATTCAAACTCTTTTGAATGTAGGTCAGTTTGATGGAGCACTCACTGGAGATCCTAGGCAACATCTAAAGCAGTTCATGGAGATTTGCCAGTTATTCCAACAAAATGGAGTACCTGAAGATACCGTGAAACTGAAGTTATTCACCTCTTCCTTGAGAGATAGAGCTAAGGCTTGACTCAATTTTTTGCCACCTGGCTCAGTCACTTCATGGGCAGACCTATGCCAGAAGTTCTTGACAAGATTCCAGCCGCCAACACTCATTGCCAAGCAACGAGGTGAGATCATTACATTCAGGCAGACTGAGGATGAGACCTTATATGATGCTTGGGAAAGATTTAAAGATCTGCTGAGGAGGTGTCCTATGCATGGATTCCCGAATTGGACTCAAATACAAACCTTTTACAATGGATTAAATGCACAAACAAGGACTGTTGTTGATGCTTCAACAGCTGGTTCGTTGCTTGACAAGACGTATATCGAGGTTGTTGACATTTTAGAGAGGATTACAATCAATGATTTTGAATATCCTGTTGCTAGACTTGGGACCGGAACTAAAACCAATGGGAAATTTTAGGTTGATGACCTAACGTTCATCCATGCCGAAATTACCAACCTTACTAGCATGGTAAGAACGTTGCAAAAGAACAATGAAGCCTAAGAAGTCATGATACGGAAGCCATGATCCAAGAATTACCTCAAAATCTAGGAACCCTCTAGATCACAATTAATCTAGCAAACTCACTAATATGATCCGAGAAAACCCCAAACTCCAAGTTCAGCAAACCGATAATAAAGCATGATCTTGATGTAGAAAACGAGATAGGATGAATTTGATGGTGGCAGTGTTGGATAGATTTGTCCTTGACACCCTCCTAATCGTAATTGAATAGGTAAACACCTGCAAACGGCACGAATCTCTCTGATGAATGGATGATGACGAGATAGATGTTGTAGGATATTTTGTCCTCGACACCCTATCAGACGCGATTATCTAAGCAAGCAACCTCAAGCGGCTCTAACCCACCCTCCTATACGCAATTACCTAGGCAAGCAAGAGTGTGAAAATGATCTCCATCACAAGAACTTGACGAACTTACGTTGAAGAAGACTTCTGATACGAAAAATAACAAGGCAAATCTATCTACCTTGAAAATAAAATGGCCCATGGCCAAAGGTTTTTGCAACTCATAAATTCATGATGTTGTTCTTATTAATGAAGCAAATATGCCTTTAAGTAGTCTACAAATGAAGAGTTCAACTTAAATTAGGAAAAGTAAAGATAATAATAAAATAAATAAACATATTTTATCTAACCTAAAAAACTAATAAATAAATAACAAATCTAATCCTAAATCATCTAAATATCTTCATAAAGAATCCTATATTAAATTTAAGTACAAATAATCAATAAAATTATTGAAAATTCGTAATAAATAATATTTCCCGTGATAAAACCGTATAGAGATTTCTGCTCGAACAGTCTTCACTAAAATGGACATAACTTGAGCTCCCGATGTCAGATTGATGCGTTTCAAGATGTGTTGGAAAGCTAAGAGATAGAAGAATATGTTTGAAGAAGACATGTAGACTCAGAAGTGCCCGGATCCCATCCGAAAATTCGATGCAAGTTGGCTGAAATTCTGGACTTATAAAACATCTTCAACTCTTTGGCCACAATGCATCATTTTAGCCCCCCCATACATGTATCAAGTCAAAGCATTAGACCCATTTTGTACAATTTGTGGAGAGAATCATCATGTGGATGAATGTCCTACCAACCCTGAATCGGTAAACTTTGTTGGCAATGTTAATCGTTACTATAATCCTAACTCCAATACTTAAATGCAGGTTGGAGACAACACCCTAGTTTAGCATGGGGAAATCAAGGAGGAAACCATTACAATGCCCAGCGCTAGAATACCCAGAGGCAGAATAACAATGCCAAGCCAGCTTTCAACAACAATGGCATGCCAGCATTCTATCAGAATGCCACGCCGCAAAAAGCTCAAAACAATTTCCAGCAAGGGCAGAGATTCAACCAAAGAGACACTCTCACAGAGTACATGGAGAGGAATGATGCCACAGTCCAGAGTTTAGTAGCATCAATAAGGAACTTGGAAGTACAGATTGGGCAAATTGACAATGCGCTCAGCAATCGACCCCAAGGAACATTGCCAAGTGACACAGAGGATGCTCGGCACAAAGACAATGAGCAATGCAAAGCTATAACTCTTCGGAGTGGCAAGCAGTGCGAGATGGAGAAGGTTGCTAAGCAGCCAAATTGAGAAGCATGTGCCAGCAGATAACCCTAGGGAAGTAGAGAAAGAGGAAACAAAAGCAAATGATGCCAAAACTGATGCTAGAC
The DNA here is from genome assembly GCA_019671005.1 of Hibiscus mutabilis. Taxonomy (NCBI): domain Eukaryota; kingdom Viridiplantae; phylum Streptophyta; class Magnoliopsida; order Malvales; family Malvaceae; genus Hibiscus; species Hibiscus mutabilis. The sequence continues at coordinate 36,643,263 of CM033713.1, read as the reverse complement.
AGCATACTAATGGCAGCAGCAATGCCAAAATTGATGCCAGAATTGATGCCAACTAGACTGATGCCGTAATTGATGCTAACCAGAGTTTATCTGCCACCACCATTTCCAACGAGACTTCAAAAGCATAAGCAAGACCAGCAATTCAAGCGTTTCTTAGGGTTCTTAAGCAATTGCAAATTAACATTCCATTGGTAGAAGCCCTTGAGCAGATGTCCAACTATGTTAAATTCATGAAGGACATCCTGTCCAAGAAGAGGAAGTTGGGATACTTTGAAACTGTTGCTTCGACCAAAGGATGCAGTGACATGATCCTAAACCGACTGCCACCAAAGCTGAAAGATCCGGGAAGTTTTACCATTCCCTGTACCATTGGCAACAAATTCACGGGCAAGGCACTATGTGACTTAGGAGCCAGCATCAACTTGATGCCAATGTTAGTTTTCAAGAAGCTTGGCATAGAAGCCAGATTGGTCCTATGCACATCCCAAGCGTAAGATTGAGGATGTGCTAGTAAAGGTAGACAAATTTATTTTCCCAGCTAATTTCATCATTTTGGATTATGAGGCGGATATTAATGTCCTAATTATTTTGGGTAGACCTTTCCTTGCCACGGGTAGGGCTTTGATTGATGTTCATAAAGGGGAACTAACAATGCGCATGATTGATCAGCAAGTTACATTTAATTTGTTTCAAGCTTTGAAATGTGCAGATGAACCTGATGAGTGCTAAGAAGAGGAGATGATGGAGTCCATTTACACTTTGGACACGACACAGTTATGCCAAGATACAAAATTCGATGCCAGCGACTTAGACGACGTAGCTGAATTGTTTGAGGAACCAGAAGAATCAGTTTTGGAGGCTGAGGAGGCGAGTTATTTTGAGCCATTACAGTTGGCCGGTAGAGAGATCAAGGCACCTAGACCATCAATTGAGGAGCCACCATTGTTGGAACTAAAACCACTGCCAGATCACTTAAAGTATGCTTATTTAGGTAACCACTTGACTCTGCCAGTGATCATTGCCACTGATCTCACTAATGATCAGGAAGAAAGATTGTTGACAACATTATGCAATTATAAGCAAGCATTAGGATGGACCTTGGTAGACATCCGAGGGATTAGCCCAACCACTTGCATGCACAAGATTATCTTGGAGGAGTACCATGGCAGGACCATTGAAGGCTAGAGAAGGCTAAACCCAAGCATGAAAGACGTAGTGAAAAAAGAGATCATAAAATGGCTCGATGCCGGGATTATATATCCTATCTTCAATAGCTCTTGGGTTAGCCCAGTGCAATGTGCGCCAAAGAAGGGTGGCATCACTATGGTACAAAACAGTAAAGCTGATTTGATTCCCTGTAGAACTATCACATGATGGAGAGTGTGCATGGACTATAGGAGGCTGAACAATGCCACGAGGAAGGATCACTTCTCATTGCCATCCATCGACCAAATGCTAGACAGGTTGGCATGTAAAGCTTTCTATTATTTTTTGGATGGTTATTCGGGTTATAATCAGATTTCCATTGCCCCTGAGGATCAAGAGAAGACCATGTTCACGTGCCCTTATGGGATGTTTGCGTTTAGGAGGATGCCATTCGGCCTATGCAACGCACCAACAACATTCCAACGTTGTATGATGTCCATTTTTTCCGATATGATAGAGCACAATATGGAAGTATTCATGGATGACTTCTCAATGTTTGGCAAAACATTTGAGGAATGTCTTCAGAGTTTGGAGCAAGTCTTGAAGAGATGCATAGAGACGAACCTAGTGTTGAATTGGGAAAAATGCCACTTCATGGTGAAGGAGGGCATTATTCTCGGACACAAGGTAATTGAGAGAGGATTAGAAGTTGATCAAGAGAAAGTTGAGGTAATTAAGCAATTGCTGCCGCCAACGAGTGTAAAAGGTATAAGGATTTTTTTAGAACATGCCAGTTTTTACCTGCTTTTTATTAAAGATTTTTCAAAAATTGCTAAACCTTTATGCTTGTTGTTAGAACATAATACCACTTTTGCATTTGACGATTCTTGTTTGAGAGCATTTCAGGAGCTTAAAGAAAAGTTGATCAATGCCCCTATAGTTGTTGCACCAAACTGGAATAAGCCATTTGAGCTCATGCGCGATGCTAGCGGCTATGTCGTTGGAGCAGTCTTGGGACAAAGGCATGATGCCAGCGGCTATGTCGTTGGAGCAGTCTTGGGACAAAGGCATGGCAAGGTTTTCCATGCCATCTACTATGCCAACCAAACCTTGAACAAAGCACAACTGAATTACTCTACGACCGAGAAAGAATTTCTTGCGGTTGTATTTGCTTTTGACAAATTTAGATCTTATTTAATTGGTAACAAAGTTGTGGTTTTTATAGATCATTCAGCATTGAAGTATCTCTTGGAAAAGAAGGATGCCAAGCCCAGACTAATCCGATGGACGCTCCTACTCCAAGAATTCGATCTTGAGATTCGAGACAAAAAGGGCAGTGAAAACTTAGTAGATGACCATCTCTCACGTTTGGAGCATCATCTTGCTGATGGTAAGATCAATTTTATAAGAGTTGAATTTCCTGATGAGTATTTGCTTGCAGTTAATGTCGTGCCATGGTATGTTGACATTGTTAACTACTTGGTGAGCAACATTTTACCACCAAACTTGGCATACAATGCCAAGAAGAGGTTCTTGCGAGACGTTAGGCATTACTATTGGGACGAGCCAATATTGTTCAAACAGTATGCTGACCATGTGATCCACAGGTGTGCCCGAGGATGAGCAGCATAATATATTGCATTTGTGCCATGCCGCACCATATGGAGGTTACTTTGCTGGGATGAAGACTACCGCCATTGTGCTACAGTCAGGATTCTTTTGGCCCACACTATATAAGGATGCCCACGAGTATGCCAAGGCATGTGATCGATGCCAACAGACATGGAACATCTCTGGCAGACACCAACTACCGCTCCAAAACATTATTCCTGTTGACTTATTTGATGTATAGGGGATAGACTTTATGGGTCCTTTTCCACCCTCATTTGGTAATGTATACATTCTTGTGGCTGTTGACTACGTATCTAAGTGGGTAGAAGCTGTTGCTTTGCCAACAAACGATGCCAAGGCCATTGCCAAGTTCTTACATACATCTTTACTAGATTTGGTGCCCCTAGAGTGATTATTCATGATGAGGGCACCCATTTTAAATGTAGTCTAATCTCTAAAGCTTTGTGCAGGTATGGTATACATTAGAGAATGCCACGGCATATCATCCACAAACAAATGGGCAAGCCGAGATTTCAAACAAGGAGATTAAGAACATCTCCATCAAGGAAAGACTGGTCCTTAAGACTAGATGAGCCCTTGTGGGCTTACAGGACTGTCTTTAAAACACTTTTGGGTACTTCACCGTTTAGACTTGTTTTCGAAAAACCATGCCATCTGTTAGTAGAGCTTGAACATAAAGCCTACTGGGCCATCAAAACACTTGGCATGGCATGGAGAGCTGCTGGAGAAAAAATGTTGCTAGACCTAAATGAGTTGGAAAAATTCAGAACACAAGCCTTTGAGAACGCCAAGATCTATAAGGAAAAGGCAAAACGCTGGCATGATAGTAGGATAATGCCAAGGCAGTTTGAGGTAGGCCAACGTGTTCTGTTATTCAACTCACGACTTAAATTGTTTCTAGGAAAACTAAGATCAAGATGGACGGGCCCTTTTAAAGTTGTGAAGCCCTATGCCCATAGAGCTGTGGACATTAAGAATTTGAAGACATGAGATATCTTTAAGGTGAATGGTTAACGTTTAAAGCACTACATGGAAGGTGATTAGAACAATGCCAAGGAGGTGATCCTCTTGGCAGAGGTAACATGAAAACACCATCATGTTTGAACTTTTGTAAATATTAGGTTAGAGTTTTTCTTTGTTTTTAGGCTTCAAGGTTTTTAGTAGTTTTTCTTTCTTTTAAATTTCAAGTTTTTATTCCTTTACTGTGTTGAAAGGTTTCCTTTGAGTTGTGCAGATTCATTATGCCATGAACAATGCCAGTATTGTTGGCAGAAGCCAATGCCTCAATAGAGAAATCTGCCTGACATAGTGCCAGAATAGCTTGGCATGCAGCGGTGTAAAAGATAGAAGGATGAGAGAAACCCTAGCTTGATCGGCCCATATAATAAAGAGAGTATTTTTCCTTAATATTAAACCCTTAGCTGTTTTTTTTTTAAAAATAATTAATTAGGCTAAAATTTAAATTTAACCTAATCACTTTAAATCCTTACCCTATCCTATCACCTTATCACTTTACCCCTTTCAAATAAATTCTTTTTATTTTTCATCATCATCCCTAATTTCTCCTCCCATTATAACACTCAACCGACCCAAAACATTTCAGTTTCTCACCCTAGCCGGTTAAATAACCAAACATCTCTCTCAGTTTTTTTACTTTCCTTTTCGACAAGCAAGTACCAAAACCCAATTCGTCTCTTCTTCTTCATCTTTGTTCAACACCGTTCATATTCTTCAATTATTTCAATGGCTTCCTCTTCAACTTCTTTTAAGCGATTCTTCAACGAGGAGATTCAAAAAAATTTGAAACCAATTTTGCCTTGAGAAGTTTTTGCTACGAGAAGCACTTCGACCTCAAACAGAGACGAACAATGGCTTCCCTCCAGAAGTCATGTCAACGATTAGCCTGCACAAATGGAGTCTGTTTTGCTAGCAAAAGGGGGAGATCTGTGCCACCATCATTTAAGAATTCTATGCACATCTTGTGACCAAGGATTCACCCTTCTTGATGATTAGAGGTAAATGTGTTCGTTTCGATGAAGGGTATATTAACAATATGTTTGAGTCAGATGGTGCAGAGGATGAATATTTTGAATATGCTGATTCGATGAATGATGCCAAGAGAAAGAGGCTGTTGGCAGATCTGTGTGAGCCTAGCATGGCATGGACAATGTCATCCAAAGGGCACCGTACAGTGAAGAGGTTGACATTGAAGCCCCAATGGAGAGGTTGGAATCACTTTGTGAAGGCGAATCTGATGCCCACATCCCATAACGAGACTGTGTCAGAAGAGAGAATGATCCCATTGCACTCCATTGTTATGGGGTGCAAAATCAATGTTGGCAAGCTTATTATTAAGGAAACTTACTAGTGCGCAGCGAAAGGTAATGGCAGTTTGTTCTTTCCTTTGTTGATTTCTAACATTTGCATGCTCCATAATGTGCCCAAGCTTGATACCGATAAGGGACAAACGATCCAATGAACAACAATTACTACTGCTATATGGAGAAATCTTATTGCTACTGAGCCAAAAGACAAGGGCAAGAGGAAGGTAAAGGCACCCACGCTAAAGCCTAAAATGTCAAAGGCCGAGCCAGCAACCATGCCAAAAACCGTGCCAGACAGTTCACTGGCAATGCTGTCCCAAATTCACCATCACCAGGAGATTATTCTCCAAAAGCTAGAAAAAGCCGATGAGCTCAATGTTAAGATGCGACACTGCATCCAGGCTAGGGATGTTGTAATCAGGGAGGCTCTTACAAAATTATCAACTAATTTTGTGCCAGCATTTCCAGACTTCCCTGCCGAACCCTCTGCCAACGACAATGCCATGTCAGCTAGTCCAGTTCATACCCCGTTCGATGCCACAGACCTATTGTCTCCAGTTCAAGTCGAGTATGCCAGTTCTGATTCTTCATCTGAATCAAAGGAAACCGAAGCCAAGTCGCCAGTAACACTTGCTATACATACATGATCTGATGCCGTCGATGCACCTGCCAGGTCAGAGCCTACCAAGAAAAAGGAGGAAGTTACAGCCTCCACTGCCGCTTCAAAACCAAGCCTGAAAAGAAATAAGCACATGGCCCCTGATCGTGGGCCATTTGTGAGAAGAAAGACCCGTGCCGCACGACAAATTGTCTTGAAGGGGAGTCCACTTCTATCTAAACTCCTTTACATTTCATTTCATTGCATTTACATGATCATGCATTTTTCTTTTTTTCTATTTTTCTTGTATATATGTATTGTTTCATGCATTGAGGACAATGCACATCTTGGGTTTGGGGGTGTGCATTTTCTCACATTTATGCCATGCCATACATTTCATGTTTAAATTTTGTTGCCATGCCATTTAGGCCATTTAGATAGATGCATATCGAACCACTAAAAAAGAAAAAGAAAATTTTGCCTTAGTTTAATCTTGAAAAATGTTAACATTTGTTAGGCAAGTTTAATTTGATCTAGGTGTGATACGAAAGCCAGGATCCAAGAATTACCTTAAAATCTAGGAACCCTCTAGATCACAATTAATCTAGCAAACTCACTAATATGATCCGAGAAAACCCCAAACTCCACGTTCAGCAAACCGATAATAAATCATGATCTTGAGTAGAAAACGAGATAGGATGAATTTGACGGTAGCGGTGTTGGATAGATTTGTCCTTGGCACCCTCCTAATCGCAATTGAATAGGCAAACACTTGCAAACGGCTTGAATCTCTCAGATGAATGGATGATGACGAGATAGATGTTGTAGGATATTTTGTCCTCGGCACCCTCTTAGACGCGATTATCTAAGCAAGCAACCTCAAGCGGCTGTAACCCACCCTCCTAGATGCAATTACCTAGGCAAGCAAGAGTGTGAAGATGATCTCCATTACAAGAACTTGACGAACTTACGTTGAAGAAGACTTCTGATACGAAAAATAACAAGGCAAATCTATCTACCTTGAAAATAAAATGGCCCATAGCCAAAGGTTTTTTGTAACTCAAAACTTCATAATGTTCTTATTAGTGAAGCAAATATGCCTTTAAATAGGCTACAAATGAAGAGTTCAACTTAAATTAGGAAAAGTAAAGATAATAATAAAATAAATAAACATATTTTATCTAACCTAAAAAACTAATAAATAAATAACAAATCTAATCCTAAATCATCTAAATATCTTCATAAAGAATCCTAGATTAAATTTAAGTACAAATAATCAATAAAGTTATTGAAAATTCGTAATAAATAACATTTCCCGTGATAAAATCGTATAGAGATTTCTGCTCGCACAGTCTTCACTAAAATGGACATAACTTGAGATCCCGATGTCGGATTGATGCATTTCAAGATGCGTTGGAAAGCTAAGAGACAGACAAATATGTTTGAAGAAGACATGTAGACTCAGAAGTGCCCGGGTCCCATCCGAAAATTCGATCCAAGTCGGCTGAAATTCTAGACTTATAAAATAGCTTCAACTCTTTGGCTACAATGCATCATTTTAGCCCCCCATACATGTATCATTCTCCCCTGTTGAAAACGATTCGTCCCGAATCTTAAGATTTTTAATCACAACCTTCATGTATCTTAAGATGTCTCCAGGAATGAAATATTAAAACTAGGATCTATATAGAGAATTATATATTTTTTTCTTTTTCTCAACTACTAAAAACAAAGTAAAAGATAATTGTTTTAAACACCTAAAGCAAGGCTCTGATTACCAATTGATACGGAAGCCAGGATCCAAGAATTACCTCAAAATCTAGGAACCCTCTAGATCATAATTAATCTAGCAAACTCACTAATATGATCCGAGAAAACTCCAAACTCCACGTTCAGCAAACTGATAATAAAGCATGATCTTGATGTAGAAAACGAGGTAGGATGAATTTGACGGTAGCGGTGTTGGATAGATTTGTCCTTGGCACCCTCCTAGTCGCAATTGAATAGGCAAACACCTGCAAACGGCACGAATCTCTCCGATGAATGGATGATGACGAGATAGATGTTGTAGGATATTTTGTCCTCGGCACCCTCTTAGATGCGATTATCTAAGCAAGCAACCTCAAGCGGCTCTAACCCACCCTCCTAGATGCAATTACCTAGGCAAGCAAGAGTGTGAAGATGATCTCCATTACAAGAACTTGACGAACTTACGTTGAAGAAGACTTCTGATACAAAAAATAACAAGGCAAATCTATCTACCTTGAAAATAAAATGGCCCATAGCCAAAGGTTTTTTATAACTCAAAACTTCATGATGTTCTTATTAGTGAAGCAAATATGCCTTTAAATAGGCTACAAATGAAGAGTTCAACTTAAATTATGAAAAGTAAAGATAATAATAAAATAAATAAACATATTTTATCTAACCTAAAAAATTAATAAATAAATAACAAATATAATCCTAAATCATCTAAATATCATCATAAAGAATCCTAGATTAAATTTAAGTACAAATAATCAATAAAGTTATTGAAAATTCGTAATAAATAACATTTCCCGTGATAAAATCGTATAGAGATTTCTGCTCGCACAGTCTTCACTAAAATGGACATAACTTGAGATCCCGATGTCGGATTGATGCATTTCAAGATGCGTTGGAAAGCTAAGAGACAGACAAATATGTTTGAAGAAGACATGTAGACTCAGAAGTGCCCGGGTCCCATCCGAAAATTCGATCCAAGTCGGCTGAAATTCTAGACTTATAAAATAGCTTCAACTCTTTGGCTACAATGCATCATTTTAGCCCCCCATACATGTATCATTCTCCCCCTGTTGAAAACGATTCGTCCCGAATCTTAAGATTTTTTAATCACAACCTTCATGTATCTTAAGATGTCTCCAGGAATGAAATATTAAAACTAGGATCTATATAGAGAATTATATATTTTTTTCTTTTTTCTCAACTACTAAAAAACAGTAAAAGATAATTGTTTTAAACACCTAAAGCAAGGCTCTGATTACCAATTGATACGGAAGCCAGGATCCAAGAATTACCTCAAAATCTAGGAACCCTCTAGATCATAATTAATCTAGCAAACTCACTAATATGATCCGAGAAAACTCCAAACTCCACGTTCAGCAAACTGATAATAAAGCATGATCTTGATGTAGAAAACGAGGTAGGATGAATTTGACGGTAGCGGTGTTGGATAGATTTGTCCTTGGCACCCTCCTAGTCGCAATTGAATAGGCAAACACCTGCAAACGGCACGAATCTCTCCGATGAATGGATGATGACGAGATAGATGTTGTAGGATATTTTGTCCTCGCACCCTCTTAGATGCGATTATCTAAGCAAGCAACCTCAAAAGCGGCTCTAACCCACCCTCCTAGATGCAATTACCTAGGCAAGCAAGAGTGTGAAGATGATCTCCATTACAAGAACTTGACGAACTTACGTTGAAGAAGACTTGATACAAAAAAATAACAAGGCAAATCTATCTACCTTGAAAATAAAATGGCCCATAGCCAAAGGTTTTTTATAACTCAAAACTTCATGATGTTCTTATTAGTGAAGCAAATATGCCTTTAAATAGGCTACAAATGAAGAGTTCAACTTAAATTATGAAAAGTAAAGATAATAATAAAATAAATAAACATATTTTATCTAACCTAAAAAATTAATAAATAAATAACAAATATAATCCTAAATCATCTAAATATCATCATAAAGAATCCTAGATTAAATTTAAGTACAAATAATCAATAAAATTATTGAAAATTCGTAATAAATAATATTTCCCGTGATAAATTCGTATAGAGATTTCTGCTCGCACAGTCTTCACTAAAATGAACATAACTTGAGATCCCGATGTCGGATTGATGCGTTTCAAGATGCGTTGGAAAGCTAAGAGACAGAAGAATATGTTTGAAGAAGACATGTAGACTCAGAAGTGCCCGGATCCCATCCGAAAATTCGATGCAAGTCGCTGAAATTCCAGACTTATAAAACAGCTTCAACTCTTTGGCTACAATGCATCATTTTAGCCCCCCGTACATGTATCAAGGTGTCTGTCCAATGAGGAAATTTTAATCTTTAGTTGTCATGCCATGCCATCAGAGTAGTATGCCAGGTTAGCTTGGCAATTGATCTCTAGTTTAGGAAGCTAAAACTTCACTTTACACACAGTATGTATCTAGTTCCTTAACAAACTTAGACTTTTTGAAACTATGCTCAGATTTAAAAAAAGGATCAAATGATGCCAGGGTAAAAGAAACTAATAAGGCATCAATGTTATGCCAGGGCAATGAAAAAATGAACTCTTCTCTACCTAGGGATAATAGGTTACTTGGGGATCCGTGGTTTGCTCCCTCTTAGTTCTCAAGTCTAAAACCTTAGAGTATGAATTGAAGAGAAAGCCTAGTGATATCTAGATTAAGGTGGGGATTCATGGTATGCTCTCTCTTATCTCGCACGCTAAATAGTGTACGAAGCAAGCTTAAATTAATGCCAACAGAAACCCTTGGCAAGAAAAAAATGATAAAAATAAGAATCTGAGTTTAGGTAGTAAAATTGGGTAAAGGGGAGAAAGGATACTTGATGCATATTGCCTACACATTATGCACTCTTCATGAACTTCTAGTAGAGTGATATTACTACACTTGAATTACTACCTGCTTGGCATTATTGCACTGAGATACTAAGGACAGAAATAGAGCCAAATTTTGCTTGCCAGCAAGTGTTGGTATTCAACCAAAATTTTATCGAGATAACATTTTCACAATTTTGTTTTTATTTTGATTGCATTACTTGAGGACAAGCAATGAGTTAGGTTTGGGGTGTGTTACCTCTCCAAAAGTACTATTTTTAATGCCAATCTTACAATGCTTTTGCTTGTTTCAGGTACATTTAGTTACATTAGGATGTTAAAACCATGCATTTGCATAAGGAGTTTAGAATTCTATCTATGCCAGTGTGAAGGGTTGTTTTGTTGACAATTTTGCAGGTTTGGCATAGGATTTGGCCCAGAAAAGCAATATAGGAAGGAATGCCATAGAGAATACCAAGTGCTGTTGGGACAGATGGACTAGACAATGCCAAGCACCGGTTGGTAGAGAAGTGAACTTGATGCCATTCCAAGAGGATGTTGGACCCCGAAAAAATAGGACATGATCAGGCTTTGAAAAGATAGCAATTGGATCAATCTCTGAAAATATAGCGGATAAGATGGTTGTAAGACTGGTTGGCAGATTCATGCCAAGCTTGGATGATAAGGCAGCGTCGGCAGTATGACGTCAGCCCTAGCCTAATCAGCTCTCATTCAAATGTGGATAAGACAATTATCTCTTATCTTTTGCATTTAAAATTCAAATGAGGAGCACATCCTATCCCTTCCTTGCATGCCTATTTAAACACCAACCGAGGAGGACTAGAGAGGGTGATGGATAGACGATCAGAGTGAGGAGTTGGTGTGCAACTATTGACAATCGGCTGCACCTTGGAAGGGTGGTTCGACCAGCTTGACCGAGAAGCCTGGATCTTGAAAGGTTGCATCGAGAGCCCCCTTCTAGCCCATTTTCTCTTTAAAGTTATTTTATTTTGAGTTAAATGATGATGTACTTGGGAAACATTTGTGGTTTTTTGGTTAAGTCCCTCACCATGAACTAATTTCATAGTGGTGGGGGATGTTTGCGTTGAACTCTATTTTATGTTTTAGTTTTTAATAATAAATTTGCCTTGGCAATGTTTTATCTATCCGGCATACTTTACTGTTTCCTAAATATTATGCCAAGCGAGAGCTAGCATTGTTGGCCTATTACTCCTCAATATCTTAACAGACTTGGGGTGGCAACGATCAAGTTGTTGAATACTAAGGAAAGAAGCTTCGAGAGAAGTCGTTCAAGTAGATGAACTTACTTCGGGAGTGAAATCTACCCCTTAAGAGTATAGATTGGATCTTAATCAAATTGCTTTATTTAAAAGCATGCACTATAGAGATATAGGGGTTTTTACATGATTAATTTAGGGCAATGACCATCGAGAGAGGCTTTGCTAATTTTGAATTTGCTCGGCAAACAATGCCAAGACAGGTTGTTATTAAAGGATGGCACGGCATGAATAGCGTGAAAAACAAACATTCCCTGCCAACACTCATCATTCATTTAAGCACCTTCATTTCCAATGTCTTTACTTTACTTTTATTTTTGTTCTTTCCAATTATTTCCAAAACCAACTTCAAAACAAATCAAGTTTTTCTTAAGGCAAGTAACAATCAAAGCAATTGAATTCCAAGTCAATCTCTGTGGGATCGATACTCAACTTACCAGCTGTATTACTTGCAGACCGTGTATACTTGTACACAAAAAACTTATCTTAGCACTGTTTTATACTCTTCCAATACATATCTTTTGCCCCTTTTGCCAGCATTTCACCTAGAGAGTCTACATAAGTATACTGGTACAGTAATCTATTATGTTAGTTGGTCCGTATCGGTATGCCCTGTTGAATTTGTGTTATTTGGTGCTGAAGTTTGAATATCTTCCAAATTAGTCCCTATTTTTGTATGAATGCAATTAATATATGAATGATTTGAATTGGAATAGAAATTAACCTATGAGCATGAAATGGATCTAATTAAGGGTTGGTAAACTTAATTGTTCTAAAAGGCCCCGTAATTTGTAATACTTATGGTCCCTGATGTTTATCGTGATTAAATTGGAACTTGATTTGTAATTTGACGTGAATGTAACAAAATCGCTGAAGCATGCACATATAGGACATTAATGAAATGCATTTAGACAAGATAAAAAAGAAAAAAAAGGCTCGATTTAGGGTTTTAGCTCTAATTTACTTCGGCAAACCTAATATGGCTCTTTTGGACCAGTTTTGGCTAGGCCAGGCTAAGGGGGTTATAGTACTAATACGCATGGTAATCGTATCGATATGCGTAGCTGGAACATAGGCTTGTTGTTAGTACACGAGCAACCGTATCGATATGCCCTTTAGCCACTAGAATTCCTTTTTGAAATACCTTGTAATTATTGGAAATTGTGTTTTAGTCTCTGAAATGCAAACTTGTGCAATTGGATGTCAAATCGATGCCCGATTGAGTTGTAACTTTCACCATAACCAGCATGATAACCTTAGGACTTAAAAATGCATTTAGATAAGTTAAAAGAAAAAAATAGACCATTTCCAATGTAAATCTTCCGGGTTGGTCTCGGCAAACCCTAATGTAGCTCGCTCAGTTTGGTCTTGCGACTAGACTGGGTTAAAGGTGTTACATTTAGTGGTATTAGAGCCAGGTTTATGACTGTTGGGAGGTGGGTTATGGTTGTTTGGTTGATTGTTATTACATGAATATGTTGTTTGACATGCACGACATTTGAATTTGTGAGATTATGTTTGATATGGAGTATGCTTGAGTGTTTAACTTGGGGACACGTTGCCTTATTACTACTTGAGTTAAATGATTTTATTTTTAAACAAGAGTGACTTGGATTCTTGTTGCAAGTTGGCCTAATTATTTTGTTTTATTGCATTATCATGTTTAGACTCATACTTTTGCGTATGGGACCAAGACGAGAGACTAGAGCTTATATAGGGAGTATGGTAGATAAACAAGATGATGAGTTACCTCCTCCTCAACTGATTCCTCCTGCTGGTGTTAGGGTAGAGGACGATGCGCCTCAAGCACCACAATGACCTATTTTTAGGGATATGACACCATTAATCTAAGCGATGACGGGAGCTTTCTAGGCGGGCATGGCTGGAGTGCATGTATCTGCACCGACGCTCTAGCTGTTAACACTAGTTTACCTTTGGAGCGTCTATGTAGCTTGGGTGGTACCGTGTTTATAGGTTTGGCACCTGAAGCAGGTGAGGAATGGTTTGCTAGCGCGAAAAGGATCCTTGGTCAGATGGAGTGTACAGACGTTCGCAAGCTGGGTTGTATTGTGTCTTTGCTTCAGGGTGATGCTTATAGTTGGTGGACAACTGCAATCGCGGGCACGGAACCTTCTGATGCGACATGGGAATTATTTCATGACACTTTTTTGAAGAAGTATTTGGGATCTTGATATCATGATGAGAAGAAGAGGGAGTTTATGGCTTTGGAATAGGGGAACATGTCTGTTTTTGATTATGAGATCTAGTTTGTTCAGTTGAGCTAGTATGCTCATGATCTGGTTCTTGATGAGCGACAATGATATGACCGGTTCTGCTATGGGTTGGTCAAGGAGGTGAAGACATACATGCTGGCTACAGATTATATAGAGTTTGATGTCCTGGTTTCCCGAGCTAAGTTCATAGAACATAATTTACGATTGTTTGCTCGTTCTATAAGTTCATCTGTGAGAAAGAGAAATGCTGAATTAGATGTTGGTAGGGATCGTTACTAGATGCACAAAGACAAAAGGTATTGTTCAGATTAGATACGTGAAGGAAATGGTGTTAGACATGGAAATCATGGTCAGAATACCTATACTAGAGTTCATGAGTGTAAGGGATGTGGTAGGAGGCATTTGGGATAGTGTTGGGTGCTCAAGGTAGTTGTTGGAGTTGTGGATCATGGGATCATATCAGGCGAGACTGTTTGTAATTAGCCAGAGAAGGTCAGGCTCCTGCACCTACAGTTGTACCGTAGAGAGGCCGTGGGCGCTGCAGCGTACATTTCCAGTGTAGGGATAATGGGTCGAGAATGTGGCCCATACCATAGCGGTTCAGCTTAAGAATGGTGGACCGACAAGGGTTTTTGCTCACCGTTTAGGGAGGAATGATACCAACGTGATTGCAGGTACTATTACCTTGCAGTTTATACATTTTTATCTTTGATTGACTATGGCTCTGCACATCCTACATTCTGTATGGACATGCTTGCTTGCTTAACATACCTGTAGAGTTGTTAGATGTTGGTATGCTGGTAACAAGTTCCTTTGGTTAGACGGTCGTAGCTAGGAGGTTGTATAGGAGTTGTCCCTTAATGGTTTAAGGGCACTGCGACCGACCTGATGGAGTTGTTGTTTCATGGTTTTGATGTGATTTTACGGATGGATTGTTGTCTCAACATAGTGCTATAGTTGATTGTGAGACCAAGCGAGTTTCGCTAAAACTTGCAGAGGATTACGAAGTGGTGGTTGTGGGCGAGAATGTCAAGTTCTTATCAAATATGGTTTCAGCTTTAGAAGCATGAAAGTTGTTAGAATATGGGGATCAAGCATACTTAGCCTATGTTATGAACCCTAATATGAAATAAGTGCGTGCCCAAGATATTCGCACAATTTGTGATTTTCTAGGAGTGTTTCCTGAAGAGTTGCCTGGTTTGTCACCGAATATGGAGGTAGAGTTTTGCATTGAGACGTATGTGGATAAGGCTTCAGTGTTGATTTCACCGAATTGTATGGCATTAAAAGAGTTAAAAGGAGTTAAAGATGCAGTTATAGGAGTCGTTGGATCATGGTTTCATTCAGCTATGTGTGTCACCGTGGGGAGCACCGATGTTGTTTGTAAAGAAGAAAGATGACACGATAAGAATGTGTATTGATTATCGGCAACTGAACAAGTTGACAATAAAGAACAAGTATCCTTTGCAGAGGATTAAGGATCTATTTGATCAGTTTTGGGGTGCTATAGTGTTTTCTAAGATTGATCTGAGGTCTGGGTATTATCAGTTGAAGGTGAAGGATAAAGACGTGCCAAAGATAGCTTTTCGCACGCGTTATGGGCATTATGAGTTCTTGGAGATGTTTTTTGGATTTTCCAATGAACTAGCAGCATCATGGATATGATAAATCAAGTGTTCCATGAATTCTTGGATCAATTTGTGGTAGTGTTCATCGATGACATTTTGTGTACGCTCGTACCGAGGAAGATTATGATTGACATCTACGGATTGTGTTGTATGTTTTGTTGGACAACAAGCTTTATGCCAAGCTAAGTAAGTGTGAGTTTTGGATCAAGCAAGTGGTTTTCCTTGGTCATGTTGTTTCAGCCGATGGTATTCGTGTAGATCCGTAGAAAATTAAAGCTGTTGTGAATTGGAAACAACTGAAGTCGGTATCAGAGGTTTGTAGTTTCCTAGGGTTGGTAGGATATTATCGACATTTTTTGGATGGGTTCTTGAGGATTGTTGGTCCTTTGCCGAAGTTGTTGCAAAAGGATGTGAGTTTTGAGTGGACGAAGAGTAGATAACATGGCTTTGATAAGTTGAAGGAAGCCTTAACACAAGCTCCAATCTTGATTCAACCTGAGTCAGAGAAGAAGTTTGTTGTGTATAGCGATGCATCCTACGTGGGCTTGGGGTGTGTGCTGATGCAAGAAGAAATGGTTGTAGTTTATGCATCTAGACAGTTGAAGGTGCACGAGCGCAACTATCCTATGCACGATATTGAGTTGGCTGCGATGGTGTTGGCGTTGAAGATTTGGAGACATTATCTTTATAGTAAGAAAAGTATTGTATACACGGATCACAAGAGTTTGAAATACCTGATGTCGCAGAAGGAGTTGGATCTTATGCAACGAAGATGGTTGGAGTTGCTAAGGATTATGATTTAACAATTGAGAATCATCCGGGTAAGGCTAATGTTGTAGCCGATGCCTTGAGTAGAAAGGTTGCGGTTGAGTTAAAGGCGTTGTTTGCTCAGTTGAGTGTAACACAGGATGGTGGTTTGTTGGCTGAGTTGCAAATGAAGCCATCGCTAATGCAGTAGATCAAGGAGAAGCAACCTTATGATGATTATTTGGTACCGCGTGTTAAGGATATTATGGAAGGTAATCAGACGAATTTTTGCTTTAGTGAGGAAGATGTTTTGTGTTTCAAAAGTCGAGTGGTGGTGCAGAAAGATGAAAAATTGAGTCATATTATCTTGGCTAAGGCACATTCAAGTCCTTTTGCTATACATCCGGGGAGTACGAAAATGTATCAAGATCTAAAGAAAGAGTATCTTTGGATTGGTTTGAAAAAAGATGTCGCATATTTTGTTGCTTGTTGCATGGTTGTCAACGTGTTAAGGCGGAGCATCAATTTCTCTCGGGGTTGTTCCAACTGTTAAGGATTCTAAAATGGAAGTGGGAGAGAAGTACCATGGATTTTATCTTCATTTTGCCTTTGACGCCAACAAAGAAGAATTCTATGTGGGTGTGTAACACTCTCCAAAAATACCCCTAATTCAAAAACCTAATTTTGAAATCCCTAAATTCAAAACCCTAGAAATTAGGAATTTAAAAATCAAACCCTAATTAAGAAATTTGGGAATTAGTTAAATTTTAAACAAATTTAGTGACCTTTTTATAAAAAAATTTATATTAGGTACCTATTTTGTGAACCTTAAAAAAAGTCAAGACTTACGTAGTAAATTATCCAAAAGATTGGACTATTTAAACCTACCAAACCATTTGATACTCCTTTTTGTTTACCAACAGCCACCCTCTCGTCATCTCTCTCTATTGTAATCTCCAATCGATCACCCCTCTAACCATAACACATCTTTTGCCACCCATTCTCCAACCCCCTTTAGAGCTATTCTTAAGTTCCACGATTCGAAGAAAACCCTTAAACCCAATGTCCCTTTACACGTCTTTCGGCTGAGACCGTGTTAACCCCTTTGCAGTATCATTTGCTCAATCAAGACGAATTGTGGGGCCCTCCTCTTATCCCCGTCTCCTTTACTGCTCACTCATTATTTAGGTAAGCCATTCACCGTTTGCAGTATTGAAGTCTTAGCCACCATTAGTTTATTTTTTATCATTAACTTTATTTGTTTATTTTTTTAATTAAAGTATAGGTAAATATATAATGTAATTAAGTACTATAGTTGGAGTATATTTATATAATAATTATATGTTACTACTATTTAATGATATAGTCTTTGAAGCAATTACGTTTCAAATAATATAAGGGCGCCATTAATTTTTTATTGTTTAGACAATAGTATATCGGTTGTTATACGATGGTCTACCCAAGTCGAGCCATAACCCGAGTTGATTCATTGACCAAGATACCTATTGACCGTTGAGAATTTATTATTGGATAATGAATAAGATTATTGTTGTGATTATAAGGAGATCATTATTCTTTAGACCGTGAGTTTGACGAATTACCACCCCCTTCGCCTATTCGATCTGACCGTGCACGTACCACGAGAACTATACCTGAGTATTCTTTTAGTTTAGTATTAGTATTTTTTTATCTTGGTGCCATAGTGATAAATTTTTAATGTAGAGATTGATATCGTAGATTTTGATTCAGCTAGGCCCAATGCTAGATCTGAACGTGAGAGGCATTCTTCTCGGCATTAGAGCTACTGCTTGCTAAGGTGTGTCTCTTCCTGTGCCACATATTTGTGTATTTCTTACTGTGCTATATTCTATGAAATACTGTTTTAAATCTTCCTTGAATTATGGTCTAATTGATTGTGATTCGAGAATGTTTTGAAAACATCATGCATGGCATATTAAATTTTGCTTTCAAATCAAGTATCGGATTTTTGAAAAATGAGACACTCGTAAGAGTTCGGATTTATGATTTTACAAATCATATCATGAGTCATGGGATCGAAATTATGTTCGAAGAAAGTAATGGAAACCTCTACTCTGGCGAGGGAAACCTCCACTTTGACGAGGGCAACCTCCACTTTGTATGATATCGGATAGTCGGGTATTAAGTCATGCATCAGACATCATAACATATTATTTGGATTTATCAGATTTATTATGCATTCAGAAAAGCCTTTATCAGAAAATAAAAACATTGTTTTGTTTTTGTGTTTCTTGCACTTTAGAAACACACTAAGCTCTTTAGGTTACACCCCCACAATTTCTTCTTTCAGATACTTAGACTGATTAGGAGACTCGGTACTTGGAGCATCTCACATTTTACTCCGATATTTTATTATTCAGTATGAATTCTTTTCAATTGTTTCAGATTAATGTTTTAAAATATTTTGGGATATTTATGTAATTCGGACATTGGGACTATTTATAATTTGGGTTTTATTGGATGCATGGATTTGTAAGGTTATTTTCGGATATTTAATCACACTATCGGAATAAGGTTATACGAATGTGTTTTATAATAAATGAAACGTGATTGAGTTTAATTTTAAATTTAATAATAATTTCGTATTTTATAATATTTCAACCTAAGATTTATAACTTGAGGGACAAGCTTTCAAACTTGACTCCCAAGGTTTAACCTAAGCAATTAGGTTAAATTTAGTGGTATCAGAGCCTGGTTCAACCCTCAGACTATGAGGCTAACAAAAGTTATTTTCAAAATATTTTTGACTTCTGCATGCATCTGAAATATTTTGAGATAAATGAGAATTTTTCTAAAAAAAATACTACGATACTATGTGATTTTGACTTTACCATTTTCAATGTGTTTTAAAATCCGAGACTCCAGTACCGAATTTGACTCTAGGCTCTTACCTTTTGTAGATAGTCTACTATACCACCGTGTAGGGGTTCTAGTTTGTGAGTGGTCGAGGCCGGGGTCGTACCGCAGCTTTTGAGAGGGACCACTTACCTTCATCTGATGAGATGGAAAATAAAAATGAGATATCAGATAATGAGGTCGAGCCATTGGGAGGACATCAAAGTAATAACTCTCTCGATGTTGAGGTCTTGGAGACAGCTTAGTTGGACAGTGCCACAGTTAATCGTGAGTTGCTGCGTTACCTCCGTCAGTAGGAGGGTTCGAGGAAGCCCATATCCACAGAGTTTATATATGCTGGGATGAGATTGTTTGAGGGTAAAACTGGTACTCATCTCGCTGATGCTGAGTATTGGCTGAAGAAGTTACAAAGGCTATTTGTTGAGATGAGTTACCCTGCAGATCAGATGTTGAGCGGGGTCAAATTACTAATATTGGACAAGAAGCTGAATTTGTTCGATGCAAACAATAATGGCCAAAACAATGCACGCATAGGAGGTCAAAAACTATGTATCTTGCACAAGAAACTGAATCTGTTTGTGAAGTTTGGAAAGTCAGCTAACTTGCGACGAATTTTTGGATGGGATCCAGGCATTTATGGGTCAACATGTCTTCTTAAAACTTTCTCGGCTACAAATTAGCTTTCCAACGCATCGTGAAACGCCTCAATCGGACACCTGGATATCAAGATACGTCTATTTTAGCGAAGACAGCGCATGCAGAAATTCCTATACGGGATTAATACGGGATTTTTGGATAATTACGAATTTTCAAGATTTTATTTGATTATTTTTAATTTAAATCAATATAGGATTCTGCAATATATATTAGGATCAGATTTATTTAACTAGGATTTTATTTTTAGCATTTATTTATTATTAGAAGTTACTTATCTAATTAGGAGATTATATTTTAGCATTTATTTATTGTATTTAATTCCTAAGTTTAGTAGGATTAAAACTTCTCCATGGCCTATATAAAGGAGGCTTCACCCACATTGTAATGCAGATTTCATTGGTTAATAAAAAGTTCTCTTTGGAGATTTTAGTATTCTTTGAGTTTGCAAGTGTTCGGTAAACTTGTAGAAGCCATCTTCAACATAAGATCATCGAGTTCTTGTGAGGGAGATCATCTTCACACTCTTGCTTGCCTAGGTAACTGCATGTAGGAGGGTGGGTTAGAGCCGCTTGAGGTTGCTTGCTTAGATAATTGCGTCTAAGAAGGTGCCGAGGACAAAACAACAACTATCAATTCATCACGCCATCTCCACATATTCAAGCTTCCTCCATTGATGCCACCACCATAAGCAAATCTGAATTTTTAGATTTGTTCTTTATTTTGGTTTGTTTTGTTTTTCTCTTTATTCGAATTTGCACTACTCTATCATTTGGTATCAAGCGACCCTTTGACTGCCCGATTTCACGCCGAGCGGCCATGAGTGGGGTAGGCAGGGTGGACAACTGTGACAAGGTGGCCCATCACGAGAGCAGAAGCTCGTGACGAGGGCGTCACGAGGTTGAGTGGGGGAGAATGTCACGCTTGAGAAGAGGCGAGGTCATTAATCTCATATCGGAAAGGAAAAGGGAGGTCTTGGGATATAAATACGGTGGCCCTGCACATCCTATCAGACATGTCTTTTGAGAAGAGGGTAATGGCCCCGTGACAAGCGGCTGCAAATTAGTTTTCCAACGCATCTTGAAACGCCTCAATCGGACATCTGGATATCAAGATACGTCTATTTTAGCGAAGACAACGCATGCAGAAATTCCTATACGGGATTTTTGGATAATTACGCATTTTCAAGATTTTATTTGATTATTTGTAATTTAAATCAATATAGGATTCTGCAATATCTATTAGGATCAGATTTATTTAACTAAGATTTTATTTTTAGCATTTATTTATTAGTAGAAGTAACTTATCTAATTAGGAGAATAGATTTTAGCATTTATTTATTGTATTTAATTCCTATGTTTAGTAGGATTAAAACTTCTCCATGGCCTATATAAAGGAGGCTTCACCCACATTGTAATGCAGATTTCGTTGATTAATAAAAAGTTCTCTTTGGAGATTTTAGTATTCTTTGAGTTTGCAAGTGTTCGGTAAACTTGTCTAGAAGCCATCTTCAACATAAGATCATCGAGTTCTTGTGAGGGAGATCATCTTCACACTCTTGCTTGCCTAGGTAATTGCATCTAGGAGGGTGGGTTAGAGCCGCTTGAGGTTGCTTCCTTAGATAATTGTGTCTAAGAGGGTGCCGAGGACAAAACAACAACTATCAATTCATCACGCCATCTCCACATATTCAAGCTTCCTCCATTGACGCCACCACCATAAGCAAATCTGAATTTTTAGATTTGTTCTTTATTTTGGTTTGTTTTGTTTTTATCTTTATTCTAATTTGTTGTACTCTATCATTTGGGATCAGATTTGGGACGATTCTTGACAAGAATTTTGGCGTTTTTGGGTGAAAAACTCAAAAATTAGGGAAAATTCGTCAAATTCAAACGAGCGAATTTTGAGCTGAAAATGTCCAGATCAGATCTACACCTTTGGAGGAGTCACCACATAAAATTTCAGAATTTGTTGACACCGGGAACACCTCAAACGAAGTAGATCAAGTTGCTACAAAATTCTAGGATTTTCGGGGTTTTTCTAATTTTCTTTCATTCTTAGCCATTAGTTTTCGTTTGTTTTTGCTTTTATTGCTTCTTACACACCTTCTAACACATTCTTGTTTCCTTGTGTTAGTAGGACTAAAAGTTGCATACTCTTATTTCTCCTTGCAACTATAATTCTATTGGTGTCTAACCTTTTCTTTGGATTCTTAAAGCAATTAGGATGTTTTATTCTCTTTTCAACACTCGTTATCGTATACCAATAAATATTTTTCGGTCACAATGTAAGATACAAGGTAATCTATGTTCTTTAATTACTGATGGTGATAGTCGTGTAAACTTAGTGAGTAGCTTCATTGTTGATGCACTCGATCTACCATGCCAAGAACACCCTAAGCCGTATCATCTTCAAGGGTTTAATAGCGGACCAGATATGAAGGTAACCGAACGTTGTTGAATCTCTTTTACTCTTGAAAGCTATTGTGATGATGTATGGTGTGACGTGGTTCCTATGGAAGTCACCCAATTGCTATTAGGAAGACCTTGGAAAAATGATCGGGGCACTGTCCATCAAATCAATACAAATGGATACTCAGTTGTGCACCAAGGCCAAAAGCTCTCGTTTGCTACAATAGAGACGGAAAAAGTAGATGAAGAAATAGCAAAAGCAAAAAAGCAGTGTGAGAGGATAAAACAAAAAAGATTGGAAGCGCAAAAGGCTGAATCAATTGACCACACAAAGGCAACCAACCACGAAGACATTCCAAAACCATAAGGTACACATGATTCTCTTCGTACTTCTACTTCTAGCATTTGTGCAAATGTTGATATTGGAGAAGAACCATCTCCCAAACAAAAGGATAGTGATAGTGAACACATTAGACAAGATGACAATGCTTCTAATCCCTCGTGTTAAGTAGTAGGTCCACTTGCTATACTCTCATCACCTCCCCACGAGGAAAGTAAGTGTAATTCTAACCCTTCATTTGATTATTGTCCTATCATTCCGTTAGAAACACTTTCTCCTCTACAAAAATTGTACATTGATGATAAATTTTATGAGAGGGATATGGGATGTGAGATACAAAAGACTATGAGTAAAGAGGCCGAGAGTGAAAAAAGTCAAATTAATGGCCCAAATTTGGTGAGTGAAAATACATATGAGGTAAAAGTCACACAAAGCCCAAAAGAAAAAGACAAGAAAAAGAACGCGATGAGTGATTTTGTTTTGACTAATCTTTACAAATGTTCGAGTAGTGTCGTCTTATTTTTTCAGGATTTTGTTGAACCATTGAGAGGAGCTCAATTAGATCACTCCACATACAACAAAGAAGCCTTTTCAATTGAAGTTGATGATTGTTCTCTCATTGCCGATTTAGATTCGAGGACGAATCCTTTTGAGGAGTGGGGGAATGATACATGCATGAGCGGGGTCAAATTACTAATATTGGACAAGAAGCTGAATTTGTTCGATGCAAACAATAATGGCCAAAACAATGCACGCATAGATGGTCAAAAACGATGCATCTTGCACAAGAAACTGAATCTGTTTGTGAAGTCTGGAAAGTCAGCTAACTTGCGATGAATTTTTGGATGGGATCCAGGCATTTATGGGTCAACATGTCTTCTTAAAACTTTTCCGGCTGCAAATTAGCTTTCCAACGCATCTTGAAACGCCTCAATCGAACATCTGGATATCAAGATACGTCTATTTTAGCGAAGACAGTGCATGCAGAAATTCCTATACGAGATTAATACGGGATTTTTGGATAATTACGAATTTTCAAGATTTTATTTGATTATTTATAATTTAAATCAATATAGGATTCTAAAATATCTATTAGGATCAGATTTATTTATCTAAGATTTTATTTTTAGCATTTATTTATTATTAGAAATTACTTATCTAATTAGGAGATTAGATTTTAGCATTTATTTATTGTATTTAATTCCTAAGTTTAGTAGGATTAAAACTTCTCCATGGCCTATATAAAGGAGGCTTCACCCACATTGTAATGCAGATTTCATTGATTAATAAAAAGTTCTCTTTGGAGATTTTAGTATTCTTTGAGTTTGCAAGTGTTCGGTAAACTTGTCTAGAAGCCATCTTCAACATAAGATCATCGAGTTCTTGTGAGAGAGATCATCTTCACACTCTTGCTTGCCTAGGTAATTGCATCTAGGAGGGTGGGTTAGAGCCGCTTGAGGTTGCTTGCTTAGATAATTGCGTCTAAGAGGGTGCCGAGGATAAAACAACAACTATCGATTCATCACGCCATCTCCACATATTCAAGCTTCCTCCATTGACGCCACTACCATAAGCAAATCTAATTTTTGAGATTTGTTCTTTATTTTGGTTTGTCTTGTTTTTCTCTTTATTCGAATTTGCGCTACTCTATCAGCCGCTGTATCATTGCTAGAGGGCGAAGCACAAAATTGGTGGGAGTTAGTGGTAGATACCGTTCCCGCTGTCAGATTACATGGGAGTATTTCAGGTAGGCATTTTAGGATCGATATGTGGGAGATGAGTTTTTAGCTAAGTGCCGCGATGGTTTTATGAATCTAAATATGTCGATGAATGACTTTGAGATAGAGTTTCAGAGATTGGCCAAATATGCTCTTGGGTTAGTTATGACCGAGAAAGATAGATGTGATTGGTTTTTGAAAGGGCTTCGTTTACCGCTTCAGAGAGATGTTGCTACGCATCATGATAAGGTGTTCAATGAGTTGGTTGGCCGAGCTAAGACTGTTGAGAGAATAATTACATCTATGGAAAAAGAGGAACTTCATAATGCTAGTCAAGCCGGGAAGCAATCAGACACATCTGCTCAACATAGTTTTGTCAACTTGTCTAGAAGGATGAGTCTATTCCCTCATACTTATCAGAATGTGAGACTTGCAGTACAAGCAATTCTGTTTGGTAGCTTGGGTAGTTCAAAAGTTCGTCGACCTATTTCTCTATGTGGTTTTTGCAATAAGAAGTACAACGGAAAGTGTAGATTAATGAACGAAGCGTGTTTTAGATGTGGTTCACAGGATCATTATTGAAAGAATTGTCCGCGTTCACCTACTGGTTCATCTGTGCATAGTCATGTACATGCATCAGTTCAGGCACCTCACAGAGGTAGAGGGAAGCTTAGGTCAACTGCTAGTAGAGGTAGACATGTTCAGAGAGGTGGACCGGTTAGATCCAAGGCTAGACAACCAGGTTCTGTATTTTTGACCGAATCTCACGTTGGTTACGATGATATGCGCGATGACTTAGCATGTACTTTTTGATGTGTCCAGTTCTTATTTTTGGTTATGATGGATTATAAATTTAGAAAGGAGAAGAATAAGAATGTATCAGTTAATTTGGGAATTTGTTGTTAAGTCTGAAAATTTCGTGGAAGAAATTTCTTTTAAGGAATGGAGAGTTGTAACACCCCAAAAATACCCCCAATTCAAAAACCTAATTTTGAAATCCCTAAATTCAAAACCCTAGAAATTAGGAATTTAAAAATGAAACCCTAATTAAGAAATTTGGGAATTAGTTGAATTTTAAACAAATTTAGTGATCTTTTTATAAAGAATTTATATTAGGTACCTATTTTGTGAACCTTAAAAAAGTCTAGGGCTTACGTAGTAAATTATCAAAAAGATTGGACTATTTAAACCTACCAAACCCTTTGATACTCCTTTTTGTTTACCAGCAGCCACCCTGTCGTCACCCTTTCTATTGTAATCTCCAATCGATCACCCCTCTAACCATAACACATCTTTTGGCACTCATTCTCCAACCCCTTTTAGTGCTATTCTTGAGTTCCATGATTCGAAGAAAACCCTTAAACCCAATGTCCCTTTATACGTCTTTCGGCTGAGACCGTGTTAACCCCTTTGCAGTTTCATTTGCTCAATCAAGACAAATTGTGGGATCCTCCTCTTATCCCCATCTCCTTTACTGCTCACTCATTATTTAGGTAAGACATTCACCGTTTGCAGGATTGAAGCCTTAGCCACCATTAGTTTAATTTTTATCATTAACTTTATTTGTTTATTTTTTTAAATTAAAGTATAGGTAAATATATAATGTAATTAAGTACTATAGTTGGAGTATATTTATATAATAATTATATGTTACTACTATTTAATGATATAGTCTTTGAAGCAATTAAGTTTCAAATAATAATAAGGCGTCATTAATTTATATTGTTTAGATAATAGTATATCGGTTGTTATATGATGGTATACCCAAGTCGAGCCATAACCCGAGTCAATTTGTTGACCAAGAGACCTATTGACCGTTGAGAATTTATTATTGGATTATGAATAAGATTATTGTTGTGATTAAGGTGATCATTATTCTTCGGACCGTGAGTTTGACGAATTACCACCCCCTTTGCCTATTCGATCTGATCGTACACGTACCACGAGAACTATACGTGAGTATTCTTTGTTTAGTATTAGTATTTTTTTAGCTTGGTGGCATAGTGATAGATTTTTAATGTAGAGATTGATATCGTAGATTCTGATTCAGCTAAGCCCAATGCTAGATCTGAACACGAGAGGCGTTCTTCTCGGTATTAGAGCTACTGCTTGCTAAGGTGTGTCTCTTCCTGTGCCACATATTTGTTTGTTTCTTATTGTGCAAAATTCTGTGAAATATTGTTTTATATCTTCCTTGATTTATGGTCTGGTTGATTGTGATTCGATAATGTTTTGAAAACATCATGCATGGCATATTAAATTTTGCTTTTAAATCAAGTATCGAATTTTCAAAAAATGAGACACTCGTAAGAGTTCAGATTTATGATTTTACAAATCATATCATGAGTCGTGGGATCGGAATTGTGTTCGGAAAAAGTGAGGGGAACCTCCACTCTGACGATGGCAACCTCCACTCTGTATGATATCAGATAGTCGGGTATTGAGTCATGCATCGGACATCATAACATATGATTTGGATTTATTAGATTTATTATGCATTCAGAAAAGCCTTTATCAGAAAACAAAAACATTGTTTTGTTTTTGTGTTGCTTGAACTTTAGAGACACACTAAGCTCTTTAGCTTACACCCCTATAGTTTCTTCTTTCAGATACTCAGACTGATTAAGCGACTCGGTACTTGGAGCATCTAGCATTTTACTCAGATATTTTATTATTCAGTTTGAATTCTTTTCAATTGTTTATTTTGGGATATTTATGTAATTCGAACATTGGGACTGTTTATAATTTGGGTTTTATTGGATGCATGCATTTGTAAGGTTATTTTCGGATATTTAATCACACTATCGGAACAAGGTTATACGACTGTGTTTTATAATAAATGAAACGTGATTATGTTTAATTTTAAATTTAATAATAATTTCATATTTTATAATATTTCAACCTAAGATTTATAACTTGAGGGACAAGCTTTCAAACTTGACTCCCAAGGTTTAACCTAAGCAATTAGGTTAAATTTAGGGGGTTACAAGGTGATTGTGGATAGGTTTACGAAGTGTGCACATTTTCTAGCTGTGCATATGATGTATACTTAGGACAAGTTGGCAAATATATATTGCTGAGATTATGAGGTTGCATAGAGTGCCAAAGTCTATTGTATTAGATAGAGATATGCGTTTTATAGAGAGGTTTTGGGAGTGTTTGCATAAGGCTTTGGTACACGGTTGAACTTTAGTACTTCGTATCATCCTCAAACGGATGGTTAGTCTGAACGTGTTATCCAAGTGTTAGAGGATATGTTGCGGAGTTGCATCATTGATTTTCAAGGATCTTGGGAGAAGTAGTTACCTTTGGTGGAGTTTGCCTATAACATCAAGTATCAGGCTAGTATCTAGATGGCACCGTATGAGGCTTTGTATGGTAGAAGGTGTCGTACGCCACTTTGTTGGGCGGAGGTAGGAGAAAAGTATGTTTCTTTGCCGGATATGTTGAAGGATACCAATGAGAAGGTGAAGTTTATTAATGACCGGTTGAAGGCAGCTTCGGATCAGCAAAAGTCTTATGCTGGATTGAAGCGATGAGAGATTGAGTATGCAGTTGGTGATCGTGTGTTCCTGAAGGTTTCACCTTGGAAGAAGGCGATGAGGTTTGGAAAAGAAGGCAAGATGAATCCTAGGTTTATTGGGCCTGATGAGGTGTTGGAGTGTGTTGGTCAAGTTGCATATAGGTTGAGGTTGCCGACAGAGTTAGAGAAGATACATGATGTTTTCATGTATCGATGATTCAGAGGTATAGATTGGATCCATCGCATGTGATGCCTGTTGAGGAGATTGAGTTGAATCTGAATTTGAGCTATGATGAAGAGCTGATGAGACTGGATTCGAGCAACAAAGTTCTTCGTGGAAAGACCATAGAGTTGGTAAAGGAGTTGTGGTGACATCGTGGTGTTGAGGAAGCCACTTGGGAAAGTAAGGAAGACATGTTGAAGCAGTTTCCTCATCTTTTTTTTCTCCAGGTAAATTTTGAGGATGGAATTTCTTAAGAGGGAGAAGTTGTAACACCCTGAAATTGGGCCTAGATGTTAATCGAATCGGGTAGATGATTCGAAAGAATCAATTTAGGTAATTCGAGTTAGTTTCAGGAATTAAATTTAAATAAATTGTTTTTGGCTAAAATAAAATATGGAAAAAGCTAGAAAATACTTAATTAATATTTTAAGAATTTTGGTAAATTCAATTTGAAGAAATTAAATCTGATTTTGGGAAATTTTGGTCTAGTGATTAAAATGAAAAATTTTCAAAACTATTTTTGGTGACCAAATCGTAAAAGTGTCAAAACTTAGAATCTTTTTTGGATTTATTTGACCAAAAAAATTTATCAGATTTTCCCTTAGCTTAGGATATTTTTAAAGTGTTTTTAATTGGTTTATTATTAAAATAAAATATGATTTAATAAAATGATTTTTAGTTTTACAAAATCACTTTCT
Organism: Hibiscus mutabilis; assembly: GCA_019671005.1. Classification (NCBI taxonomy): domain Eukaryota; kingdom Viridiplantae; phylum Streptophyta; class Magnoliopsida; order Malvales; family Malvaceae; genus Hibiscus; species Hibiscus mutabilis. The sequence continues at coordinate 36,614,603 of CM033713.1, read as the reverse complement.
TAAGTAACTAATTTTCTTCCAACATTTTTTCTAACTTTCCCAGCTGCAAAACTAAGATTTTCACTCCAAAATTCTCAGGAATCAATTCCTATTGATTTTCTTTTTGTTTCCTAATTGATTTCTTTAATTCCTATTGCAAAGTCTACTTGGATTTCAACCAATCTTTGTCAATTGAGGGAAAAATCAGCAATTAGAGGTGATTTTCATTTCAATCCTCTAATTAAAGGTTCTTTATTGAAATTCCCAAGTTCTTGATCCTTTGTTGTTGATTTATGTTATGGAATTATGGTTTAAACATGGATTTGATGATTAAATTGAGTTTTATGTGGAAAATTTGATAAACATTGATTTGGATCTGTTATGGATTGATTTTAATGAGTTTAGATCTAGCATAAGATGTATTTTAATGTAGAAAGAAGTGATTAATCAATGAAATCTCGAAACTATGTGAATTGCTAGTTTCTATGTTGTTTATAGTTATATTGTGGTGTGATCTTGATGCTGTAGAGGTGTTGGATTGTTAACTGATGCTGTTAAGATGTTAGAATCAATAGGTTTTGTCTGGGCTTTGTTTAGATGAGTTTTGGTGATGATTTAGGTTGTTTTAGATAGGTGTTTGGTGGTTTCTTAAGAGGCGAAGTTGTGTTTGTTGGTTGCTGGAGATTAGAGATGCAGGGATGTGTTTTAATCCTTTGTTTTTGATTGGGTAAAGCAGGGGATTTGAATCATAGCGTTTGGAGAAGGCTCGTAAGCTTCAGAAGCTTAATTCCAATAACGGCAAGCTAGCTTTGGATTGTGGGTGAGTGGAAACGTGTTTTACTGCTGTAAAAAGGCTTGAAATAAGTTGTGGGAGTTTAGATAAAGTTTGAAACACTTATCTAAGCTCAGAAGTAAGTATTGGTTGAGCTCTCTCTCGATTTCAGTTTTGTAAAAATGAAATCTCATGCACATGTTTATGGTTTTGATTACTCACTATATTATGCATGTTTTAGAAATGAAAGATGATGCAAATGATCATATATGATGGTTATTGAGAATGGTACATGGTTTATGAAAGTATTTTGAGAATACTAAAATACATGGTTTAATGTATTTGAAATAAGATTGATTTGATGCATATGTAAAACAGTGAGGTAATGTTGTTTTATTGAATATATTGGCAAGTGGCTGAGTTTAAAATGTTATTGTGTCCAGCTGGCTAGCCATAGGGTTTAAAATGCACTATAATAAGCCACCTCACGTGTGTCGATGTAGGTAAATGTTCTGTTGGCTCCACCATGAGAACCGCAGTGGTCTAGGTGGGTAAATATTCTATTTTCTCCCATTGGTGGATTTATACATCATAACCGTTGAGGTGGGTAATTGTCCATTGCTCCAGTTCGAGGATGTATGTGAAGTGGTCGTAGGAACCACTTGGGAAATCTATGTATCCAATTTGTTTTTTAAAATGGAATGGTACTGGTTTTGAGTCGCTTGAAAGCCAATAAATGAGATAATGTCCCTTTTAGCCACAAAAAATAGTTTTGACTAAATATGGAAAAATATGAGCTAAAATATGGAAAATATGGAAATGGTGCTGGACGTGGGTATAAGGATCAGAATACCGATGCTAAAGTTCTCGAGTGTAGAAGATGTGGTAGGAAGCATTCGAGAGAATGCTAGGGGTGCTCTGGGCACTTGTTGGAGTTGTGGATTGCGGGATCATCTTAGGCGAGATTGTATGCAGTTACCCAAAGAGGGTCAGGCTCCTGCACCTACAGTGATACAATAGAGAGGCCATGGGCGTGACCGTAGACATTTCTAACGTAGGGATGAAGGACAGAGAGTGGTGGCCCATACTGTAGCGGTTCAACAAGAGGGCAATGGACTGGCAAGGGTCTTTGCACACCGTGTAGGGAGGAATGATACCTACGTGATCGCAGGTTCCTTTACCTTGTAGCCTATACTTTTGTTATCTTTGATTGATTTCGGTTCTACGCATTCTTACATTCTGCACGAACATGCTTGCTTTCTTAACATACCCGTAGATTTGTTAGATGTTTGTATGCGGGTAACCAGTTCCTTTGGTGAGACGGTCGTAGCTAAGACGCTGTATAGGAGTTGACCCTTAGAGGTTCAGGGGAACGTGTTTGCGGCCGACCTGATGGAGTTGCCATTTCACGGTTTCAATATGATTTTGGGAATGTATTGGTTGTCTCAACATAGGACTGTAGTTGATTGTGAGACCAAGCGAGTTTCGCTAAAACTTGTAAATGATTACGAAGTGGTGGTTGTGGGCGAGAATGTCAAGTTCTTGTCAAATATGGTTTCAGCTTTGGAAGCAAGAAAGTTGTTGGAATGTAGGGGTCAAGCATCCTTGGCCTATGTTATGAATCCTAACATGAAAGAAGTGCCTGCTCAGGACATTCGCATAGTTTGTGATTTTCCAGGAGAATTTTCAAAAGAGTTGCCTGGTTTGCCGCCAGATAGAGGGGTAGAGTTTTACATTAAGACGTATGCGGATACGGCTCCAGTGTCTATTGCACCGTATTGTATGGCACGGAAGGAGTTGAAGATGCATTTACAAGAGTTGCTGGATTGAGGTTTCATTCGGCCAAGTGTGCCACCATGGGGAGCACTAGTGTTATTTGTGAAAAAGAAAGATGGCACGATAAGAATGTGCATTGATTATCGGTAGCTGAACAAGTTGACAATTAAGAACAAGTATCCTTTACCGAGTATTGATGATTTGTTTGATCAATTTCGGGGTGCTACGGTGTTTTCCAAGATTGGTATGAGGTATGGGTATTATCAGCTGAAGGTGAAGGATAAGGACGAGCCAAAAATAGCTTTTCGCACATGTTATGGGCATTATGAGTTCTTAGTGATGTCGTTTGGTTTGACCAATGCAATTTATAGCATTCATGGATATGATGAATCACGTGTTCCATGAGTTCTTGGATCAATTTGTTGTAGTGCTCATCGATGGCATTCTTGTGTACTCTCGTACCGAGGAAGATTACAATCGACATCTACGGATTGTGTTGCAAGTTTTGTTGGACAACAAGCTTTATGCCAACCCGAGTAAGTGTGAGTGTCATAAAATTTGATTTAATCTTATTTTTTGGCCAGTTTTGTTGGGGTTTAAGGCGTTCATGTCTAAATGGGCTTTATAGTGGACCCGTTGGAATTTTAACATAGTAAAAAGTTCTAAAATTGAGGTTAAGCTGTATAATCATGTTCAAAAACCCATAACTAAATATTTTAAGTCATAAAATTTGATTAATCATATTTTTCGATCGTTTTTTGGGGTTTAACGCGAGCATGTCTAAATGGGCTTCATAGTGGACCCTTTGGAATTTTAATCGAGTAAAAAGTTTTGAAATTGAGGTTAAGCTATATAATCATATTCAAAAGCTCATGATTAAATATTTAAAATCATAAAATTTGATTTCATCTTATTTTGTGTCCGTTTTGTTAGATTTTAAGGCGTGCATGTCTAAAGGGCTTTACAGTAGACCCGTTGAATTTTAACCGAGTAAAAAGTTTTAAAATTGATATTAAGCTATATAATCATATTCAAAAGTCCATAATAAAATATTTTAACTCATAAATTTGATTTAATCTTATTTTGTGGCTGTTTTGTTGGGTTTAAGGCGTGTAAGTCTAGATGGGATTTACAGTGGACCCGTTGGAATTTTAACCAAGTAAAAATTTTTGAAAATGAGGTTAAGCTATATAATCATGTTCAAAAGCCCATAACTAAATATTTTAAGTCATAAAATATGATTTAATCTTATTTTGCGGTAATTTTGTTGGGTTTAAGGCGTGCATGTCTAAATGGGCTTATAGTGGACCCGTTGGAATTTTAACCGAGTAAAAAATTCTAACAATGAGGTTAAGCTGTATAATTATATTAAAAATCCCATAATCAAATATTTTAACTCATAAAATTTGATTTAACCTTATTTTGTGGCCGTTTTGTTGGGGTTTAAGGCATGTATGTCTAAATGGGCTTTATAGTGGACCCGTTGGAATTTTAACCGAGTAAAAAGTTCTGAAAATTAGGTTAAGCTGTATAATCATATTTAAAACCCATAATAAAATATTTTAACTCATAAAATTTGGTTTAATCTTATTTTTTGGCCGTTTTGTTGGGTTTAAGGCGTGCATGTCTAAATGAGCTTTACAGTGGACCAGTTGGAATTTTAACCGAGTAAAAATTTCTTAAAATGAGGTTAAGCTATATAATCATGTTCAAAAGCCCATAACTAAATATTTTAAGTCATAAAATATAATTTAATCTTTTTTTGCGGCAATTTTGTTGGGTTTAAGGCGTGCATGTCTAAATGGTCATATACTGGACCCGTTGGAATTTTAACCTAGTAAAAATTTCTAACATTGTGGTTCAGCTATATAATCATATTAAAAATCCCATAATCAAGCATTTTAACTCATAAAATTTATTTAATCTAATTTTGTGGCCGTTTTGTTTGGGATTTAAGGCGTGCATGTCTAAATGGACTTTACAATGGACCCGTTGGAATTTTAACCGAGTAAAAAGTTTTGAAATTGAGGTTAAGATATATAATCATATTCAGAAGCCCATGATTAAATATTTAAAATCATAAAATTTGATTTCATCTTATTTTGTGGCTATTTTGTTTGGGATTTAAGGTGTGCATGTCTAAATGTTCTTTACAGTGGACCCGTTGGAATTTTAACGAAGTTAAAAGTTCTAAAATTGTGGTTAAGCTGTATAATCACGTTCAATAGCCCATAACTAAATATTTTAAGTCATAAAATTTGATTTAATCTTATTTTTTGGCCGTTTTTATTGGGGTTTAAGGCGTGCATGTCTAAATGGGCTTCACATTGGACCAGTTAGAATTTTAACTAAGTAAAAAGTTCTGAAGTTGAGGTTAAGCTATATAATCTTATTCAAAAGCCCATGATAAATATTTTAAATCATAAAATTTGATTTAATCTTATTTTGTGCCTGTTTTGTTGGGTTTAAGGATTGCATGTCTAAATGGGCTTTATAAAGGACCCATTGGAATTTTAACTGATTAAAAAGTTCTAAAATTGAGGTTAAACTATATAATCACTTTCAAAAGCCCATAATAAAATATTTTAACTCATAAAGTTTGGTTTAATCTTGTATTATGGTCGTTTTGTTGGGTTTAAGGCATGCATGTCTAAACGGGGCTTTAAAGTGGACCTGTTAGAATTTTAATTGAGTAAATTTTTTTGAAAATGAGGTTAAGCTATATAATCATGTTCAAAAGCCCATAAATAAATATTTTATGCCATAAAATATAATTTAATCTTATTTTGCGCCCATTTTGTTGGGTTTAAGGCGTGCATGTCTAAATGGGCTTATAGTGGACCCTTTAGAATTTTAACCGAGTAAAAATTTTTGAAAATGAAGTTAGCTATATAATCATATTAAAAAGCTATAATCAAATATTTTAACTCATAAAATCAAATTTAATCTTATTTTGTGGCCGTTTTGTTGGGGTTTAAGGTGTGCATGTCTAAATAGAATTTACAGTGGACTCGTTGGAATTTTAACCGAGTAAAATTTTCTAAAAATGAGGTTAATCTATATAATGATGTTTAAAAGCCCATAACTAAATATTTTAAATCATAAAATGTGATTTAATCTTATTTTTCGACCGTTTTGTTGGGGGTTTAAGGTGCACGTGTCTAAATGGGCTTTACAATGGACTCATTGGAATTTTAACCGATTAAAAAGTTCTAAAAATGAGGTTAAGCTATATAATCATGTTCAAAAGCCAATAACTAAAAATTTTAATTCATAAAATTTGATTTCCTCTTATTTTGCAGCCATTTTGTTGGGGTTTAAGGCGTGCATGTCTAAATGTTCTTTACAGTGGACCCGTTGGAATTTTAACAGAGTTAAAAGTTCTAAAATTGAGGTTAAGCTGTATAACCATGTTCAAAAGCCCATAACTAAATATTTTATGTCATAAAATTTGATTTAAACTTATTTTAAGCCGTTTTGTTAGGGTTTAAGGCGTGCATGTCTAAATGGGCTTTACAATGGGCTTGTTGGAATTTTAACTGATTAAAAAGTTCTAAAATGAGGTTAAGCTGTATAATCATGTTCAAAAGCCCATAACTAAGTATTTTAATTCATAAAATTTGATTTCATCTTATTTTACGGCCATTTTGTTGGGGCGTGCAAGTCTAAATATTTTTACAGTGGACTCGTTGGAATTTTTTACAGAGTTAAAAGTTCTAAAATTGAGTTTAAGTTGTATAACCATGTTCAAAAGCCCATAACTAAATATTTTAAGTTATTAAATTTGATTTAATCTCATTATTCGGTCGTTTTGTTGGGGTTTAAGGCGTGCATGTCTAAATGAGTTTCATAGTGGACCCGTTGAAATTTTAACTGAGTAAAAAGTTCTGAAATTGAGGTTAAGCTATATAATCATATTCAAAAGCCCATGATCAAATATTTTGAATTATATAATTTGATTTAATCTTGTTTTATGTAACACCCCTTACCCGGTCTAGAAGAAAATCAGTTTAAGAAGTGTTATCGAACACAAATCCAAACAAGCATATGGTAACTTAAGACTTCTCAACTAAACATGCAATCAGAAATCAAGGTAAATTTAAAACTTTTTTTTTTAATTTTCATAGGTCTAACTTCACCTTTAAGTTATGCACAAACAATTATACATCCATTAAGCAATGCACTTCAGCGACTAGCTCAGAGTATATACTTATCTTTTGGGTACATCAGATCACAAGGTTTAAACAAACAAATGTATGATCATGGTAGCAAGCATTCGAACATTATGCATAACATAGCTTAATCTACAAGCAATCATGAGGCATTATAGATCATTTACGAAAATTGGTAGTCACCCTCAATTACCAAGATCATACAATTTCGAGGATTAAGCAAATCTTAGCCAAACACATATATCTTTTACATAGTATGACCAAATACAAAACCATTGACATCTAACCATTTACTTATTCTCACCATTAAACTATCCATTCTAACTATGCCACTTTTATTTGGGTTTAACTTATGATAATATACATATTTGAATTTTTAACACACATGCCATCAAGAAGATCTATCAACTTAAGACTCTTACATGTAATTAATCAACATATCATATACAATACACATCAATCACTAGCTCTTAGCATAACAATATCTTGTTTAGAACCTTTAATCTTATTTAAATTATAAGAAGTCCTACCAATTATTCATAATCTTAAACCATTAAATCATCATAACTCACCTAATTATTTCGACAAGGGAACATTCAAATATATCTCTATTATAGCTTAGCTATCAAGCAACTACTCAATCTTACTAACTATTAAAGCATATAAAGCAAGTAACCATCAAGACATAATTAAAGGCCCATTACAAAACTTTGAATATTTAACAAACTTATATACATATATATAACCAAAACAGAATCTAAATGCTTTATGCAACTTAACAATTATGTGCCACCATCTAGGAGTTCTTTAAGGAAGTTCAAGACATACAATCTCGACTTTCGGTGATCTTGTTCAAGCTCATAGCTAACCAAAAATGAACTTAACCTGAAAGAAAGTGAAATGATGTATAAGTATGATTACTTAGTGAGGTAGCATAAAGCATCTAAAGCATGGATCAATAATCTATCCTTTCACTTATATCTTTTACTCATGCACATATAATTCTAAGCTTGTACAAGAAACTAACCACTCTAATCAAAACATTCAATCAAGAAAGTACGCAAATACATATGTCATTCGAACTTAAGCTTGTTCATGTATACATATAAGTAATTCGAATAGAACTTAGCTATTCACCCAATTGGATACTCAAATAGACATTACATGCTATGCAAGTGCCTTAACAAGACTCGTCATTTAACAAATAACTTTCCTAATTTCTTTTATTTGTGATTCAAGCAACTTATTTCACCTGTATATCATTTGTTTGAATCATCTATAATTCTATCAATTCATGAATTTACTTTTTTATTCTTGTATCTATTTATGTGTTTAACCAAACCAGCCCTCTAATCCTATATAAACAAATATAAGTTCAAAACTGTCCAATATATACATGGACTTATACTAAACAGTTTCTAAAATCAATAGTATACACTTATAGGTTCAAAGTAGTCCAAGACATACTTGGATTTATCTAAAACTGTCCTTAAATTAGGTGTATACAAATGTAGTTCAAAACAGTCCAAGACATACTTGGATCTAGTCAAATCAGTCTTTAAATTATGTGTATATAAATGTAGTTTTAAAACAGTCCAAGATATACTTGGTTATAGTCAAAACAGTCCTTAAATTGTATGTAAACAATTATAGTTTCAAAAAATCCATACATACTTAGTAATTTATCCAAATCTATCCATAAACCACGCATATACTTTTATAAGTTCAAAATTGTCCATACATATTAGTAATTTATCCAAATCTGTCCATAAACCATGTATGTACTTTTATAAGTTCAAAACAGTCCATACATATTAGTAATTTATCCAAATCTGTCCATAAACCTTGTATATAATTTTATAAGTTCAAAAACAGTCCATACATATTAGTAATTTATCCAAATCTTTCCATAAACCATGTATATACTTTTGTAAGTTCAAAACTGTCCATACATACTTGTAATTTATCCAAATCTGTCCATAAACCATGTATATACTTTTATAAGTTTTTCATGAATTATTAAATCATAACCACAGGGTTTCGTATCATGACACTAATTCTTAATCCAATTATGCACGACTTCAGTTGAACGTTAATTACTTAATATGCAAGTTTTCATGTTGATTCAATAGATTAACTTGTGGATTCATAATCTTTTTCCTTAAATAAGGCATCACGTAAATATGGTTACCAGTCACATGAGTTATTCTAATTTTGAATTACTTGTTCCATAAGACATCAATATATCATAGTCATAGCACATCATAGGTATGATTTTACTTATCAAATAAGTTATTATCTTAACATGTCATTGATATATTTTTATGTGTTACATAAAATATCAAACATAGTATCTCAAGAGCATATATATTTATCATCCAAATTATCAAGCATAATATCTCATAACATAATTACTTTTCATATAATTATTAAACATAGTATCATATAACATAAATACTTTTCACATGATCCATCAACATAGTTCATTTGTTTAACTTGCAAAATTTCATTATTCTATCTTTATCATAGTATCAAACTTAGCATATCATGAACCTGACTAACTTTTCACATAAGATATCAAACATGGCATATTCATAGCATATCATAAACATAACATATCTTAGACATAATATCTCATAGTCACAATTTACTTGTCATATAAGTTATCAAGGTAATTCCTTAATTTATTTATTTTTTGAAATTTCATTATTTTGTCTTTAATATAGCCTTGAAATCAAGCATCAGCCTAGGTACTTGAATCCAAACCAACTATCGCCAACAGAAAGGTACTCATAGTACCGGTCAATCCCTCCTACTGTCACCAATGACCACAATAGTTCCATCCTACTGTCGCCAAACAAGGACCGTAGTCCACCCAAAACTGAGCTCTATGGCATGCCAATTATACCTAAGACTGACTTGAGACCAAGGCTTTTTATAGGTTCTTATCTTATCAAATCAAATATGAGCCTAGCTCCATATACAGAAAATCAGATCAAATAGAAACAAATGAACAATGCTTCTTAATCAAGTATCGGATTAACATTTCATAGTACTTATCAAATACATTATGTATGTGTATACTTATAGCTTATTCCATGATCATAACTTTAAGGATACTTTTTCAATAGATCAAACCTTTGTCTTAACCTTAACATACTCATACTTTTAATTAATCTTCTAGTCAGACATACTTTATATCAAGTATTCTCATCATGCAAGTTAATTGAGTATATAAGTACATACCTTAATCCAAGCTTAGCTTAAGCATTGATTATTTAAACATAAAGTAACATAATTTAAAGTTTATAAACATGCTCAGGAAGGCTTTTAGGCTATCCCGAGGCTTTAGACTACACTCACAATCAATCCAAGCTAATTTTGTCCTTGAATCACGATCCCATTTTTCTTGTCTATTGATTGGTCTACCACAGTCCTTACTTCTTCATTATCTTCACGATCTAACATAACATTAAGTGTAATTACACGCTAGGAAAATTTTCTAGATATCAATCACATGTAAAACTATTCTAGTACTCATGAACACATACAATTTCACACGAACAACCCATTAGCAAATATATAGATGTAAAATAGTTCAATACACCACATATTCTTACAACTTTTCAAGGCAGTCCAACATCCAAAATATACCCATTTAAATGCTTAAACAATGTAACCAATCTATTTAAATACACGAAACATAGCAATGACATTCTTATATACATTTATCCACTAAACAACCCTCAAATTGTAGAAATGGAACTCAATTATAAACAGAACAATCCCATCCTTAGTTTATGCAAATTAGTCCCCTATAACAAACATATGATCACATACCTATACAAGAAAGGTCCATTGTTTAATTTATCAATTCAAAACAGTCTATAAATGTTTTCAACAATGCAGGACAGACCAAAACTTATTTACATGCTTCCTTTCACATCCAGTAACAACTACAAATGCTTAAATGATTGCAAAACAGTCCTTGATCTGATTCTTCTTTGAATTTAGATTCATACACAATCAAATTCAACCATGTAAACATACATATCAAAAATTAGTCAAATATTCACTATCCCTAATTCATAGAATTCACACTAAAACTTCATCAATACTATATTACACACAAATGTTCAATTCAAGAAAAATCAAAGGAGATTCACTAACAAATGATTCATGGCATCTATAAACAAAGCATAAAATTTAACTAGCATACACGTCCTAATTCAAAGGAGAATCAAAGAACTTTTACCTTGAATTAAAGCAACTACTATGTGAACTCCGATGGAAATCAAAGCTCCTAAAGAATATAGAAATTCTCTCAAGCATTCTCTTTCTAGGTTCGGTTGAAGAGGATGAAGACATGAAAGAGGTAACTCTTGGTTTCCTCCAAAAACTCTCTCTCTCATGCATTACATTTTTGACATTTGTAAGCACCACCACCTTAAATTTTATTAGCATGCAAACCTCCACTTTCCAAGCTTTACGGTTTAGTCATCTAAATTCGAGCACTCATTCTTTCTTCCTTTTCAATATAGTCCTTAACCCTTATTTAATCAATTCTACATATACATATAAAGAAAATAGATCATGATGAATAGGTGGTAAGCAATTCGAATATTCTACTAGGTCATACTTTGGGGTATTACATTTTATGTCCGTTTTGTTGGGTTTAAGGATTGCATGTCTAAATAGGCTTTATAGTGGACACATTAGAATTTTAACCGAGTAAAAAGTTCTAAAATTGAGGCTAAGCTATATAATCATATTCAAAACCCTATAATAAAATATTTTAACTCATAAAATTTGGTTTAATCTTATTTTTGTTGTTGGGTTTAAGGCGTGCATGTCTAAATGGGCTTTAAAGTGGACCCGTTGGAATTTTAACCGAGTAAAAAGTTCTAAAATTGAGGTTACGCTATGTAATCATGTTCAAAATCCCATAACTAAATATTTCAAGCCATCAAATTTGATTTAATCTTATTTTTTTGACTGTTTTGTTGGGGTTTAAGGCTTGCATGTCTAAATGGGCTTTACAGTGGACCCGTTGGAGTTTTAACAGAGTAAAATGTTCTATAATTGAGGTTAATGATAGAGTAGCACAATCTTGGAATTGGAAGCCTTCAATCAAGTTGTTGCAAGAACTAGGAGCTCTAGACTCAATCAAGAAAGTTATGGGCAGATCTGAAAATTCAAGAGAAAAGAGAATGACTTTTCTTGAAAATTTCAGTTCCAAGGTTGGAAATTCAAAGAAACAAAGATAAGAAGGAAAATTAGAAGATGATTAATAAGAACAAAAGTAAAAACATTGAAAAAGATTAAGATGAGGATAGATAAAACAAATCTGAAATTTCTAGCTTTGTTTATGGCTTATGGAGATGGCGTGAAGGTTGAAGATGAAAATGGCTTACGATTTTTTGTTTTGTCCTCGGCACCCTCTTAGACTCGATTATCTAAGCAAGCAACCTCAAGTGGCTCTAACCCACTCTCCTAGACGTGATTATCTAGGCAAGCAAGAGTGTGAAGATGATCTCCCTCACAAGAACTCGTCGAACTTTTGTTGAAGAAGACTTCGAAGTCACAAGTAATCAGCACTTGCAAAAACAAACTCACTAAATATTTCATAAATCAAAGAAAAATCTCCCTTACAATGATGGAGGCTTCATCCTTTTATAGGTGAAGGATAGAAAAAGTAATTTAACTTCTACTAAAACAAGGAAAACCTAATCTAATTAAAAATAAAAAAATAATAGCCTTTAAACTCCTTGTGCTTGTGTGGCAAGGATTAGGGTGATAAGGCAAGTGATAAGATGATAAGGGCTAGGTGGCTGGTTCCTAAAGTATATAAAACCCTAAAAACATTGATTTAAATGATAATAAATATATTGGGCTAAGTTTAATTCATCCAAAGCCTTATATGTTAGCTTTTGGGCTGAATTTTACAAAATCCCGTAATAATCCCGTATCCAGTTTTTCTGCATGCACAGTCTTTAGTAAATTGGACGTATATTGAGTTCCTGATGTCCGATTGATGCGTTTCAAGATGCGTTGGAAAGGTAATTGAATGATAGAGTATGCTTTGGTACGTGGTAACCTTCAATTTGATGGCTTAGAAGCAAACCTAGAGCTTTAGACTCGAACAAGGAAGTTAGGCACAAATCTGAAAATTCAAGAGAAACTAGTTGGGGATTTCGTGAAAATTTCAGAATTAAAGTTGGAAAATTAAAGAAAAAAGGTGAATATGATAGATTAGATGATGAGAAATAAGAATATAAATAAAAAGATTAAAAAATATTGAGAAAGAGATAGATAAAACAAATCTAAAAATTCCAGCTTTGTTTATAGAATTATGGAAGATGGTGTGAAGGTTGAAGATGAAGATGGCTTGCGAATCGTTGTTGTTGTTTTGTCCTCGGCACCTTCTTTGACGCAATTATCTAAGCAAGCAACCTCAAGTGGCTTTAACCCACCCTCCTAGATGCAATTACCTAGGCAAGCAAGAATGTGAAGATGATCTCCCTCACAAGAACTCGATGATCTTATGTTGAAGATGGCTTCTAGACAAGTTTACCGAACACTTGCAAACTCAAAGAATACTAAAATCTCCAAAGAGAACTTTTTATTAATCAATGAAATCTGTCCAACAAAGAAGAAAGCATCATCCTTTTATAGATGAAGGATGGCTTTAACCTAAAGCTAAGAATGAATAAAATAAACAAACAAATCTGGTCCATTCAATTGAACTTAATCTAACGGCTTGGGAGAATGGTGGCTGGTTCCTAAAGTATATAAAACCATAAAAACATAATTTAAATATTAATAATTAGGTTGGGTTAAGTTTAATTCGTCCAAAGCCTTATATGTTAGCTTTTGGGCTGAATTTTACAAAATCCCGTATCCAGTTTTCTACATGCGCAATCTTCAGTAAATTGGACGTATCTTGAGTTCCCAATGTCTGATTGATGTGTTTCAAGATGCGTTGGAAAGGTAACTGAATGAAGGAAAATTTGTTAGCTGACAACTCGACCCAGAAATGGCTAGATTCCACCCAAAAACTTGTCGCAAGTTGGTTGACTTTCCAGACTTCACAAACAGATTCAGTTTCTTGTTCAAGATGCATTGTTTTTGACCTCCAATGCGTGCATTGTTTTGGCCTTTATTGTTTGCATCGAACAACTTCAACTTCTTGTCCAATATGAGTAATTTGACCCCATGCATGTATCATTCCCCCTCTCATCAAAAGGATTCATCCTCGAATCTAAATCGGCAATGAGAGAACAATCATCAACTTCAATTGAAAAGGCTTTTTTGTTGTATGTGGAGTGATCTAATTGAGCTCCTCTCAATGGTTCAACAAAATCCTGAAAAAATAAGACAATACTACTTGAACATTTGTAATGATTAGTAAAAACAAAATCACTCGCCGCGTTCTTTTTCTCGTCTTTTTCTTTTGGGCTTTGGTGACTTTTACCTCATATGTATTTTCACTCACCAAATTTGGGCCATTAATTTGACTTTTTTCACTCTCGGCCTCTTTACTCTCAGTCTTTTGTACCTCACATCCCATGTACCTCTCACAAAATTTATCATCAATGTACAATTTCTGTAGAGGATAATGATATGATCTCGACTATGAGTTTTGAATCATATATATGAATGCCCGATCGTGATTCTAGTAAGAACTCTGCAGTGCTTTGAATGTATTCTGAAATTACTCAAACAACAATGTAAGTAGAAATAAATAAATAAGAAATAGAAATAATGGGATGAAAGATATGTAGAAGGGGTGTAGGAAGAGTGATAGTTGTGATTATGGAAGAAAAAAAAATAAAAGATGAAAATGTAGGTGAAGATGATGGGGTGTTGGCGTTAAGATGAAGAAATTCAAAGGATGGATTGTGACCCCCTAACTATAAAGAGTTAGGAACCAGCAATATAATAAAGTGGAAATGAAGTGGTAGGATATGGAACGTGACCCACTAGCTATAGATGAGCTAGGAACCAACGCTATAACAAAAGGGAAATGGATGAAGACTACAAGACTAACTTGAAGCCGATAAAGTTCCACAAGAGAACAAGAATGAAAGCAATCTTTCAAAGATGTTTTATATATTCAAAGTGTGTCTCTTACAATGATCCTAAAGATGCCTATTTATAGTAGAAGTAGGCAGAATATGAAAAGGTGTTACAAGAAAGATGAATGCTCATCTTAATGCACTTGAATACACATGAATGCTTTGTCCTTTCTTCTCATCTTCAAAGCTGATTAGTTTAGACAAATTGAGGTTGAATTTAGTCATATTTTCGTCCAAATTAAGAAGGACTCTTGGGCTGCCTTGTTTTGCTATCATATGAAGAGAAAGGGGATGAATGTGGACAGGGATGAATGTAGACATCCTTGCTGTCCAGCTTAAGTGCAACTCTTCATCTTCCAAGCTGATTAATATGACTTGAATGTCATAAAAAGGTGAGTTTCATCCAGCCTTCATTTCATGTCTCCTCAATGAATTTTCAAACCCCCACTTGAATGGTGATAACATCAACCTTGAATGCCTTGAATTTGCTGAATTAAGATGGCCATCAATTGCTTGTCTCTTGGTAGAAGATGAAAGAACTCTTCCTTGGCTCAAATTCATTCAAATCATCCATGCATAAAATTCCCGTAATAAAAATTTCAGCCTGCACTGTCTTCAGTAAATCATTCGTATCTCAAGCTCCCGATATCGGATTGAGGTGATTCAAAAGGCATTGGAAAGCTAAGAGATGGAGGAATAACGTCAATTGATTTCTGGATCCAAACACGTCTGTATCGCATCCAGAATTGGAAGACATTCTGCTGATATTCTTGCATCTGGTAAAACCGTTCATCTTCCCTCATGCACCTAGACACAAAGGTAAACTTTATTCAATCTTTAATTGAAAACATGCATGTAAACAATTAAGAGTTAGTTTAATAAATGAGCTAGTTTGATGAATGAACTAGTTTAATTAATGAACTAACTTTATTCAATGAACTAATAATCTTGAATGAACTAGTTTAATCAATGAACTACTTAGTTAAATGAAGTGTATAACTAAATGAACTACATGTTTAAATGCAACGCATGCTTTAATGAACAACATGTTTATTGAATGCAATGAATGTTATGCAAACTTTAAATACTCATGCAAATTCATGCATAAGCAAAGTAAAGTGTTCCTCCCTTATTATTTCTTCTTTCTCACGTCCCAAGCTTGATGTAAACATATTTTTCATGGCTGCTTGGAACTCCTTGGCCCTTGCTCGAGTAATGGGGCCACCTGGGTACTTCTCTGGGTCTTTGCCATTGACGTTCATATCAGTCCCTCCTCTTTAAGGCGATTTGTCCCCAAATCGTCATCTACATCATAAGGAGATAGGTCAGCAACATTGAAGGTTGCACTAACATTAAACTCACCTGGAAGATCTAATTGATAGGCATTGTCATTGATCTTCTTGACTATTTGGAATGGTCCATCTCCCGAGGCATTAATTTGGACTTTCGTTGAGCCGGGAACCTTTCTTTCCTCATGTGCAGCCACACCCAATCCCCTGGCTCAAAGGAAATTCGCTTACGACCCTTATTTGCTTGCTGCTCATATTGCTTGGTTCGTTTTTCAATGTTCTCCGCACTTGTTGATGAAGCTTCTTAACAAATTCAGCTTTATTAAGTCCATCTTTATTCATAATTTGATCAGCGGGTAATGGTAACAAGTCTATCGGTGTTAATGGATTGAATCCATACACCACTTCAAAAAGGCGTCATACTGTAGTACTATGGATCGAACGGTTGTATGCAAACTCCACATGTGGTAAACTCTCCTCCCATGTTTTCAAATTCTTCCTAATGATGGATCAAAGTAACATAGAAAGTACTCGGTTCACCACTTCAGTTTGGCCATCCGTTTGAGGGTGGCAAGTGGTGGAGAATAGTAACTTAGTACCAATCTTACTCCATAGGGCTCTCAAAAAGTGACTTAAGAACTTCACATCCCGATCAGACACAATAGTTCTTGGTATGCCATGTAACCTTAAGATTTCCCTGAAAAACAAAGTAGCAATATGTGAGGCATCATTAGTTTTGTTACAGGGAATGAAATGAGCCATTTTGGAGAATCTATCCACAACTACAAAGATGGAATCTTTGTTATTCTTGGTACGTGGGAAGCCCTAGCACAAAATCCATTGAAATATCCATCCATGGTGCTTCCGGTATGGGTAGTGGTGTGTAAAGTCCATGTGGCATGACTTTAGATTTGGCCTTCCTGCAAGTGATGCATCGCTCACACAACCTCTCCACATCTCGTTTCATTTTAGGCCAATATAGGTGCTCTTTGAAGTATAGCCAAAGTCTTTGCTATCCCAAAATGTCCCATTAATCCTCCTCCATGAGCTTCCTTAGTTAGCAATTCACGATGGAACCTTGAGGGATGCATAGTCTTCCTTCCTTAAATAGGAAACCATCATGCTTATAGTATTTTTCAATTGACCCTTTCTCACAAGCTTTGTAAATCTCTCCAAAATCAGTCGAGACATATAAGTCTTTAATAAAAACAAAACCCAATAACTTAGATTCCAAAGTGTTTAAAAGAATATACCTCCGTGACAATGCATCGGCAACTATATTCTCCTTACCTTTCTTGTACTTGATAACATATGGGAAAGTTTCAAGAAACTCCACCCATTTGGCATGCCTTTTGTTGAGTTTATGCTGCCCCGGATATGTTTCAATGCCTCATGATCAGTGTGAATGATGAACTCCTTAGGCCAAAGGTAATGTTGCCATGTTTCCATTGCCCTCACAAGAGCATACATCTCCTTGTCATAGGTAGGGTAATTAAGCGTAGCTCCACTTAATTTTTCACTGAAATAGGCTATAGGACGTCCACCTTGAGACAAAACTGCTCCAATTCCTACACCTGATGCATCACATTCAATTTCAAAAGTTAGATTAAAATCAGGTAGAGCAAGTAAAGGGGCATGTATTAAACAATCTTTAATGCTATTAAAGGACTTCTCTTGATCTTCCCCCAAAAGAATTTAGAATTCTTCTTAATAACACTTGTTAGTGGGGCGGCTATGGTGCTGAAGTTGGGGACGAATCTTCGATAAAAACTTGCAAGTCCATGGAAGCTCCTAACTTGAGAAATGCTTGCTGGTCGTGGCCACTCTTCAATGGCTTTAACCTTCTCTTTGTCCACCTCCAAGCCTTCAGAACTCACAACGAAACCTAGGAAAACAACTCACAAGTACAAAATGTACATTTTTGTAAGTTAGCAAATAGTTTTTCCTTCCTCAAAACTAGCAAAACTGACCTTAAATGTTGAACATGTTCTTCCATGGTTTTACTATAGATTAGAATGTCATCAAAGTAAACCACACAAAACTTACCCAAGAATGGCCTAAGAACATGATTCATTAACCTCATAAACGTGCTTGGAGCATTAGTTAAGCCAAAAGGCATAACCAACCACTCATAAAGGCCTTGCTTAGTTTTGAATGCTGTTTTCCACTCATCACCTTCCCGCATTCGTATTTGGTGGTAACCACTTTTAAGATCAATCTTGGAAAAGAGGTTAGAACCACTAAGCTCATCTAACATGTCATCTAAGCGAGGAATAGGGTGACGATACTTTACCGTAATTTTGTTTACCGCTCGGCAGTCCACACACATGCGCCAAGTTCCATCCTTCTTTGGCACAAGTAGAACCGGCACGGCACATGGGCTAAGGCTTTCCCTCACGTAGCCTTTTGACATCAACTCAGATACTTGCCTTTGCAACTCCTTAGTTTCTTCGGGGTTGCTTCGGTACTCTGGTCGGTTTGGAATGACGGCTCCGGGAACAAAGTCTATTTGATGTTCTATGCCACGAATAGGTGGCAGCCCACTTGGTATTTCCTCCTAAATAGGTCATCAAACTCCTGCAATAAAGACACAAACAAAAGCAGGCAAATTTTGATCAAGGTAGTTAGTATTCAAGAAATTTTCCTTGTACATGAGCACAAGTGCTTCCTTTGCTGTCATTAAACTCTTTTTCAACTCTCTCTCTTTAGAAAGAATGCTGATTTTCCTTCCTCATTTTGATCACACTCCTTTGCTTTTACCTCCATTTTGGTCTCTCTCTCTTTTGGGCTTTTCAATTTTTCCTCTCAATAAAATTTGGTCTTCATGTATTTGTTTTGGAGAAAGTGGGGCTAAAGTGATCTTCTTTGTTTCATGGGTGAACGTATACCGGTTGGTATACCCGTCATGGATCACTCGCCTATCAAATTGCCAAGGCCTTCCAAGTAATAAATGGCTTGCGTGCATTGGAACGACATCGCATAATACCTCGTCTTTGTACTTCCCAATAGAGAAAACAATTCGAACTTGTTTGGTCACCTTGAGTTCTCCTCCATCGTTGAGCCATTGTAGCTTATAAGGTTGTGGATGCTTTGTTGTTGCCAAGCCAAGTGTATCTACCATTAAGGTACTAGCAACATTAGTGCAACTACCACCATCAATAATAACAAAGCATACCTTTCCTCCAACATGGCAACGAGTATGGAAGATATTTTCGTTGTTCATTTCCTCCAACGGATTGTACGTTTAGGCTTCTTTTGACAACAAGAACCTCTCCTTCCACGCCATACTCTAATTCTTCTTCTTCGATGGCAACATCTTCATTCTCATCCTCTTCTTGTTCCGATTCAACTTCTCCATCATCTTGAAGAAGCATGGTGTTGCGGTTCGGACATTGGCTTGCAATGTGTCCACGCCCCAAACACTTAAAACATTGTATGTCACGGAACGATTTGGAGTAGCGGTAGTCTTACCCTTGCTGGTTTCGCAATGGGCTTACTTCCTTTCGGTGGTCCTCCTTTTTCGTGGGACGGTATTGGAGGAGTCTTCTTGTATGAACTTTGCCCCCATTTTGATGTTGAACTCCCATAAGATCGTGGGCACCCTTTCTTTTGAGCTGTTTTTCCACTTTCATGGCCATATGCACCATGTCTTCCATCTCCACATAATGTTGCAACTCGACCACGTTCGCAAATGTCCGGATTTAGTCCCGCTAGAATCTTGCCATTGTGGCTTCTCGATCCTCGTCGATGTTGGCTCGAATCATGGACACCTCCATCTCTTTGTAGTAATCTTCAACACTTCGGTTACCTTGTGAAAGATTTTGAAGACGGTTGAATAACTCTCGATGGTAGTGGGTTGGAATGAATCGCCTTCGCATCACCGCTTTCATTTCATCCCATGTAGTGATAGGATGTTCTCCATTGCGTCTCCTACTTGATGTCAATTGATCCCACCATATTAGTGCATAATCCGTAAACTCAATGGCAGCGAGTTTTACCTTTTTAAGCTCAATAGTTATGGCACTCAAAAATGTGCTCAACCTTCTTTTCCCATGCAAGATAGGTTTGAGGATCCGTTCTTCCTTGAAAAGGAGGAATGGTAATCTTGATGTTGCTGAGATTATCGTCTACTCGTGGTCGAGCTCTCGGCCTTGTTGTACCATGCTATGTTGGAATACTTGATCTTGCACATCATCTACTTCAACTTCTTCGTGATACTCCTCATTACCCTGATTAGCTTGTGAAATTTCAAGCTGGTCTATTCGTTCAATTAGGGCTCCAATTGCTCTTGGATCATTTTGGCCATTGCTTGAAGCATAGCCTGATTTTGCAAATTGGGAAATCCTTCACCACTATGACCAGATCTTTGTGACATGTTAGATAAAGAAACAAAAGAAATTAAACCTTACTAACACAAAATCTCACCTTTCCACTCCAAAGAAAATGCACTCACACTCGTGTTTCACTCGGTTAGGCTTTTCCCCTTAATGCACACTCATGCCTTTTACCACTGTGCTTTATTTTCAAGTCCTTTTGGGAACTTCCTCAAGGCTTACAAGTGTCTCGTGGACTTCGGCTGAAACAATTCTAGCTTGGTAGGAGAATGATGAATAATAAAAGGATAATGGCTTCAAAAAGAAAGAATTACTAAGAATAGGTAAAGGAATTTGTAATTCAGCAATAAGAAATGATGTTATGATCTCGACTATGAGTTTTGAATCATATATATGAATGCCCGATCGTGATTCTAGTAAGAACTCTGCAGTGCTTTGAATGTATTCAAAATTACTCAAACAACAATGTAAGTAGAAATAAATAAATAAGAAATAGAAATAATGGGATGAAAGATATGTAGAAGGGGTGTAGGAAGAGTGATAGTTGTGATTATGGAAGAAAAAAAAATAAAAGATGAAAATGTAGGTGAAGATGATGGGGTGTTGGCGTTAAGATGAAGAAATTCAAAGGATGGATTGTGACCCCCTAACTATAAAGAGTTAGGAACCAGCAATATAATAAAGTGGAAATGAAGTGGTAGGATATGGAACGTGACCCACTAGCTATAGATGAGCTAGGAACCAACGCTATAACAAAAGGGAAATGGATGAAGACTACAAGACTAACTTGAAGCCGATAAAGTTCCACAAGAGAACAAGAATGAAAGCAATCTTTCAAAGATGTTTTATATATTCAAAGTGTGTCTCTTACAATGATCCTAAAGATGCCTATTTATAGTAGAAGTAGGCAGAATATGAAAAGGTGTTACAAGAAAGATGAATGCTCATCTTAATGCACTTGAATACACATGAATGCTTTGTCCTTTCTTCTCATCTTCAAAGCTGATTAGTTTAGACAAATTGAGGTTGAATTTAGTCATATTTTCGTCCAAATTAAGAAGGACTCTTGGGCTGCCTTGTTTTGCTATCATATGAAGAGAAAGGGGATGAATGTGGACAGGGATGAATGTAGACATCCTTGCTGTCCAGCTTAAGTGCAACTCTTCATCTTCCAAGCTGATTAATATGACTTGAATGTCATAAAAGGTGAGTTTCATCCAGCCTTCATTTCATGTCTCCTCAATGAATTTTCAAACCCCACTTGAATGGTGATAACATCAACCTTGAATGCCTTGAATTTGCTGAATTAAGATGGCCATCAATTGCTTGTCTCTTGGTAGAAGATGAAAGAACTCTTCCTTGGCTCAAATTCATTCAAATCATCCATGCATAAAATTCCCGTAATAAAAATTTCAGCCTGCACTGTCTTCAGTAAATCATTCGTATCTCAAGCTCCCGATATCGGATTGAGGTGATTCAAAAGGCATTGGAAAGCTAAGAGATGGAGGAATAACGTCCAATTGATTTCTGGATCCAAACACGTCTGTATCGCATCCAGAATTGGAAGACATTCTGCTGATATTCTTGCATCTGGTAAAACCGTTCATCTTCCCTCATGCACCTAGACACAAAGGTAAACTTTATTCAATCTTTAATTGAAAACATGCATGTAAACAATTAAGAGTTAGTTTAATAAATGAGCTAGTTTGATGAATGAACTAGTTTAATTAATGAACTAACTTTATTCAATGAACTAATAATCTTGAATGAACTAGTTTAATCAATGAACTACTTAGTTAAATGAAGTGTATAACTAAATGAACTACATGTTTAAATGCAACGCATGCTTTAATGAACAACATGTTTATTGAATGCAATGAATGTTATGCAAACTTTAAATACTCATGCAAATTCATGCATAAGCAAAGTAAAGTGTTCCTCCCTTATTATTTCTTCTTTCTCACGTCCCAAGCTTGATGTAAACATATTTTTCATGGCTGCTTGGAACTCCTTGGCCCTTGCTCGAGTAATGGGGCCACCTGGGTACTTCTCTGGGTCTTTGCCATTGACGTTCATATCAGTCCCTCCCTCTTTAAGGCGATTTGTCCCCAAATCGTCATCTACATCATAAGGAGATAGGTCAGCAACATTGAAGGTTGCACTAACATTAAACTCACCTGGAAGATCTAATTGATAGGCATTGTCATTGATCTTCTTGACTATTTGGAATGGTCCATCTCCCGAGGCATTAATTTGGACTTTCGTTGAGCCGGAACCTTTCTTTCCTCATGTGCAGCCACACCCAATCCCCTGGCTCAAAGGAAATTCGCTTACGACCCTTATTTGCTTGCTGCTCATATTGCTTGGTTCGTTTTTCAATGTTCTCCCGCACTTGTTGATGAAGCTTCTTAACAAATTCAGCTTTATTAAGTCCATCTTTATTCATAATTTGATCAGCGGGTAATGGTAACAAGTCTATCGGTGTTAATGGATTGAATCCATACACCACTTCAAAAGCGTCATACCCTGTAGTACTATGGATCGAACGGTTGTATGCAAACTCCACATGTGGTAAACTCTCCTCCCATGTTTTCAAATTCTTCCTAATGATGGATCAAGTAACATAGAAAGTACTCGGTTCACCACTTCAGTTTGGCCATCCGTTTGAGGGTGGCAAGTGGTGGAGAATAGTAACTTAGTACCAATCTTACTCCATAGGGCTCTCCAAAAGTGACTTAAGAACTTCACATCCCGATCAGACACAATAGTTCTTGGTATGCCATGTAACCTTAAGATTTCCCTGAAAAACAAAGTAGCAATATGTGAGGCATCATTAGTTTTGTTACAGGGAATGAAATGAGCCATTTTGGAGAATCTATCCACAACTACAAAGATGGAATCTTTGTTATTCTTGGTACGTGGAAGCCCTAGCACAAAATCCATTGAAATATCCATCCATGGTGCTTCCGGTATGGGTAGTGGTGTGTAAAGTCCATGTGGCATGACTTTAGATTTGGCCTTCCTGCAAGTGATGCATCGCTCACACAACCTCTCCACATCTCGTTTCATTTTAGGCCAATATAGGTGCTCTTGAAGTATAGCCAAAGTCTTTGCTATCCCAAAAAATGTCCCATTAATCCTCCTCCATGAGCTTCCTTAGTTAGCAATTCACGCATGGAACCTTGAGGGATGCATAGTCTTCCTTCCTTAAATAGGAAACCATCATGCTTATAGTATTTTTCAATTGACCCTTTCTCACAAGCTTTGTAAATCTCTCCAAAATCAGAGTCAGAGACATATAAGTCTTTAATAAAAACAAAACCCAATAACTTAGATTCCAAAGTGTTTAAAAGAATATACCTCCGTGACAATGCATCGGCAACTATATTCTCCTTACCTTTCTTGTACTTGATAACATATGGGAAAGTTTCAAGAAACTCCACCCATTTGGCATGCCTTTTGTTGAGTTTATGCTGCCCCGGATATGTTTCAATGCCTCATGATCAGTGTGAATGATGAACTCCTTAGGCCAAAGGTAATGTTGCCATGTTTCCATTGCCCTCACAAGAGCATACATCTCCTTGTCATAGGTAGGGTAATTAAGCGTAGCTCCACTTAATTTTTCACCAAATAGGCTATAGGACGTCCACCTTGAGACAAAACTGCTCCAATTCCTACACCTGATGCATCACATTCAATTTCAAAAGTTAGATTAAAATCAGGTAGAGCAAGTAAAGGGGCATGTATTAAACAATCTTTAATGCTATTAAAGGACTTCTCTTGATCTTCCCCCAAAAGAATTTAGAATTCTTCTTAATAACACTTGTTAGTGGGGCGGCTATGGTGCTGAAGTTGGGGACGAATCTTGATAAAAACTTGCAAGTCCATGGAAGCTCCTAACTTGAGAAATGCTTGCTGGTCGTGGCCACTCTTCAATGGCTTTAACCTTCTCTTTGTCCACCTCCAAGCCTTCAGAACTCACAACGAAACCTAGGAAAACAACTCACAAGACAAAATGTACATTTTTGTAAGTTAGCAAATAGTTTTTCCTTCCTCAAAACTAGCAAAACTGACCTTAAATGTTGAACATGTTCTTCCATGGTTTTACTATAGATTAGAATGTCATCAAAGTAAACCACACAAAACTTACCCAAGAATGGCCTAAGAACATGATTCATTAACCTCATAAACGTGCTTGGAGCATTAGTTAAGCCAAAAGGCAAACCAACCACTCATAAAGGCCTTGCTTAGTTTTGAATGCTGTTTTCCACTCATCACCTTCCCGCATTCGTATTTGGTGGTAACCACTTTTAAGATCAATCTTGGAAAAGAGGTTAGAACCACTAAGCTCATCTAACATGTCATCTAAGCGAGGAATAGGGTGACGATACTTTACCGTAATTTTGTTTACCGCTCGGCAGTCCACACACATGCGCCAAGTTCCATCCTTCTTTGGCACAAGTAGAACCGCACGGCACATGGGCTAAGGCTTTCCCTCACGTAGCCTTTTGACATCAACTCAGATACTTGCCTTTGCAACTCCTTAGTTTCTTCGGGTTGCTTCGATACTCTGGTCGGTTTGGAATGACGGCTCGGGAACAAAGTCTATTTGATGTTCTATGCCACGAATAGGTGGCAGCCCACTTGGTATTTCCTCCGAAATAGGTCATCAAACTCCTGCAATAAAGACACAACAAAAAGCAGGCAAATTTTGATCAAGGTAGTTAGTATTCAAGAAATTTTCCTTGTACATGAGCACAAGTGCTTCCTTTGCTGTCATTAAACTCTTTTTCAACTCTCTCTTTTAGAAAGAATGCTGATTTTCCTTCCCTCATTTTGATCACACTCCTTTGCTTTTACCTCCATTTTGGTCTCTCTCTTTTGGCTTTTTCAATTTTTCCTCTCAATAAAATTTGGTCTTCATGTATTTGTTTTGGAGAAAGTGGGGCTAAAGTGATCTTCTTTGTTTCATGGGTGAACGATATACGGTTGGTATACCCGTCATGGATCACTCGCCTATCAAATTGCCAAGGCCTTCCAAGTAATAAATGGCTTGCGTGCATTGGAACGACATCGCATAATACCTCGTCTTTGTACTTCCCAATAGAGAAAACAATTCGAACTTGTTTGGTCACCTTGAGTTCTCCTCCATCGTTGAGCCATTGTAGCTTATAAGGTTGTGGATGCTTTGTTGTTGCCAAGCCAAGTGTATCTACCATTAAGGTACTAGCAACATTAGTGCAACTACCACCATCAATAATAACAAAGCATACCTTTCCTCCAACATGGCAACGAGTATGGAAGATATTTTCTCGTTGTTCATTTCCTCCAACGGATTGTACGTTTAGGCTTCTTTTGACAACAAGAACCTCTCCTTCCACGCCATACTCTAATTCTTCTTCTTCGATGGCAACATCTTCATTCTCATCCTCTTCTTGTTCCGATTCAACTTCTCCATCATCTTGAAGAAGCATGGTGTTGCGGTTCGGACATTGGCTTGCAATGTGTCCACGCCCCAAACACTTAAAACATTGTATGTCACGGGACGATTTGGAGTAGCGGTAGTCTTACCCTTGCTGGTTTCGGCAATGGGCTTACTTCCTTTCGGTGGTCCTCCTTTTTTCGTGGGACGGTATTGGAGGAGTCTTCTTGTATGAACTTTGCCCCCATTTTGATGTTGAACTCCCATAAGATCGTGGGCACCCTTTCTTTTGAGCTGTTTTTTCCACTTTCATGGCCATATGCACCATGTCTTCCATCTCCACATAATGTTGCAACTCGACCACGTTCGCAATGTCCGGATTTAGTCCCGCTAGGAATCTTGCCATTGTGGCTTCTCGATCCTCGTCGATGTTGGCTCGAATCATGGACACCTCCATCTCTTTGTAGTAATCTTCAACACTTCGGTTACCTTGTGAAAGATTTTGAAGACGGTTGAATAACTCTCGATGGTAGTGGGTTGGAATGAATCGCCTTCGCATCACCGCTTTCATTTCATCCCATGTAGTGATAGGATGTTCTCCATTGCGTCTCCTACTTGATGTCAATTGATCCCACCATATTAGTGCATAATCCGTAAACTCAATGGCAGCGAGTTTTACCTTTTTAAGCTCTGAATAGTTATGGCACTCAAAAATGTGCTCAACCTTCTTTTCCCATGCAAGATAGGTTTCAGGATCCGTTCTTCCTTGAAAAGGAGGAATGGTAATCTTGATGTTGCTGAGATTATCGCCTACTCGTGGTCGAGCTCTCTGCCTTGTTGTACCATGCTATGTTGGAATACTTGATCTTGCACATCATCTACTTCAACTTCTTCAGATACTCCTCATTACCCCGATTAGCTTGTGAAATTTCAAGCTGGTCTATTCGTTCAATTAGGGGCTCCAATTGCTCTTGGATCATTTTGGCCATTGCTTGAAGCATAGCCTGATTTTGCAAATTGGGAAATCCTTCACCACTATGACCAGATCTTTGTGACATGTTAGATAAAGAAACAAAAGAAATTAAACCTTACTAACACAAAATCTCACCTTTCCACTCCAAAGAAAATGCACTCACACTCGTGTTTCACTCGGGTTAGGCTTTTCCCCTTAATGCACACTCATGCCTTTTACCACTGTGTGCTTTATTTTCAAGTCCTTTTGGGAACTTCCTCAAGGCTTACAAGTGTCTCGTGGACTTCGGCTGAAACAATTCTAGCTTGGTAGGAGAATGATGAATAAAAAAAAGGATAATGGCTTCAAAAAGAAAGAATTACTAAGAATAGGTAAAGGAATTTGTAATTCAGCAATAAGAAATGATGTATTGTAATTTTTTTTAAACAAGAATAGATTGCTCCTCCTCTTTAAGATTTTTTTGATTTTTTTTTGATTTTTTTACTATCCCGGGAGAGAAAAAATAATACGCTTACTGAATCGTCTAGGCTCTGATACCAAATGATATGATCTCGACTATGAGTTTTGAATCATATATATGAATGCCCGATCGTGATTCTAGTAAGAACTCTGCAGTGCTTTGAATGTATTCTGAAATTACTCAAACAACAATGTAAGTAGAAATAAATAAATAAGAAATAGAAATAATGGGATGAAAGATATGTAGAAGGGGTGTAGGAAGAGTGATAGTTGTGATTATGGAAGAAAAAAAATAAAAGATGAAAATGTAGGTGAAGATGATGGGGTGTTGGCGTTAAGATGAAGAAATTCAAAGGATGGATTGTGACCCCCTAACTATAAAGAGTTAGGAACCAGCAATATAATAAAGTGGAAATGAAGTGGTAGGATATGGAACGTGACCCACTAGCTATAGATGAGCTAGGAACCAACGCTATAACAAAAGGGAAATGGATGAAGACTACAAGACTAACTTGAAGCCGATAAAGTTCCACAAGAGAACAAGAATGAAAGCAATCTTTCAAAGATGTTTTATATATTCAAAGTGTGTCTCTTACAATGATCCTAAAGATGCCTATTTATAGTAGAAGTAGGCAGAATATGAAAAGGTGTTACAAGAAAGATGAATGCTCATCTTAATGCACTTGAATACACATGAATGCTTTGTCCTTTCTTCTCATCTTCAAAGCTGATTAGTTTAGACAAATTGAGGTTGAATTTAGTCATATTTTCGTCCAAATTAAGAAGGACTCTTGGGCTGCCTTGTTTTGCTATCATATGAAGAGAAAGGGGATGAATGTGGACAGGGATGAATGTAGACATCCTTGCTGTCCAGCTTAAGTGCAACTCTTCATCTTCCAAGCTGATTAATATGACTTGAATGTCATAAAAAGGTGAGTTTCATCCAGCCTTCATTTCATGTCTCCTCAATGAATTTTCAAACCCCCACTTGAATGGTGATAACATCAACCTTGAATGCCTTGAATTTGCTGAATTAAGATGGCCATCAATTGCTTGTCTCTTGGTAGAAGATGAAAGAACTCTTCCTTGGCTCAAATTCATTCAAATCATCCATGCATAAAATTCCCGTAATAAAAATTTCAGCCTGCACTGTCTTCAGTAAATCATTCGTATCTCAAGCTTCCGATATCGGATTGAGGTGATTCAAAAGGCATTGGAAAGCTAAGAGATGGAGGAATAACGTCCAATTGATTTCTGGATCCAAACACGTCTGTATCGCATCCAGAATTGGAAGACATTCTGCTGATATTCTTGCATCTGGTAAAACCGCTTCATCTTCCCTCATGCACCTAGACACAAAGGTAAACTTTATTCAATCTTTAATTGAAAACATGCATGTAAACAATTAAGAGTTAGTTTAATAAATGAGCTAGTTTGATGAATGAACTAGTTTAATTAATGAACTAACTTTATTCAATGAACTAATAATCTTGAATGAACTAGTTTAATCAATGAACTACTTAGTTAAATGAAGTGTATAACTAAATGAACTACATGTTTAAATGCAACGCATGCTTTAATGAACAACATGTTTATTGAATGCAATGAATGTTATGCAAACTTTAAATACTCATGCAAATTCATGCATAAGCAAAGTAAAGTGTTCCTCCCTTATTATTTCTTCTTTCTCACGTCCCAAGCTTGATGTAAACATATTTTTCATGGCTGCTTGGAACTCCTTGGCCCTTGCTCGAGTAATGGGGCCACCTGGGTACTTCTCTGGGTCTTTGCCATTGACGTTCATATCAGATAAAGTGTTTTCTAACGGGATGATAGGACAAGTGATAGAGTAGCGCAATCTTAGATTTGGGAGGCTTCAATCAAGTTGTTGCAAGAACTAGGAGCTCTAGACTCAATCGAGGAAGTTTGGGCAGATCTGAAAATTCAAGAGAAAATAGAAGGGATTTTCTTGAAATTTTTAGATTCAAGGCTGGAAATTTAAAGAAAGAAATACAAGATGAAGGATGAGATGATAAGAAATAATAATATAGATAAAAAGATGAAAAAAGATTAAGAAAAAGATAGGTAAAACAAATCTGGAAATTCCAGCTTTGTTTATGGAATTATGGAAGATGGTGTGAAGGTTGAAGATGAAGATGGCTTGCGAATTGTTGATTTTGTTTTGTCCTCGGCACCCTCTTAGACGCAATTATCTAAGCAAGCAACCTCAAGTGGCTCTAACCCACCCTCCTGGATGCAATTACCTAGGCAAGCAAGAGTGTGAAGATGATCTACCTCACAAGAACTCGATGATCTTATGTTGAAGATGGCTTCTAGACAAGTTTACCGAACACTTGCAAATTCAAAGAATACTAAAATCTCCAAAGAGAACTTTTTACTATCAATGAAATCTGAATTACAATGTGGGTGAAGCCTCGTTTATATAGGCCATGGAGAAGTTTTAATCCTACTAAACTTAGGAATTAAATACAATAAATAAATGCTAAAATCTAATCTCCTAATTAGATAAGTAACTTCTAATAATAAATAAATGCTAAAAATAAAATCCTAATTAAATAAATCTGATCCTAATAGATATTGCAGAATCCTATGTTGATTTAAATTACAAATAATCAAATAAAATCTTGAAAATTCATAATTATCCAAAAATCCCGTATTAATCTCGTATAGGAATTTCTGCATGCGTTGTCTTCGCTAAAATAGACGTATCTTGAGATCCAGATGTCCGATTGAGGCGTTTCAAGATTTGTTGGAAATCTAATTTGCAGGCGGACAAGTTTTAAGAAGACATGTTGACCCATAAATGTTTGGATCCCATCCAAAAATTCGTTGCAACTTAGCTGACTTTCTAGACTTCACAAACAGATTCAGTTTCTTGTCCAAGATGCATCGTTTTTGACCTCCTATGCGTGCATTGTTTTGGCCATTATTGTTTGCATCGAACAAATTCAGCTTCTTGTCCAATATGAGTAATTTAACCCCGATCATGCATGTATCATTCCCCCACTCCTCAAAAGGATTCGTCCTCGAATCTAAATCGACAATGAGAGAACAATCATCAACTTCAATTGAAAAGGCTTCTTTGTTGTATGTGGAGTGATCTAATTGAGCTCCTCTCAATGGTTCAACAAAATCCTGAAAAATAAGACAGCACTACTCGAACATATGTAAGGATTAGTCAAAACAAAATCACTCGCCGCGTTCTTTTTCTTGTCTTTTTCTTTTGGGCTTTGTGTGACTTTTACCTCATATGTATTTTCACTCACCAAATTTTGGCCATTAATTTGACTTTTTTCACTTTCGGCCTCTTTACTCTTAGTCTTTTGTATCTCACATCCCATATCCCTCTCACAAAATTTATCATCAATGTACAATTTCTGTAGAGGAGAAAGTGTTTCTAACGGAATGATAAGACAAGAATCAAATGAAGGGTTAGAATTACACTTACTTTCTTCGTGGGGAGGTGATGAGAGTATAGCAAGTGGACCTACTACATCACATGAGGGATTAGAATCATTGTCATCTTGTCTAATGTGTTCACTATCACTATCCTTTTGTTTGGGATATGGTTCTTCTCCAATATCAACATTTGCACAAATGCTATAAGTAGAAGTACGAAGAGAATCATGTGTACCTTATGGTTTTGGGATGTCTTCATGGTTGGTTGCCTTTGTGTGGTCAATTGATTCAACCTTTTGCGCTTCCAAGCTTTTTCGTTTTATCCTCTCACATTGTTTTTTTGCTTTTTCTATTTCTTCATCTACTTTTTCCGGCTCTATTGTAGCAAACGAGAGCTTCTGGCCTTGGTGCACAACCGAGTATCCATTTGTATTGATTCGATGGACAGCGCCCCGATCATTTTTCCAAGGTCTTCCTAATAGCAGTGGATGACTTCCATAGGAACCACGTCACACCATACATCATCACAATAGCTTCCAAGAGTAGAAGAGATTAAACAACATTCTGTTACCTTCATATCCGGTCCGCTATTAAACCCTTGAAGATGATACGGCTTAGGGTGTTCTTGGCAAGGTAGATCGAGTGCATCAACAATGAAGCTACTTACTAAGTTTACACGACTATCACCATCAATAATTAAAGAACATAGATTACCTTGTATCTTACATCGTGACCGAAAAATATTTATTGGTATACGATAAGGAGTGTTGAAAAGAGAATAAAACATCCTAATTGCTTTAAGAATCCAAAGAAAAGGTTAGACACCAATAGAATTATAGTTGCAAGGAGAAAGAAGAGTATGCAACTTTTAGTCCTACTAACACAAGGAAACAAGAAGGTGTTAGAAGATGTTTAAGAAGCAATAAAAGCTAAAACAAATGAAAACTAATGGTTAAGAATGAAAGAAAATTAGAAAACCCCCGAAACCCTAGAATTTTGCAGCAACTTGATCTACTTTGTTTGAGGTGTTCTCGATGTCAAACTGTTCTAAAATTTTATGTGGTGACTCCTCCAAAGGTGTAGATCTGATCTGTAAATTTTCAGCTCAAAATTCGCTCGTTTGAATTTGACGAATTTTCCCTAATTTTCGCGTTTTTCACCCAAAAACGCCAAAAATCTTGTCAAGAATCGTCCCAAATCTGATACCAAACGATAGAGTAGCGCAATCTTAGATTTGGAAGCCTTCAATCAAGTTGTTGCAAGAACTAGGAGCTCTAGACTCAATCAAGAAAGTTTGGGCAGATCTGAAAATTCAAGAGAAAAGAGAAGGGATTTTCTTGAAATTTTCAGATTCAAGGCTGGAAATTTAAAGAAAGAATGACAAGATGAAGGATTAGATGATAAGAAATAAGAATATAAATAAAAATATGAAAAAAGATTAAGAAGAAGATAGGTAAAACAAATCTGGAAATTCCAGCTTTGTTTATGGAATTATGGAAGATGGTGTGAAGGTTGAAGATGAAGATGGCTTGCGAATTGTTGATTATGTTTTGTCCTCGGCACCCTCTTAGATGCAATTATCTAAGCAAGCAACCTCAAGCAGCTCTAACCCACCCTCATAGATGCAATTACCTAGGTAAGCAAGAGTGTGAAGATGATCTCCCTCACAAGAACTCGGTGATATTATGTTGAAGATGGCTTCTAGACAAGTTTACCGAACACTTGCAAATTCAAAGAATACTAAAATCTCCAAAGAGAACTTTTTACTAATCAATGAAATCTGAATTACAATGTGGGTGAAGCCTCCTTTAGATAGGCCATGGAGAACTTTTAATCCTACTAAACTTAGGAATTAAATAAATAAATAAATGCTAAAATCTAATCTCCAAATTAGATAAGTAACTTCTAATAATAAATAAATGATAAAAATAAAATCCTAATTAAATAAATCTGATCCTAATAGATATTGCAGAATCCTATGTTGATTTAAATTACAAATAATCAAATAAAATCTTGAAAATTCGTAATTATCCAAAAATCCCGTATTAATCTCGTATAGGAATTTTTGCATGCGTTGTCTTCACTAAAATAGACGTATCTTGAGATCCATATGTCCGATTGAGGCGTTTCAAGATGCGTTGGAAAGCTAATTTGCAGGCGGACAAGTTTTAAGAAGACGTGATGACCCATAAATGCCTGGATCCCATCCAAAAATTCATCACAAGTTAGCTGACTTTCCAGACTTCACAAACAGATTCAGTTTCTTGTCCAAGATGCATCGTTTTTGACCTCCTATGCGTGCATTGTTTTGGCCATTATCGAACAAATTCAGCTTCTTGTCCAATATGAGTAATTTAACCCCGTTCATGCATGTATCAACAAGAATCAAATGAAGGGTTAGAATTACACTTACTTTCTTCGTAGGGGAGGTGATGAGAGTATAGCAAGTGGACCTACTACTTCACATGAGGGATTAGAAGCATTGTCATCTTGTCTAATGTGTTCATTATCACAATCCTTTTGTTTGGGAGATGGTTCTTCTCCAACATCAACATTTGCACAAATGCTAGAAGTAGAAGTACGAAGAGAATCATGTGTACCTTCTGGTTTTGGGATGTCTTCATGGTTGGTTGCCTTCGTGTGGTCAATTGATTCAGCCTTTTGTGCTTCCAATCTTTTTCGTTTTACCCTCTCACATTGTTTTTTTACTTTCGCTATTTCTTCATATACTTTTTCTGGCTCTATTGTAGCGAACGAGAGCTTCTGGCCTTGGTGCACAACCGAGTATCCATTTGTAATGATTCGATGGACAGCGTCTCGATCATTTTTCCAAGGTCTTCCTAATAGCAAGTGGGTGACTTCCATAGGAACCACATCACACCATACATCATCACAATAGCTTCCAAGAGTAAAAGAGATTAAACAACGTTCGGTTACCTTCATATCTGGTCCGCTATTAAACCCTTGAAGATGATACGGCTTAGGGTGTTCTTGGGATGGTAGATCGAGTGCATCAACAATGAAGCTGCTCACTAAGTTTACACGACTGTCACAATCAATAATTAAAGAACATAGATTACCTTGTATCCTACATTGTGACCGAAAAATATTTATTGGTATAGGATAACGCGTGTTGAAACGAGAATAAAACATCCTAATTGCTTTATGAAACCAAAGAAAATGTTAGACATCAATAGAATTATAGTTGCAAGGAGAAAGAAGAGTATGAAACTTTTAGTCCTACAAACACAAGGAAACAAGAAGGTGTTAGAAGATGTATAAGAAGCAATAAAAGCTGAAACAAATGAAAACTAATGGCTAAGAATGAAAGAAAATTAGAAAACCCCGAAAACCCTAGAATTTTGTAGCAATTTGATCTAATTCGTTCGAGGTGTTCCCGATGTCAAAAAAATCTGAAATTTTATGTGGTGACAAGGTGTAGATCCAATCTAGAAATTTTTAGCTCAAAATTTGCTCGTTTGAATTTGACAAATTTTCCCTAATTTTTGCGTTTTTCACCCAAAAACGCCAAAATTCTTGCCAAGAATCGTCCCAAATCTGATACCAAATGATAGAGTATGCTTTGGCACGTGGTAACATTCAATTTGATGGCTTGGAAGCAAACCTAGGGCTTTAGACTCGAACAAGGAAGTTAGGCGCAAATCTGAAAATTCAAGAGAAACTAGTTGGGGGTTTCTTGAAAATTTCAGAATTAAAGTTGGAAAATTAAAGAAACAAGGTGAATATGATAGATTAGATGATGAGAAATAAGAATATAAATAAAAAGATTAAAAAAGATTGAGAAAGAGATAGATAAAACAAATCTAAAAATTCCAGCTTTGTTTATGGAATTATAGAAGATGGTGTGAAGGTTGAAGATGAAGATGGCTTGCGAACCGTTGTTGTTGTTTTGTCCTCGGCACCCTCTTAGACGCAATTATCTAAGCAAGAAACCTCAAGTGGCTCTAACCCACCCTCCTAGATGCAATTACCTAGGCAAGCAAGAGTGTGAAGATGATCTCCCTCACAAGAACTCGATGATCTTATGTTGAAGATGGCTTCTAGACAAGTTTACCGAACACTTGCAAACTCAAAGAATACTAAAATCTCCAAAGAGAATTTTTTATTAATCAATGAAATCTGTCCAACAAAGAAGAAAGCATCATCCTTTTATAGATGAAGAATGACTTTAACCTAAAGCTAAGAATGAATAAAATAAACAAACAAATCTGGTCCATTAAATTGGACTTGATCTAATGGCTTGGGAGAAGGGTGGCTGGTTCCTAAAGTATATAAAACCCTAAAAACATAATTTAAATGTTAATAATTAGGTTGGGCTAAGTTTAATTCGTCCAAAGCCTTATATGTTAGCTTTTGGGCTGAATTTTACAAAATCCCGTATCCAGTTTTCTGCATGCGTAGTCTTCAGTAAATTGACGTGTCTTGAGTTCCCGATGTCCTATTGATGCGTTGGAAAGGTAATTAAATGACGGACAATTTGTTAGAAGACAACTCACTAGAAATGTCTGGATCCCATCCGAAAACTTGTCGCAAGTTGGCTGACAATCTAGACTTCACAAACAGATTTAGTTTCTTGTCCAAGATGCATCGTTTTTGACCTCCTATGCGTGGATTGTTTTGGCCTTTATTGTTTGCATCGAACAACTTCAACTTCTTGTCCAATATGAGTAATTTGACCTCGGTCATGCATGTATCATCCCATCCAAATGATAGAGTAGCGCAATCTTGGATTTGGAAGCCTTCAATCAAGTTGTTGCAAGAACTAGGAGCTCTAGACTCAATCAAGAAAGTTATGGGCAGATCTGAAAATTTAAGAGAAAAGAGAATGGTATTTCTTGAAAATTTCACATTCAAGGTTGGAAATTCAAAGAAACAAAGATAAGAAGGAAAATTAAAAGATGATTAATAAGAATAAAAGTAAAAGATTGAAAAAGATTAAGATGAGGATAGATAAAACAAATCTGAAATTTCCAGCTTTGTTTATGGCTTGTGGAGATGGCGTGAAGGTTGAAGATGAAGATGGCTTGTTATTTGTTGTTTTGTCCTCGGCACCCTCTTAGACTCAATTATCTAAGCAAGCAACCTCAAGCGACTCTAACCCACCCTCCTAGATGCGATTATCTAGGCAAGCAAGAGTGTGAAGATGATCTCCCTCACAAGAACTCGTCAACTTATGTTGAAGAAGACTTCGAAGGCACAAGTAATCAGCACTTGCAAAAACAAACTCACTAAATATTTCATAAACCAAAGAAAAATCTCTGTTACAATGATGGAGGCTTTATCCATTTATAGGTGAAGGATAGACAAAGTAATTTAACTTATACTAAAACAAGGAAAACCTAATCTAATTAAAAATAATAAAAAATATCAGCATTTAAACTCCTTGTGCTTGTGTGGCAAGGAATAGGGTGATAAGGCAAGTGATAAGCTGATAAGGGCTGGGTGGCTGGTTCCTAAAGTATATAAAACCCTAAAAACATCAATTTAGATGATAATAAATATATTGGGCTAAGTTTAATTCGTCCAAAGCCTTATATGTTAGCTTTTGGGATGAATTTTACAAAATCCCGTAATAATCACGTATGCAGTTTTCTTCATGAGCAGTCGTATATTGAGTTCCTGATGTCCGATTGACGCGTTTCAAGATGCGTTGGAAAGGTAACTGAACGACGGACAATGTTTTAGAAGACAAATTGACTCAGAAATGCCCGGATCCCATCCGAAAAGTCGTCACAAGTTGGATGACTTTCCAGACATCACAAACAGATTCAATTTCTTGTCCAAGATGCATCGTTTTTTACCTCCTATGCGTGCATTGTTTTGGCTTTTATTGTTTGCATCGA
The DNA here is from genome assembly GCA_019671005.1 of Hibiscus mutabilis. Lineage (NCBI taxonomy): Eukaryota > Viridiplantae > Streptophyta > Magnoliopsida > Malvales > Malvaceae > Hibiscus > Hibiscus mutabilis. The sequence goes on along the minus strand of CM033713.1, from coordinate 36,578,065 downwards.
ACAAATTCAGCTTCTTGTCCAATATTAGTAATTTGACCCTACTCATGCATGTATCAGTTAAGCTGTATAAGTATGTTCAAAAGTCTATAACTAAATATTTTAAGTCATAAAATTTTATTTAATCATATTTTGTGACAATTTTGTTAGGTTTAAGTTGTGCGTATCTAAATGGGCTTTAGTGGACCCGTTAGAGTTTTAAAAAAGAAAAAGTTTCTCAAAATGAAGTTAAGCTATATAATCCTATTAAAAAGTCCATAATCAAATATTTTAACTCATAAAATTAGATTTAATCTTATTTTGTGGCCGTTTTGTTGGGTTTAAGGTGTGCATGTCTAAATGGGCTTTACAGTGGACCCGTTGGAATTTGGATCGAGTAAAATTTTCTAAAAATGAGGTTAAGCTATATAATCATGTTTAAAAGACCATAACTAAAATTTTTGATATGGCGTTTATGTCTAAATGTTCTTTACAGTGGACCCGTTATAATTTTAACCGAGTAAAAAGTTCTAAAATTAAGGTTAACTATATAATCATGTTCAAAAGCCCATAACTAAATATTTTAAGTCATAAAATTTGATTTAATCTTATTTTTTTCTATTTTGTTGCAGTTTAAAGTGTGCATGTCTAACTAGGCTTCACAGTAGACCCGTTTGAATTTTAATCAAGTAAAAAGTTTTGAAATTGAGGTTAAGCTATATAATCATATTTAAAATACCATTATCAAATATTTAAATCATAAAATTTGATTTCATCTTATTTTGTGTTTGTAACCCCTAAACGGGCCAAGAAGAAAAGGCCAAATTTAGGAAGTCGCATTCGTAACTTTTCCCTGAAGTAACCAACATTGATTTAAATATCAAACTTTTCTATAAAAAGGTCCTTCAAAAGTATATTAAAATTCATCATAGAGTTGTATATCTATAATATAATAAAATATTTGAATTAAAAGTAAATGCACGCATACTAAAATCATCCTCAAACCCCTAAACAGTCTCTAGTCCCAATACATCCAAACTCGATAAAAAGTAATTATAATAATAATAATTTGAAAATAAACAAATATGTAATGAAGAACAATAAATCTGAAAACGCAAGAGGCACTCCGAGTACCAAGTTGCCTAGAGCAAAGATATTTGTAAAAGAAACTATGGGGGAGTGAGCTATTGAGCCCAGTGTGTCTCTAAAGTGCAAAACAATCACAAACTCAGTTCCAAAATAATTTACTCAAGATATTTAATAAAAGCACAGTAAAACACAATGCATGTAATGATGAAATAGATAAAACACATTTCCCAGCTACATACTCCAATCACAGTGGTGGCAAAGCCAACCGGTCACAGTGGAGGTAGTTCCCCAGAACTCCTCACCCTTATTTCTTCAATCACAGTGTGGTCAAACCACTTCTTCCTCTATACAAACCCATCCCATGCATATAAAATACGGTAATGATGATAAACACAACATCACATCACAATTTATTGTACTGAATATGAGGATCACAGTTCTGAAATTCTAATAGATTCATTAAAACGCAGTATGACATAGTATGCATGATATCTCAAAGAACATTGTAATCACAACACAGAAAAGTAGTCATGCAAGTTGTAAAACATTTCACAGAATATATAACATAGAAAGAGAACACACCTTAGCTGAAGCAAACTCAACATATTGAATAATGCATTTCTCACGATCAAAAGAACTGGGTTCAGCTGTATCCAAACCTACGATGACAATTCTACATTAACACTATTACTATGCCACCTAAATATAAACATAAATACTAATCTAAAAGAATACCCCGTGTAGGCCTCGAAGCACGTGCACAATCAGAACAAACAGGCGAAAGGGGTGGCGATTCGTCTTCCTTAAAAACAATGTCGTCTGAAATACAATAGCAACTACTTCAAAACCCATACTCAAATTCTTAGAATTTATTAAGTACAACTTAAATTGCAATTAGCAAAATTGGCATTTTGGGTTTAAATTAAACGAAACAAACTGCAAATTCAGACTTAGGACGTCAAAAAATGTCAAGTCAAAGTTGACTAAAAAAGTCAACAGTTAATGTTAACTTTGACCAGTCAAAGTGAACGCTGACGTCACTGCTCCAATTAACACTAACGTCACTGCCCTGGTCAACACTGACATCATTATTCCAATCAATGCTAACATCACTGCCCTGGTCAATGCTGACATCATCACTCTGGTCAACGGGTCGAGTCAATAAATAGGTCCTCAAAAGATTCTACTAGTTTGGGTTAGGGGTTCAGTTTGTACAAGCCATTTCCCATGCTGGATCGGTCCGGTCCACATACTAGTTCGGTTCGGTCCAGTCCACTCATGCATACGCCATCCCACTCAGTCTCACACACGCATGGGCCTCACCATCTGGCCAACCCACGGCCCACTCCCCACACTCACACTTACAGGCTTGGGCAAGGTTCTAACAGTTGGGCTCAACCCAACAATAAACACACACCAGCCCACTCTCCCTTTCCTTTGCAAACTACAGCTAGGGCTGGAAACCCTCCTCGGCGGCAGCAGATCTAGCCAAGCATGGCGACACGGCGTAGCAACGTGGCGGTGGCACGACGACAACATGGACGACACGGTGACTCGAACGTGTTCAATATTCTCTAAAATAAGGATTTTAACACACACACCCTGGCCATAACAGATCTCAACACAAAGGGAAAAAATGGGGCTTACTTAACCACACACGCCAGGAACGAGAACGGTGGCGGAGCACGCGATGGCGCAAGGGAAACCAAAGGGTTTTTATTTGATTATGAAGATAACGAATGATGAAGAAAAGCTTGGTGGTCAGGGTTGATTAGCGAAGGCTCAAGGGTCACAGTGAGAATGGCGGTGTAGGCCACGGGCAGTGGCATCCTTCTTCGCCGGAGCCTGATCAAAGAACGCAAGGAATGGGAAAAGATAAAGGGTTTCAGGAGAGAGGGAAACACGGGTGAATGGTTGAAGGAAAAAATATGGGAGATCAAAAGCCTTAGGGTTAATAGTGGAGATTATAAACCCATATGAATTGGGTAAATTACACAACAAGGGTCCCCTCTCTTACCCGTATTACTGATAAGCCACAGAAGTTCTGTTTCTAACCACTTTGGTCACTAATCCGTATTACAACCAACTAATTCCCAAATTAGGTAATTAGGGTTTTAGGTTTTAAATTCCTAAATTCTAGGGCTTCAAATTGGGAATTTTTGAAATTATGATTAGTTTTTTTTAACAATTTTCTTAGGGTGTTACAACTCTCCTACCCTTAACAGAAATTTCATCCTCGAAATATCACACTTAGAACTAGATTCCTAACATTAACAACTGCGTACACAAACTTCTTCATTTTAAAATTCCTCATCTACCAAAATTAGAATAAGAACTAAAATGATCATAACAGTACATGACATGTCCTCAAACTCACCATCATACTTACCACGAGCTTCAGTTGCATAAACCAAACCTGGTCGTATAACCCTGAATTTAGTTGATCTATCACCCTGAGAAGGTATAGCTCTACTAGCAGTACCAGATGCAACTGACCTACCAGCTCTTTACCTCTAGGTGGTGCCTTAACTGACGCATGTGTCTGACTCTGCACGACTAAACTCGTACGTGATCGTGAATAATCATTAAGAAAATGATCAAGAGAACTACATCTGAAACAAGCTCCATTCTTCTTCATATACTCCCTACCATGCCATTTCCCAACAATAATTACACCGAGGCACAAAATAAAAACCTGTCGACCCACTGATACTACCTGTTAGAACTGTCAAAACGGCTGGTCTCATTATCTAGTTACCCTAATGATTAGATTCCTCTCAAGCCCTCTTACCAAAATAATTATCTAAACCATGCTGAACATTTGAACCTTGTTTCTTCTTGCCTCGATCTCTTTCTTGAACTGTCTTACTCTTCGAGAGGGATTCCATTCTCTCTACAGTCTTGGCTCAATCAACCAACTCACTGAACGTCTTATCTTTGAATGGAGCCACTTTCTCACGAATCAAAAAATAAAGGCCTTTGAGAAGCTCTTGATATCTATTCTTTTTCGTGTCTACCAACTCAGGCACATACCAAGACCACTCCATGAACAAAATCTCATAGGATGATACTGTCTTGCCCTCCTGCTTAAGGTATATGAATGCTTGACGATGATCAGCCAAGTACTGCTCACCCAAATAACGGTTCTAAAATGCCTGTTGAAATGTCTCCCATATCATCTGACCAGCTGTCATCAATCTCTATTCAGCCTTCCACCAATGTTGTGCTTCACCATACAGTAGTGAAACAACAACTCTCAGCTTCTTATTAGTAGGATATACCATCTCCTCAAAGAGCCTTGCAAGATCCTCCATCCATAACTAATCATCAGATGAGTGTTCATCAGACACTCCCAAAAATATCCTCATACCAGCACTTAAAAATATTATAAAGATAGGCCTCCTCGCATTCTTTGACTGATCACAAAAATACCGCAACAGCTTTCGATTAACATTAGCACTATCCAGCTCCACAGTCTCACTATCGTCTGAATCTAACAAGTCCTCACCATGTGGCTGCTGATCATATGTATCACCATCACCAGACTGCTGACTCACAGTCTATTGTCCTGCAGATGGCTGGTTTCTTCCCAGATTATGTATCTCTTCCTGATCAACCGTATGGTCCGCAATAGGTGGAGGTTCACTAGTGGCAACAGTTGCCTAACCTTCTCTTCGACCTCGGCCTCTACCTCTATCTAAAGCAAGTCTAACACTTCTACGAGGTGGCATAGTCTCTATCTACAAGAATAAGAACATAGAGATTAGAATTGGTACTAGAGCCTCAAATTAAAAATTTTAAAAATATTTAAATAATAACCGTTAGAAAACTATCCCATGTACCAAAACATTTAATGCATGCATAAAATTTTCAAAAGTTCTGAAAAAGATTATTGTGAGCCTCACAATCCGAGGGTTGAACTCAGCTCTGATACCACTAAATGTAACCCCCTAAATCGGCCAAGAAGAAAAGGCCGAATTTAGGAAGTCACATTCGTAACTTTTCCCTCAAGTAACCAACATTGATTTAAATATCAAACTTTTCTATAAAAAGTTCCTTCAAAAGTTTATTAAAATTCATCATAGAGTTGTATATCAATAATATAATAAAATATTCAAATTAAAAGTAAATGCATGCATACTAAAATCTATCCTCAAACCCCAAAACAATCTCTAGTCCTAATTACATCCAAACTCGATAAAAAGTAATTATAATAATAATAATTTGAAAATAAACAAATCCGTACTAAAGAACAATATCTGAAAATGCAAGAGGTCCTCCGAGTACCAAGTCACCTTGAGCCAAGATATCTGTAAAAGAAACTATGAGGGAGTGAGCTATTAAGCCCAGT